>CP094633.1:27488235-28018287 GCA_023657505.1 Camelina hispida
GAATACAAGATGAAAATGTAGTGAGAAGGAAAAACTTATTAAACAGTGGATCATGCATGCAAGTAAATAATCCAACTTTAGTGAAGCGTACTGATGATAGCTTTAGTACTGGATGTATCTAAACCACCTAAACAGATACGATTCAGCAATTCTGGTTCCAGAGGAGGTCGCTTGTCTTGGAGGAGACAAACGATCAAGGTTGGTAAGTAATTTTCTTCTGGTGATGATAAGTTCAATTTCTTCTGGCCAAGTAATTTTCTTCTGGTGTAATTGTATCGAGAAATTTATTGTACTTGTTGAGACTTTATCCAAAAGGATAGTATCCTCAAAAGATGAGATGAAGGGTTGTTATCTCGATGCCATGGCATCTGGCCAGATGAAAGACGACCAGACTTTAAATAGAATTTCTTGCCATAGGTCTCGCATGGACCTTCAGAAAAGCATATATTTATAATATAATTAATGGAAAGAAGGAATAAGTCATTTTTATACTTGGTGTAAATGAGTGACATTTGTCTATTATTTGGTAATATGTGTGACATTTTGAATTTTTGACGAATAAAAGTGTGGATCATCCCACTCCCACTATACTATTCAACATCCAAGATTCAGGGTGTATGCACACTCGTTTCGATGGCCCTCGCCACTTAACAAACTGACAATGATATATTGTATAGCCAATGAACTTAGTTCACGTTATAAGGGAACCAGTCACCAGAGAAGGCATGCATGTTCTACAATTCACGTTATAAGGGAACTAGCGCTACGGAAGTTTTATGACAAATAAAGAAATATATGTTGCTTTTGTTAAATAGTTATAACTGAAAATATATCAGACCTAATCTGTGACATAAAAGTGATAAAATAGTATAAGAATGTTGTTAACCAAAAATATATCGATAAGAGAGATATAACGAGAGCGGGCGCGGAGAATAAATGGGCCACAAACCTAAAATTTATATGGTAAAAAAAAAAACTTCATTTTGATTTGTCTTTCTTCCTTGAAGTTTTTCCAACTCTTATTTGATTCAAAATATTACAATCAAACCAATCATTTTTTCTAAGAAATTTGAATAGTAATTAATGGTATAGTTACTAATCAAATCCATAGTTATCTCTAAGAAAAGAAGAGACGTCTAGATCTAGACGAATGCATGGGCTGTGACGCTGTGTTGTGTGTATGATAATTTGCCGCGAGCTTTGTTTCGTCCTTTTCTTGGTCCACAGACAAAATCTTCACATTGTCTAAATTATTCTTTCAAATGAGTGAGCCAGTGACCATATAATATATGTGGTCTAAACTTCATATCAGAGATTATTTGTTAGGAAACAATATATTTCTTTTCATTTTATGTCATTAAAGGAAACAAAATAATTCAAATTCTCTGCATAATATATATATTTTTCAATATCACTACACGTATATATATACGTGAATGGTTTTCAATTTTACAAGAAGTCACGGACTACGTACTTGTCAGTTTAACTTGATTTAACAATACAAAACGATTTTAACGTTTTGCACCGAACATGTAACAGCACCTTATCAAAAGAAAAGAAAAAAAAAAAAAGAATTACTCAAATGTTATCCAAAAGTTGGTTTATTACTCATATCTATAAATCTTTTGAAAATTACTAGAATGTTTAGTGCCCTGGGTGTAATTACAATTTACCCCTTGAATTTTGTTACTCGAAATTGAGTAAAAATTAAAAAAATACACATCAGCAAATTAAAATACACATCGATATGATTTAACACGTCATTAAGCAATTTTTTTAGATCGCAGTTTTTTTAGATCCACGTTTTGTTTTCTTGTTTATATCAAAGAGAGGGAAAGTGAATAGGTTTTAACTGTTCACAACCGCAAAAAATATCGAAACTCTCGTTCTCTCTCGCCGGCGATACTCTGTTGTTGTCTACTCTCTTGCCGTCAATCTCCCGCCGTCATCTCTCGCCGTCATCTCTCGTCATCTCTCACCGTCTTCTTACTCTTCTATCTTCGTCGTCGCACTCTCTTTCTTCGTCGTCGCTCTCTTTTCTCTTCGTCTTCTTCGTCTTCGTCTATCCGGTATGTGTCGACTGATTAGTTTCGAGTTTTCCGGCTGAATGTGGGGTTTTTCGATGATTTACCGCTGATTGTCGCCGTTGTTAATGACGGCTGATTTGTTAGATCTATTCGATTCGATGGCTGATTTACTTTTGTTTTATGTTGCGGCTCGTTATTTTAGGTTTTATGGCTGATTTGTTAGATTTATTCGATTCGATGGCTGATTTACTGTTTGTTTTATTTTGCGGACGGATGAGTTGTGACTGAGATATTTTGTGCTTTAGATCCGAGTTATGTGTTTGTGGCTGAGTTATGTTATGCTTTATGTATGAGTTTGTTTTATGTTATGGGTGATTTATGTTATGATTTACTTATGAACTATAACAGATGTCGATGGTGATTATTTCTTCCGAAGAACAAGCAAGGATTACCCCCAAGACTATACGCTAAAATAGAGTCTAGAGATATAAACACCAATTTCAGGATGAAAGAATTCCCTCAGATTAGGGAATCAATAGGACTGGATGCATGGGATGAAACGAAGAAAGTACCAATTGGAATAATCTCTAAGCTAGTTGATAGCCAATTCGTCCTGGTCTGGTAAGGTTGTTCATTTCCTACTATGTAACCAGTTAAGGGTACATAAGAAGGAGCTTTGGTTTGTGGTCGGCGGTCAACCTATCAGGTTTGGGTTGAATGAATTTCATTATCCGACGGGGTTAAACATAGACCCAATGCCTACTGAACAGTTTGAACTTGAAGAGGAACACAAAAAGTTCTTCCGACTTTGAAAGTGCCTGGTGGGGCAGGTCCAACGCTACTTGAACTCAGGGAAGCATTAAAAGTGTGCCGGGATGGGTTAACCTTGATCATCGTAAATGGTGGGGCTGTTGCTTCTTCAACACATTGACTTTATGGTTTGCATCATAACTCTAGAATTCCATATGAAAGTGCCAAAAGAGTTTTTGATGATGAAGCAATGAAGACGTATCCGTGGGGTCGGTCAGCATTGAAGCTCTTGTCGATTCCATAAAGATGCTGAACCCTACGGGAAAGTCGTACACCCTCAGTGGGTTTACACCCGTGCAGGCTTGGGCGTATGAGTCCATCAAATGCTTTGGAGAACGGTTTGGGAATGCATCAGCTAATGATGGTGGCATACCGATGCTTCAATGGGGTGGAAACCGTACACGTTCTCGCTGGAAACCGTAATTGCTAAAGAGATCAAAGCGCTTGGTGAGGTAAGGTTTATATCTGGTTGAGTGATTGTTTAGTAATGGATGAGTATGATTAGTTATGACTGAGTTATTGTTTAGTAACGGCTGAGTTATGTTTTAGTAATGGCTGATTTATGATTTAGTGTTGGCTGAGTTATGTTTTAGTAATGACTGATTTATGCTTTAGTTTGTCTGAGTTAAAACATACTGATGGGTTTCATAATCTCTTATGTTACAGCTGCGTGTGATTAATATGGTTATGAAGGAAAATGGCTGCGAGCTATTTCATTCGTGGCCGACGAAGAAGACGACCCAGCAATCGATCGCCTGATCGAAGACATACATCACGTTTGTTAAAGGTTTTGGGATGTTAAGGGGAGTGATAAGAAGAAAAAGAAAAAGAAAGCTGAAGCAGTTGTTGAGTCTGAATCTCCTCCCGCAAAGAAGCGGAAAGTTCAAGATGAAAGTTTCCAACAGTCAGAAACTAGTGAAGGAGTTGCACAGAGAGGAAGAAGAAAGGAAAAAGGTAAGTGAGGAGGAAGATGTTGGGAAAGATGTTGGGGCAGATGATCTCTACGAATTGATCTCTAAGTTATACACAAGGTTTGACGCGTTGATAGGAACATTGAAAATGTATCGGCGAATCTGGAGAAGAAGATGGATGAAAGGATTGAATCCAGGCTGGATCTTTTGAGACGGAGCTCAAACATATGAAAGAGCTCGTGCTTCCAAAGAGCACGACTGACCAGACTTTAAAAATGGGACAGGAACTAAATAACCCTGGGACATGGAGGAACTTCAGACATCAAAAGGTCCACCAAAAGTTTCGGTAATGTCTGGTTTATCTTTGTTTTATGGCTGATGTTTCAGAATGTTTAGGCTGAGTTATTATAATTTTAATTGTCTTCGCTATGATATACAGGAAAGAACTCTTTGACTTCTCCTAAGAAGTCTCCAGCTGCTAAGAAACCAGCTGATACGAAAAAGGGCCTTCCACGAGGAGAAATGCCAAAGAGTTAGAGGCGTCGAGAAGGCCAAAGAGTTAGAGGCGGGAGAGAAGGTAATGTCTGGTTTATCTTTGTTTTATGGCTGATGTTTCAGAATGTTTAGGCTGAGTTATTATAATTTTAATTGTCTTCGCTATGATATACAGGAAAAGAACTTTTGACTTCTCCTAAGAAGTCTCCAGCTGCTAAGAAACCAGCTGATACGAAAACAGGGCCTTCCACGAGGAGAAATGCCAAAGAGTTAGAGGCGTCAGAGAAGGCCAAAGAGTTAGAGGCGGGAGAGAAGGTAATGTCTGGTTTATCTTTGTTTTATGGCTGATTTTTAGAATGTTTAGGCTAAGTTATAATGTCTGATTTATCTTTTTTTTATGACTGATTTTTCAGAATATTTAGGCTGAGTTATTATAATTTTAATATACAGGAAAAGAACTATTTGACTTCTCCGATGCTAAGAAGTCTGCAGCTACTAAGAGACCAGCTGATACGAAAACACGGCCTTCCACGAGGAGAAATGTTAAAGAGTTAGAGGGCAGAGGAGGCCAAAGAGTTAGGCGGCAGAGAAGGCCAAAGAAGTAGCTGCTAAAGAAGCCCAAAGAAGTAGCTGCGGCAAAGCAGGCTAAAGAAGTAGCTGCAAAGCAGGATAAAGAAGTAGGCGGCTGGAGGTAGAGGTGGAGGTGGAGGTAGAGGTGGAGGTGAGGTAGAGGTAGAGGCAGAGGTAGAGGTAGAGGTAGGAGTGGGTCTGAAGCTACTGCTGCTGTGTGGCTGTTGTTAAGCCGTTGAAATTTGTACCTGGAGGTTCGAAGCTGCGGAAGATATTACGACGAGTATTTTGCTGAAGCCGACTCACTTGAACCTGAATCTGAGGATGATGAGGAGGAAAAGATTAGGCTTGATAGAATTAAAGCTTTAAGGCTGGAGAGTGTTAAGCTGTCCCCGGATGGAAGTTCATTGAATACACAACAAGATCATCCAAGCTGGATTTTCCCTAATATTGGAGACAACGGACTGACTTGCATGAGGAAGAACTGTTCACCTGGACTGGAATATATGATCCTCCTGCACCTGTTGATCCGGTCAAGGTTCGAAACTTTTGGAGTACCTAAAGAAAGCCGAGTATGACCCTTTAGACCCTTTTGCTTAACAAGTTAATAACAGCTTGTTAACATTATATTAACTTGTGTTTATTTGTTTGTTAGGAATATCCCGTTAGGCGAAGGCGGAATGGAAATTGAATTCTATAGGGTGCTAATCACCGACGAAAGGACTGGCCAGTGAGGCCAGAAAAATATGGTAAATATGGGTGGTGTACTGATGAAGTAAGTTTATCTTAATGTCTTAGTTATTGTTGTCGTTGTCGACTTATATTACATTATGGCTGCGTTGTTGTTTACTACTCAGTTTTCTGTTGTACAGCACTGGCCGCGTTTATGAGAGTCCTTAGGTGTAGGTACAAACGAGATCCCTTCCCATTCCACAACAAACGCATTGCGTTTATAGACCCGTGGTTCACCTGAAATGGTTCACCGTCATTATCCGGTGTTCAAGTCCGAACCCAAGTTTTTACAATGACTGGCAATTGTTATGAAGAATTAGTTAAAGGTTTGATTCCATCAGATGAACAAACTAATTTGAAGTGGATAGAAGATGTGGATCACCTGTATATTGCTCCACAAATTGGGGCGATCACTGGGTGGCGCTGCACGTGGATCTCAACAGGCATATTGATTGCTATGATAGCATCGTGGGACAAGTAACCGAAGAGAGTGAGCTTAGAATGCTGAATGCTTGTAGGGCGTTTACGCGGATGATTCCAGCAATGATGAACGCGAACGTTCCTCACGAAATTCTTACACCTACTTACAAACAGTTTACATTCAGGAGGAGGACAGTCTCCAAGGTCCCGCAAAACGTACAGATTGGTGACTGTGGCGTGTACGCTTTAAAGTTTATAGAATGTCTAGCGCTTGGTGTGTCTTTCGATGGAATCTGTGATCAAAACATCCAGGGCATACGTGTTAAAATGGCTGCAGAAATCTTCGATGAGTCACCTGATTTTATGAATCAGTTCACGAAAAACATTTGTATTTCTGGTTAGGACTTGCACTTTGGATATGTAAAAACCTTGGATTTCTTTGGTAGGAATTGTACTTGATATGTAAAAAACATCTGGATTTCTTTGGTAGGAATTGTACTTGGATATTGGAAAAATTTGGATTTCTTTTGGTAGGAATTGTACTTGGATTAAAGTCCTTTGTTTAGTATCTTTTCAATGTTACGGCTGAGTTATGTACTTCACACGGCTGAGTTATAATTAAATTTTGAATAAACATATATGTTATGGCTGAGTTATATATTTCGAACGGCTGAGTTATCTACTTCGACGATGAGTGAGTTATGGCTGAGTTATGTACTTGGTACGGCTTCGTTTAGTCTTTCGTGCCGTGCCTCGATATTACTAAAAGTGTTGTTGGGAACCCCAAACAATAATTCTGTGCCTGCTCGATCCACACGCGTAATCAATTTATAAAGTTATTTTTTCACATTATATTATACAATATAATTAAAAATTGAACTCAAAATTCGAATAAAAAATTTTGAAATTCCGACAAAGTGACTAAGTGATGGCTGAGTTATTGACTTACACGGCTGACTTATAAAATATTTGTAAATTAACATTATTATAACTCAACATTTAAACGTAAAATTGAATTATGAATATTACAATTATTATAACCAATAAAAAGTAATAATTATAGAGAGAGATTGATTTTTACACATTCTCACCAAGGATGTGTAAAACATACAACACATGAAGTTTAGTTAGGTTGGGTTAGGTTAGGGTTAGGGTTGGGGTTTAGGGTTTGAGATGTAGGGTTCAGATTATTTGATTTTTGGATTTGGTTCTAATGTGTTTTAATGTGTATGGTTTAAGGTTGTAATATGGATATAATAATATTATTACCATTTGAATATTTTTAAAAAATCAAAAATCAAAATTTTTGGTTATTTCCGGTTATGGGTCGGTTATATTAATATCTAACAATAAATAACCCAAAATATATTGTAATTAAGTAGATTAGCCTAATATAACAGAAATTAAGCCGAATATATCCGAAATTAATTAAACATACCAATTCAAAAATATCAAATTGAAAAATTTATTTTATCGGTCGGTTCGGTTTAGTCGGTTATTTAGTCATTCTAATAAATAACCCAAAATATATTGTAATAAAGTAGATTAGCCTAATATAACCGAAATTAAGCCGAATATATCCGAAATAAACCAAACATACCAATTCAAAAATATCAAATTGGAAAATTTATTTTATCGGTCGGTTCGGTTAAGTCGGTTATTTAGTCATTCTATTTTGAGGGTTGATGAGATATCGTCTATGACGGCTGAGTTATAATTAATGATGACTGAGTTATAATTAATCATGACTGAGTTATTAAAATAGATTGATAAAACACCACAACATAGAAAGTTCATATCAATTCCAAAAAAAAAAAAACAACGGAGCTTGACTAATCTCACGATACTTGTTCAAGCTCTCAAACTTCTTCTCCAGCGGTCATATTTCTTTTCCAAATACAAGATCATTTCTTCTTGAATCTCGATGCGCTTCTTGGATGCATCCAAGTCCTGCTTCATCTCATTCTTCTCCTCCTGAATAACCCTAAACTCTTCGCGCACTGCATCAGTCCACCACTTCCTGAAACCGCAGCCTTGACCGGACCCTTAAAAATAGTACATAATTCATATTAGACTAGAAAAAAAGTCAGAAACAGAACACAAAACTCAAAAATAAGAGTACAAAAATCTTTACATCGTGATGTCATACGGACAACTGAAATAACGTTCTCCTCTCGTGGTAGGATCATTAGAAGTGGCAACGAGAAGCACCGCACCGCAATTACACCCGATTGGAACGCCTTGTCTCGCCTCCGGATTTCGCCGTACCTCATTTTCATATTTATTTCATTACGATTCAGCTCCCAGTTCCACAAACACAATATTAAGATAATGCTTTGAGATTTCAGATAGTCCAGATCTACCTCAGCTTGGGCTTCGAAGCAGTTTTCTCATCAGCCCTGGAGTTGCCGCCGTAGATATCTCTATTTGCCATCTTCTTGACTCGATCTCGATTACTGAAGCAATAAATCAACAAATCCCTTAATTTATACTAAAACAATATATCGAACGACGTCGTTTGACAGTAATATACTTGACGGCTGAGTTGTGTTCTTTACACGACTGACTTAGGATAGTCAGTTAAATTAACAACTTTGTTATGGCTGACTTATGCAACGGCCATAATAATGGTTTTACGGCTGAGTTATCCGACGGCCACCCTATTAATTTATTATATACCCGCTCGGAATGCAAAAAGGTTTGTTGGGGAGACGCAAACAATAATTATGTTTCTTGTTATCATCCATACGCTTAATAAAAATATTTTAAACGATTTATTATTAAAATTAAATTCAAAAAGTTCAAATTTCTCATGTATTTTTATTAATTATTAAAGAAGGGGCCAGTAATTTGACTAAGTAGTGGCTGGGTTATTGACTTAAACGGCTGAGTTATGAGATATTTGTAAAATAAGGTTATTATAACTCAAAATTAAAATTTAGAATGGCAAAATGAATATTACTATTATTATAACCAATAAAAATAATAATTATAGACAAAAGAGCGATTTTTACACATTCTGATCAAAATGTGTCAAACATACCAAAACATGTTGTTTAGGGTTAGGGTTAGGGTTTAGGTTTAGGGTTAGATGTGGTAACATTATTTGTTTTTAATATAACAGTTTGGTTTTGGATATAATGTGTTTGGATTAAGGTGGTAATATGGATATACTAATATGAGTACCATTTTGAAATTAATTTTTTTAAAAAATTTTAAAATTTTGAAATTAATTTTTGGTTATTTTCCGGTTATGGGTCGGTTAGATGAATATCTAACAATAAATAACCCAAAATATATTGTAATTAGGTCGGTTAGTAATATAACCGAAATAAGCTGAATATAAGAAAACTAGGCAAACATACCAATACAAAAATTCCAAATTGGAAAAATTATTTTTTCGGTTCGGTTCGGTTTAGTCGGTTATTTAATCATTCTAATTTGAAGGTTGGCTGAGATACCGTTTTGACTGCTGAGTTATCTTTCCAATCGACAGTTACAATAAGAGGGAAAGTGAACGGTTTTTAAACCGCGGAAAACTCTCGTCCTTATCGTCGGCGAAATCTAACCCTAATTCCGCCGGAGATAATCTGTCTTTTTCTACTCTCCCGCCGTCATCTCGTCCCCGCTCGATATCCTCATTCGCTCTTTCTTTCTCTTCGTCGGCGCTGGTCTTGTTCGTTTCTCGTCTAAGCCGTCTCGTCTTCGAGTTCCGGTATGTGTCTTCCTATTTATTTTGAGTTACGGTGATTGTCGCCGTCTTGGATGGCTGAGTTTGGACTGAGTTATCTTATGCTTTACGACTGAGTTATGTATTATGGCGAGTTATTATATGCCTTGTGTTTGCCATATGTTATGGCTGATTTATTTTATGCTTTACTATCAGATGGCGAAGGATATTTCAAGAACAAGCAAGGGATTACCCACCAAGACTTTGGCCAGAAATGAAGTCTATTCTACATACTAAAGATATAAACACCAATTTCACGATGTTAGAATTCCCTCAGATTAGGGAATCAATAGGACTGGATGCGTGGGAAAAACGAAGGATGTACCAATTGGAATAATCTGTAAGCTAGTTGATAGCCAATTCGTCTGGTCTGGTAAGGTTGTTCATTTCCTACTATGTAACCAGTTAAGGGTACATAAGAAGGAGCTTTGGTTTGTGGTCGGCGGTCAACCTATCAGGTGGGTTGAATGAATTTCATTATCCGACGGGGTTAAACATAGACCCAATGCCTACTGAACAGTTTGAACTTGAAGAGAACACAAAAAGTTCTTCCGACTTTTGAAAGTGCCTGTGGGGCAGGTCCAACGCTACTTGAACTCAGGGAAGCATTAAAAGTGTGCCGGGATGGGTTAACCTTGATCATCGTAAATGGCTGGGGCTGTTGCTTCTTCAACACATTGGACTTTATGGTTTGCATCATAACTCTAGAATTCCATATGAAAGTGCCAAAAGAGTTTTTGATGATGAAGCAATGAAGACGTATCCGTGGGGTCGGTCAGCAAGCTCTTGTCGATTCCATAAAGATGCTGAACCCTACGGGAAAGTCGTACACCCTCAGTGGGTTTACACCCGTGTTACAGGCTTGGGCGTATGAGTCCATCAAATGCTTTGGAGAACGGTTTGGGAATGCATCAGCTAATGATGGTGGCATACCAATGCTTCAATGGGGTGGAAACCGTACACGTTCTACTATGGTATCGGTAATTGCTAAAGAGATCAAAGCGCTTGGTGAGGTAAGGTTTATATCTTGTTGAGTGATTGTTTAGTAATGGATGAGTTATGATTTAGTTATGACTGATTTATTGTTTAAGAACGGCTGAGTTATGTTTTAGTAATGGCTGATGATTTAGTGTTGGCTGAGTTATTATTCACTGATGGGTCTCATTTTTTTCTTATGTTACAGCTGCGTGTGACTAAAATGGTTATGAAGGATGATGTACGGAGCTATTTCATACGTGGCCATATCAAAAGACGACCCAGCAGTTGATCGCCTTATCAAAGACATACATGAGGATAAGTTTGTTAAAGGTTTTTGGGATGTTGATTCGACTCTCCTCCCGAAAGAAGCAGAAAGTCAAGAAGGTGGTAGTTTCCAACAGTGTGGTGGATCTGGTGAAGGAGCTGAACAGAAGGTGGTAGTTTCCAACAGTCAGGTGGTGGACCGGTTGGAACTCTCATTGAGTTGGTGTCTAATTTAACCTCAAGGTTTGACACCTTGGAAAACATTGGAGATAGAATAGAGAGAGGATGAATGAAAGGTTTGAAACAGGTTTCGTTCTGTTGGAGTGATCTCAAGCAGATGAAAGAGCACGTGTTTTCCTTGGGTGTTGGGCAAACTGGCCAAAACAATGTTGAAGACCTTCGGGATGAACTGTTCTCACAAAACACTTGTAAAAATTTCAAAATAAAAACCTTAGGGATGAATTTTTCACCGAAAGTCCACCAGTACCGTAGTTCCAGAAAAAATGCACCAAAACTACTTTGTCAACAGTCCTCCGGTAATGTCTGAATTATGTTCATGTTATGGCTGAGTTTCCAGATTGTTTAGGTTGAGTTATCATTATCTTTAATTGTCTTCGCTATGTTATACAGGTAGTGGCCGTGGTTTGGCTGGGGTCAGTAGGAATCTGAATAAAGAGTTTGATAAAGATGAGTTTGATAAAGATGAGTTTGATAAAGATGATCCTCTTAATTTCATTGAGAAGTCTCCAGCTGCTACGAAACCAATTCTACGGCCTAACACGAGGAAAAATGCCAATGATGGAAAGAAGGACGAAGAATTAAATGCAAAGAAGGCCAAAGTTGAGGCGGCCGCTTCGAAGAAGAACAAAGAGATGGCGGCAAAGAAGGCCAAAGATGAGGCGGCGGCTGCGAAGAAGGTCAAAGAGTTTCGGAAAAAGGCAGAAGATGAGGTGGCGGCTGCAAAGAATGTCAAAGAGTTGGCGGAAGAGAAGGATGGAAATAATCCGCCAAAGAAAAGAGTTAGAAAGACTACTAAGCCTAATCAAATCATTCAATGGGATCTGATTTGAATGAGGAGTATCCAAAGCTGGTGCAAACGCTGCTGCCGACGCTGCTGACAGCAGTATATGTGATATGACAGCCAAGATTATGGCTGAAAACAATATCCTTGAACCTGAATCTGAGGATGATGAGGAGGAAAAGATTAGGCTTGATAGAATCAAAGCTTTAAGGCTGGAGAACGTTAAGCTGTCCCCGGATGGAAGTTCATTGAATAAACTACAAGCTACACAAGAGAGGACTTTTCCTTATATTGGGGACAACGGACTGACGTGCATGAGGAAGAACTGTTCACCTGGACCTGGAATATATGATCCTCTGGCACCTGTTGATCCGGTCAAGTTGCAGAAACTTTTGGAGTACCTAAAGAAAGCCGAGTATGACCCTTTAGACCCTTGTTAATCACATCTTGTTAAAATTATATTAACCTGTTTTTTTTTAGGTACACCATTAGGAAAGTCAACATCAAATATTGAATTCTATAGGACTCTCATGAAAGAAATAATGGCCGTCTGGTACATTTGGGTGGCTGTCTGATAAAGTAAGTTTAACTTTATGGCTGAGTTATTATGTTTACGGCTGAGATATTATACGTAATGGCTGAGTTATTATGTTTACGGCTGAGATATAATACATATTGACAGTAGGTGGCAGTGGTATGATTTGTTATTGTTTACGACTGACTTATATTACATTATGGCTGAGTTGTTGTTTACTAATCAGTTTTCTGTTTTACAGCACTTGGGCGCGTTTATGAGACTCCTCAGTATTAGGTACAAACGAGATCCCTTCCCATTTCACAACAAACGCATTGCGTTTATAGACCCGTGGTTCACTAGATCGATGATTGGTGATTATACGATGTTCAATATGAAACCCAAGTTTTTTAAAATGACTGGCAATAGTTATGAAGAGTTAGTTAAAGGTTTGTTACCACTAGATGAACCGACTAATTTGAAGTGGATAGAAGATGTGGATCACTTATTGCGCCACAAACTGGAGGCAATCACTGGGTGGCGCTGCACGTGGATCTAAAGAGAAGGCATATTGATTGCTATGATAGCATCGTGGGACAAGTAACCGAAAAGAGTGAGCTTACAATGCTGAATAATTGTAGGGCGTTTACACGGATGATTCCAGCAATGATGAACGCGAATGTTCCTCACGAAATTGTACACCTACTGCCAGTCAGTTCAGTTTCAGGAGGAAGAGTGCCTCCAAGGTCCCTCAAACGTACAGGTTGGTGACTGTGGCGTGTACGCTTTAAAGTTTATTGAATGTCTAGCGCTTGGTGTGTCTTTCGATGGAATCTGATCAAAATATCCAGGCTATACGGGTTAAAATGGCTGCAGAAATCTACGATGAGGCACCTGGTTTTTTTGATCCAGCTTAAATAATGCATTATGTCCTTCCTTCCTTTGTTTCTTTTGGAATTGTACTTGGATTTGTAAAACTTTGATTTGTCTATTTTCAAAATTATGGCTGGTTTACGGTTAAGTTACGGCTGACATACTTCACACGGCTGACTTATGAAATATTTGTAAACAATAGGAAAACGAAAGGTCGCGCTATTATTAGGTTAACCTATGGTTTCCCGCCAAAATATCGCTTGACGGCTGAGTTATAATATATACGGGAAACGAAAAGTCATATTATAACTGAGTTATAGAGTAATAGCTGGGTTATTACAAGAAAATTTTTAAAGGTATTAATGATATATATGATTTGACGGCTGAGTTATACTATTATTCACGGGAAAACGAAAGGTCATGTTACGACTGAGTTATAGTGAGTTATGGCTGAGTTATCGAAAGAGTAATGTTTAATATATTCATTTGTAGCTGAGTTGTAATATTTACTGAAAATATTACAACTCAGCTGTAATAGTCCAACCAAATAATATAATATTATTCCATCTCTGTATATATACAAGTATTCCCGTTACTTTAGTCTATTACCTCTCAACTAAAAACTAGAATAAAATTATTTTTTACAACAATCTGTCCGCTCGAGCACCCAAGATGCCGGATCTCCCGACGTTTTCATAAAAATCGTTTCCTTGTTGCACAAAATGCTAATATGGTGGATGGTCCTCACTTGGTTCTATTTTAAGGGCTGGTCGTAGGGGAAAAGGCAGTATACAAAGTGATGAAGTTCTAAAGACAGCTGCTATATATTGGCTTTGTACTGATCCAGCAGAAATCAATACATCCAATGCCCCCGATGGTAGCCCAAAATGAAGGGCGGCACAGGCCTTTCTTCGTCAGATGCTTTGAGGCCGGCAACCCCATTGCCATTTACTACGAAGGGCTAAGGGTTGTGGCTGAGGATAGAGATATCCAGCGTGGGATTGATATTCTCAGTCCATTGTATCGGCCGATGCTTATGCCACCTTAGATGTGGGGTACTAAGTATTTGTCAAGGGAATGAGGATATGGCCGTCCATTACCTAGCTGTTTGATGCAAATCATTATCCTCTCAAGTCTTCGGATGCCATGTTAACCGGTAATTATTTTATGTTTGAGTTATCTCGTTATAAGACGCCCGGAAAACTCATACTCAGCCTCCCTTCGCTATCCCGACAGCCAGCTACTCCCTTCACCCGCTTGTGCTGTGATGTGTTATTTAGAAGACGGTCTCCATCATCTCAACGGTCTCCTTCCTCTCCACTGTGGAGACATCTTTGAAATCATGTGCAAAAACTGTTACCTTTGGTGGTTGTCCGTCAAAGTCTCCGAGATCCTTTAGGTTTCCAGCAGTGAATTCCAGTTTTACCTTATCAACTCGCGACTCTAAAGTCTGTTTATTTTAAAATAATTATTTTCCATTTTTGTATTAAAGGCGAGTATTCATGTATTAAAGGTCCCTATTTTCCACAATTTAGTATCTCCTCTCATTAATGGCTGAGTTATCACAAGAAACAATATGAAAGTAAATGAGTGATATATATGACTTGACGGCTGAGTTATAATATTTACGGGAAATACTAAAGCGAAGCCGCTATAAGCCGAAGGGTACTTTTGTAAACCAAAGCGACGTTTCGTATTATAAATAATTTTTGCTATCGGACTTACACATCAAACCTTTGTCTCACGAAAACTCCTAAATCATCTCTATTCGAAAAATCTATTTACATTCTTCCTTCAACTCAGAAATGGCCCACGTTCTCCTCAAGCCTTATAAGGACTGATATGAGATGTCTGAACAGGATCTTTCGCCAAACATAACAGCATATACACATACATCTTCAGAGTAGATTTGTTTCTGTTAAGGATAAAGAGATTGAGTGTTTGCTTTTTTAGTAACTGTTGATGACGACATTTTCCGTTGGGAGGCTACTTAATCGGACCGGTGAATACACCTTATGAAGGGGAGTGTTTAAACTTAGGCTTACTTTTCCACCTGATTACCCAAGAAGTCCCCCAAGGTATCTATTTTTGATTATACTCCTTTTTATTTTAGGAAGCATGATTATTAGATTCTTTTTTTGCAGCAACTCAATAGTTTTTAAATAAAATTCTTGATTATGCAGGTTGTTTTCATCACAAGAATTTGCCACCCAAATGTAGCAGATAGGGGAGGCATTCACCTAAAAGTTTTGAGGGCCGACCGTTGGACTCCCATGTCCATTGTTAAGCTTTTCAAGGAATTAGTGGAGAAATTGATTGAACCAGAGGTCAACGATGAGGAACAGACCATTGAATATCTTGCTAACCTTTACAAATCTGATAGGAGAAGGTTTGAAGCCATGGCTAGAGAGATGACTAATCAATATGCTGGGAGAGGAAACTGAAATATGAACTTAAATAGTTCAAATCTATTTTTAAGAACTCTTGAATAATTTATCTAATAATTGTTCTTTTTAATTCAATATTTCAGTCTCTGCTGTTGTAAACTCCTTTTGATTTTTCAGTAACGTAATGGCCGAGTTATCACAACAAACAATCTGAAAGCAAACGACTGAGTTATACTAATGTATGGCTGAGCTATGGTATTTAAGGGAAAACGAAGGTCTCGTCGATTAATATAACGGCTGAGTTATAGTGATTTATAAATCCTCAATGGCTGAGATATCGTAATACCGCTAAAATGGTGTTGTCTAACTGGTGTTAGTTGCCTTGATACCGTAATACCGCCAAATCATATAACTTTTTTCCCGCCAAAATATGATTTTATGGCTGAGTTATTTTATTTTCGGAAAACGAAAGGTCTCGTCGATTCATGTGACAGCTGAGTTATGGTTGATATAGTAACATTATGGCTGAGTAAAGTGATATATATGACTTGACGACTGAGTTATAATATTTACAGGAAATCAAAAGGTCATGTGACGTCTCGAGTAATGGCTGAGTTATCACAAGAAACAATTTTAAAGTAAATGAGTGATATATATGACTTGACGGGTAAATGAATGATATATTATAACGGCTGAGTTATCATAAGATTTATATTATTTACGGGAAAACGAAAGGTCAGTTACGACTGAGTTATAGTGAGTAATGGCTGAGTTATCAAAAGAGTAATGGCTGATATTTTCACTTGACAGCTGAGTTGTAATACTGGTTCAACCAAATAATATAATATTATTCCATCTCTATATATATAAGTATTCCCGTTACTTTAGTCTATTACCTCTCAGATACAAACTAGAATAAAATTATTTTTACAACACTATGTCCGCTCGCACCCAAGATGCCGGATCTCCCGACGATGTTTTCATAAAAATCGTTTCCCTTGGCAGAAGATGCTGCGAAGATCGATGGTCCTCACTTGGTTCTATTTTAAGGGCTGGTCATAGGGGAAAAATGCATACAGTAATGAAGTTCTAAAGACAGCCGTCTTATATTGCCTTTGTACTGATCCATCGAAATCAACACATCCAATGCCCCCGATGGTGGCCTCCAAAGTGAAGGGCGGCACAGGCCTTTCTTCGTCAAATGCTTTGACGGCAACCCCATTGCCATTTACTACGAAGGGCTAAGGGTTGTGGCTGAGGATAGAGATATCCAGCGTGGGATTGATATTCTCAGTCGTATTGTACCGGCCGATGCTTATGCCACCTTAGCATGTGGGGTACTAAGTATTTGTCAAGGGAATGAGGTTATGGCCGTCCATTACCTCCAGCTGTTTGATGCAAATCATTATCCTCTCGATGTCTCGGATGCCATTGTGACGGTAATGATTTTATGTTGGAATTATCTCGTTATAAGACGCCCGAAATACTCATACAGCCTCCCTTCGCTATCCTGACAGCCCGTCACTCCCTTCTCACCCGCTTGTGCTGATGTGTTATATAGATAACGGTCTCCATCTTCTCAACGGTTATCAAATAATGTGCAAAAACTGTTACCTTTGGTGGTTGTCCCTCAAAGTTGAGATCCTTTAGGGTTTCCGCAGTGAATTCAAGTTTTACCTTATCAACTCGTAACTCTAAATTCTGTTTATTTTAAAATAATTATTTTCCATTTCTTGTATTAAAGGCGAGTATCTTTTTTCATGTATTAAAGGTCCCTACACTATTTTCCACATTTTAGTATATCCTTTCATTTATCGGCTGAGTTATAGTAAAGTTATGGCTGAGGTATCAGAACAAACAATCTGAAAGCAAACGACTGATTTATACGAATTTATAGCTGAGTTATGGTATTTAATGGAAAACGAAAGGTCTCGTCGACGACGTTTAACGGCTGAGTTATAATGATTTATAAATCCATAATGGCTGAGATATCTTAATACCGGCTAAATTATAAATCCTTAATGTAGGATTTTTATAGACTTATAGTGATTTTTACACGATCTATTATTTGGTTAACTTATTGTTTCCCGCCAAAATATCGCTTTACGGTTGAGTTATAATATTTACGGAAAAACGAAAGGTCATGTGATAGCTGAGTTATATTGAATAATGACTGAGTTATCGAAAGAAACAATCTGATATATATGACTTTACGGCTGAGTTATAATATTTACGGGAAAACGAGAGGTCTCGTCGACTCATATAACGCCTGAGTTATATTGATTTATAAATCCGTAATGGCTGAGATATCGTACCAATTATAAATCCGTAATGTAGGATTTTTATAGACTTATAGTGATTTTTACACGTTCTATTATTTGGTTAACTTATGGTTTCCGCCTATTATTTGCTTAACTTATGGTTTCCCGGCAGTGGAATCAATGGGGTTGCGTTCCAAGTTTTAGTATAAATAGGGAAAGGGTTGGAAATGTTAAGAGCATTCCAAACTAGAACGAAACTAGCAAAGATGCCAGTGACTACCCGATCTGCATGGTTGAAACGGGCCCGAGAACTGACAGCCGCTGGAACTAGCCCCCTCAAGAGCCGCTGTAATGCGTCGGATAATGCCCCCCCTCAAGAGTCTCCGTCTCGATCCCGTTACTTTAATCCTTTGCAAAGGGAACTCCGGATGTACCGAGCTCGCCGCAAGAGACTTGGCGCTTATATTAAAGCATTTCGTCTTAAATACGAGCAAGTCTTTCGGCTCGGCTCTGGAAGGGACTATCCGAGTCCTGGATGAGCTCATCGACGAAGGTTTTTCTGGCGAAGTGGCGCATGACTCGTCTACTTGCTGAGCATGCCTCTTGCGTAGAACAGGTCTCCTGTATGGTGGTGCCCAACTTACCCGAAGGTGATTACGAACCTTTGGGAAATACTGACTTCCCGCACAACACGAAAGTCTTGGCATACCGAGCTTGCCTGGAGAGGCTGAGGCGGTACATCAACCACTTGGAGTCAACGGACCATTTCTTCCGCGAAAGCCATGACGTAGAAGGTCCATGTGCCTTCTTGGAGGAGATGGTGTCCAAGGGCTCCGAGTGCCGATGGAAAGGCTTGAATCCTTAAGGCGGGATTGTCAAATCTGGCGATCTGAACTGAGCAAGCTGGTGGTGGAAGAACCGTTGGAGTCCGATCTATCCGGTCCGCTCCCATCTTGAGACTTCAGGACCGTCCAGAATGCTAGAGACGATAGCCTTCCCATGGGAACTAGTTCGCTAATATGATGCTTGTCGCATTTATTTTTTTTCTTTTTTTATTTTTGGCGAATTGCAGAACTGAATGTAGTCATGTTGCATTTTTAATGCTCGTGCATGTGAGACTTCACGGCTGAGTTATAATATTTACGGGATAACGAAAGGCCATGTGACGGCTGATTTATATTGATTGATGGCTGAGTTATCACAAGTAACAATTTGAAAGTAAATGAGTAATATATATGACTTCACGGCTGAGTTATAATATTTACGGGAAAACGAAAGGTCATGTGACGGCTGAGTAATGGCTGAGTAATGGTTGAGTTATCACAAGAAACAATTTGAAAGTAAATGAGTAATATATATGACTTCACGGCTGAGTTATAATATTTACGGGAAAACGAAAGGTCATGTGACGGCTGAGTAATGGCTGAGTAATGGCTGAGTTATAGCCACCAGAGGCTTGTAAAACCGTAATTGATTGAAGGCGTAATACGCGAAGCGTCGCTTTAGTTCGGTTATAATTACGCGTTGAAGGGGTAAGAATTATGTATTTATGAAGCCGAAGGGGTACTTAAACAAAGCGATGCTTCGCATATTATAAATATTTTTGCTCTCCAGTTACACATCAAACCTTTGTCTCACGAAAACTCCTAAATCATCTCTCAGATCCGAAAATCTGTTTACCTTCTTCCTTCAATCCGTCAGAAATGGCCCGTCGTCCTCCTTCAAACTATATAAGGACTGATTTGAAATATCTGAACAGGAATCTTTCGCCAAACGTCACAGCAGGTAAACACATACATCTTCAGATTAGTTTTGTTTTACTGTTAATGATAAAAGAGATTGAGTGTTTGCCTTTTTATTAGTAACTGTTGATGACGACATTTTCCGTTGGGAGGCCACTCTAATCGGTCCGGCGAACACCCCTTATGAAGGAGGAGTGTTTAAAATGAGGCTTAATTTTCCACCTGATTACCCACGAAGTCCCCCAAGGTATCTATTTTTTATTATACTCCTTTTTATTTTAGCAAGCATGTTTATTAGGACTTCTTTTTGCAGCAACTAAATAGTTTTTTAAATAAAATTTCTTGATAATGCAGGTTGTTTTCATCACAAGAATTTGCCACCCAAATGTATCAGATAGTGGAGGCATTTACCTAAAAGTTTTGAGGGCCGACCGTTGGATTCCCACTGCCTTGCCGATTGTTACGATTTTCAAGGGAATAGTGGAGAAATTGATTGAACCAGAGGTCAATGATGAGGAACAGACCATTGAATATCTTGCCAACCTCTACAAATCTGATAAGAGAAGGTTTGAAGCCATGGCTAGAGAGATGACAATTCAATACGCTGGGAGAGGAAACTGAAATAGTTCATATCTATTTTTAAGAACTTTTGAATAATTTATCTTGTTTTGTTCTTTTTAATAAAATATTTCAAGTCTCTGCTCTTGTAAACCCTATAATATTTACGGGAAAACGAAAAGTCATGTGACGGCTGAGTTATAGTAAGTTATGGCTGAGGTATCACAAGAAACAATTTGAAAGTAGATGAGTGATATAAATGACTTGACGGCTGAGTTAAAATAGTTACGGGAAAACGAAAAGTCATGTGACAGCTGAGCTATAGTAAGTTATGGATGAGTTATAGTAAATATATGGCTGAGTTAGTAAAAGAGATTGATAAAACATCACTAACAACAACATTAGTTTGCTTGAAATCCATAACCATTAACAACAACATTATGGAAATATAATCCCATCATACACTATCACAAGAAACAATTTGAAAGTAAATGAGTGATATAAATAACTTGACGGGCTGAGTTATTATATTTACGGGAAAACGAAAAGTCATGTGACGGCTGAGTTATAGTGAGTTATGGATGAGTTATAGTAAATATATGGCTGAGTTAGTAAAAGAGATTGATAAAACATCACTAACAACAACATTAGTTTGCTGGGAATCCATAACCATTAACAACAACATTATGGAAACATAATCCCATCATAGACTATCTTAAATAGACCAAACATGATTATATAACCAAAAACTATTACAACTATCATAACCTTCATCCTTGCTTTCAATTCTGATTTTGCATCTTCAACCCTCTCAAATAGCTCCTTCCCAAGCTCCATTTGTAGTTTTTCAGTTTGAACAGAGAGAGACTCTACCTCATCCAACAGTGCCTCATCGACCCACTTGAAGACGTGGTCATCATTCATAAGCTATCAAGGTGATGGAGACAACAATTGGAACAAGAACAGATTCAACATAAACCAACAAGAACAGATTCAACATAACCAAGAACAGACTCTACCTTCTTCGCAGCTGCATACCCACAACGAAGTATCTACGACAAGGATTTGACTCCGATTTCGAATTTTTGGCCACGATTGCTTCTCCACACCAACATCTCTTAGGTACGCCAACAACTGTACCTCGTCCTCTCTCGGACAGTTGATGCACAACTCGAATCTCCGATACATTGCTCATGGTTTACGAGAATTTGGTTTTAGGGTTTAAGCATTCGACATTTGGGGATTTTCGTTTTTAAGAAGAAGAACATCATTCGACAATTGAATATTAATATTATTAGGTTAACTTATGGTTTCCGCCAACAACTGGATTTTAAAATTATTAGGTTAACTTATGGTTTCCCGCCAAAATATCGCTTTACGGCTGAGTTATAACCATTATTGGAAACGAAAGGTCACTTAACGGCTGAGTTATAGTGACTAATGGCTGAGTTATCACAAGAAAAATTTGAAAGTAAATGAATGATATATATGATTTGACGGCTGAGATATCATATTTACGGGAATTCGAGATGTCGCACCGATTCATGTTACGGCTGAGTTAGAGTGAGTATGGCTGAGTTACCTCAAGAAACTTTATGAAAATAAATGGCTGATATATATGCCTTAGCGGCTGAGTTACAATATTTATGGGAAAACGAAAAGTCTCAACGATTCATGTGACGGCTGATTTATAAATCTTTAGTAGCTGATTTATCATAATACCGGCTGAGTTATATTAATATGAAACATTACAAAAAGAAATAAAAATAAAACAAGTTTAGGGTTCATAAAGAAGAAGAGACGACATTACAATGGAATTCACTTCTAAAACCGATTAAGAGGAGGAGGAACCATGAGCTTCTAAAACCAATCAAGAGGAGGAGGAACCACACACTGGTCGGCATCGGCCTCCGCAATCTCTCTCATCTCCTCTAACTTCTTGTGCTCTGTGGCTAAGTCGACAAGTTCTCCACCCAAGATTTGATTCAGTTGGTTTAGTTGAGCGTCGATTAGATCCAGTTGATGCCCGAGGACGGTCTTCTCTTCTTCTTCTTCATATGCTCATCCATCATACGCAGAATTTTTGTGTAGCGACTCTTTGACTCCGCCTCGACCGCGGCTCTTGTCTGAGAAAAGGCTTCGGACACGGCCAATAGTGATTCCTCTTCCCACTCGTAATCTCGGACTCTTGCTGACGATAATGCTTCGTCTGCCTTGCGTTGACGCTACTGGAACCCTCTCCGTCCATAGCTTGACAAATCAAAATAAAAACAACCGTCACCAACTGATAGGTGCAATGATCGGAAAATATGCAATAGATTGAGAGGGGATGGAGTGGAGACTTAAGTATGCAATGATCGAAGGATATATTGATATTGGTTGTAGAGGAGATTTGTAGGTGCAATATATTGTGAGCGGAGAAGAAGGAAACGATACAATGAATTAAGAGAATATAAAGGAAAACAATAGGTTAACTTATGGAAAAACGAAAGGTCACGTCGATTATTAGGTTAACTTATGGTTTCCCGCCAAAATATTGCTTTACGGCTGATTTATAAATTTACGGATTCATGTGATGGCTGAGTTATAGTTATCAAAGACAGGTCGCGTCTATTATTAGGTTAACTAACGGTTTCCCGCCAAAATATCGCTTAATGGCTTAGTTATAGTTTTACGGATTCATGTGATGGCTGAGTTATAGTTATCAAAAGACAGGTCGCGTCTATTAATAGGTTAACTTACGGTTTCCCGCCAAAATATCGCTTAACGGCTGAGTTATAGTTTTACGGGAAAGGTCTCGTATATTCATGTTATGGCTGAGTTATATATATATATATATAAACTTGACGGCTGAGTTATCACTAGGATTATTAGTCTATTACATGAATAACTTATGATTTCCCGCCAAAATACGATACAATGAATTAAGAGAATATAAAGGAAAAACAATAGGAAAACGAAAGGTCACGTTGATTATTAGTCTACAAATAGAACCAAGTGTCTGAGTTATATATTCTCGTTTTTAGTCTATTACCTCTCAACTACAAACTAGAATAAAATTATTTTTTTCAACAATCTGTCCGCCGAGCACCCAAGATGCCGGATCTCCCCGACGATGTTTTCATCAAAATCGTTTCCCTTGTTGCACAAAATGCTGCAGAATATGGTGGATGGACCGCACTTGGTTCTATTTTAAGGGCTGGTCGTAGGGGGAAAAAGGCAGTATACAGTGATGAAGTTCTAAAGACAGCTGCTATATATTGGCTTTGTACTGATCCAGCAGAAATCAACACATCCAATGCCCCTGATGGTGGCCTCCAAATGAAGGGCGGCACAGGCCTTTCTTCGTCAGATGCTTTGAGGCCGGCAACCCCATTGCCATTTACTACGAAGGGCTACGGGTTGTGGCTGAGGATAGAGATATCCAGCGTGGGATTGATATTCTCAGTCGTATTGTACCGGCCGATGGTTATGCCACCTTAGCATGTGGGGTACTAAGTATTTGTCAAGGGAATGAGGATATGGCCGTCCATTATCTCCAGCTGTTTGATGCAAATCATTATCCTCTGATGTCTTCGGATGCCATTGTAAGCGGTAATTATTTTCTGGATGATTTATCTCGTTTTGATACGGCCCGGAAAAGTCATACTCAGCTTCCCATCGCTACCCTGACAGCCCGCCACCCCTTCACCCACTTGTGCTGTGATGTGTTCCCGTTCTCTGCTTCGGAGACTTTGAAATCAAGTGCAAAAACTGTTACCTTTGGTGGTTGTCCCTCAAAGTCTCTAAGATCCTTTAGGGTTTCTAGCAGTGATTTCCAGTTTTACCTTATCAATTTGTGACTCTAATTTCTGTTTATTTTAAAATAATTGTTTTCTATTTATTCGTATAGTTTCCCATCTTTTCATGTATTAAACGTCCCTTTTTTTCTTCGGCTAATTCTATGTATCCACCTTTCATGCTTCCACATTTTAGTATCTACTCTCATGTATTGGCTGAGTTATAGTTTTACGGGAACACGAAAGGTCACGTCGATTCATGTGACGGCTGAGTTATAGTGAATAACGGATGTGTTATCAAAATGAACAATCTATATGGCTGAGTTATCAAAAGAAAGGTCGCGTCTATTATTAGGTTAACTTGCCAAAATATTGCTTAACGGCCGAGTTATAGTGAGTTATGACTGAGTTATAGGAACAATCTATACGGCTGAGTTACAGGTCATGTGACGGCTGAGTTATAGAGAATGATGACTGAGTTATCATTATAAACAATTTGAAGAAATGACCTTCGTTTCTAATGATAACTCAGCCATAATTCTCATCGATCCATGTATTGACTGAGTTCTAGTTAGTAATGGCTGAATTATCAGTTGGAATAATCTGTAAAGGTCTCGTCGATGCGTCTATTACAGGAATAACTTATGGTTTCCCGCCAAAATATTGCTTACCAATAAATTAGGTTAACTTGCAATAATTTTATTGTTTAGTTTCCCGCCAAAATATTACTTAACGGCTGAGTTATAGTTTTACGGGAAAGCGAAAGGTCACGTCCATTCATTTTATGGCTGAGTTATAGTTTTAACTTATAGTTTTAACCCTAAAATCATTAGTCTATTTATTACCTCTCAACTACAAATAGAACCAAGTGTCTGAGTTATAATATTCCCGTTTTTAGTCTATTACCTCTCAACTACAAACTAGAATAAAATTATTTTTTACAACACTATGTCCGCGCTAGCACCCAAGATACCGGATCTCCCGACGACGTTTTCATCAAAATCGTTTCCCTTGTTGCACAAAATGCTGCAGAATATGGTGGATGGACCGCACTTGGTTCTATTTTAAGGGCTTGTCGTAGGGGAAAAAGGCAGTATACAGTAAAGAAGTTCTAAAGACAGCTGCTATATATCGCCTTTGTACTGATCCCTCATCAGAAATCAACACATCCAATGCCCTGATGGTGGCCTCCAAAATGAAGGGCGGAACAGGCCTTTCTTCGTCAAATGCTTTGAGGCCGGCAACCCCATTGCCATTTACTACGAAGGGCTACGGGTTGTGGCTGAGGATAGAGATATCCAGCGTGGGATTGATATTCTCAGTCGTATTGTACCGGCCGATGCTTATGCCACCTTAGCATGTGGGGTACTAAGTATTTGTCAAGGGAATGAGGATATGGCCGTCCATTACCTCCAGCTGTTTGATGCAAATCATTATCCTCTGAAGTCTTCGGATGCCATTGTAACCGGTAATTATTTTCTGGATGATTTATCTCGTTATAAGACGGCCCGGAAAAACTCATACTCAGCCTCCCATCGCTATCCTGACAGCCCGTCACTCCCTAAACCCGTTTGTGCTGTGATGTGTTGTTTGTATTATGGTTTCCATTCTCTCCGCTATGGAGACTATGAAATCATGTGCGAAAACTGTTACCTTCTGTGGTTGTCCCTCAAAGTCTCGGAGATCCTTTAGGGTTTCCAGCAGTGATTTTTAGTTTTACCTTATCAATTCGTGACTCTAATTTCTGTTTATTTTAAACGTCCCTTTTTCATGTATTAAACGTCCCTTTTTTTCTTCGGCTAATTCTATGTATCCACCTTTCATGCTTCCACATTTTAGTGTCTACTCTCATGTATTGGCTGAGTTATAGTTTTACGGGAACACGAAAGGTCACGTCGATTCATGTGACGGCTGAGTTATAGTGAATAACGGATGAGTTATCAAAATGAACAATCTATATGGCTGAGTTATCAAAAGAAAGGTCGCGTCTATTATTAGGTTAACTTGCCAAAATATTGCTTAACGGCTGAGTTATAGCTTTACGGGAAAACGAAAGACGCATTTCATTAAATGTGTTGCACGGTCTTTTATAGTTATTCTCGCGACACAGCGGAATTTTCGCTGCAGTCTGATTGGTGGACTCAGCGGCGGTTACATCCCATGACTCTATATAAATAGGGATGAAGGTTGGGGGAATAAATCATTCTAACTTCCACCAGCGTAAGAAATAGAAGGATGCCAGCAAGAACTCGATCCGCATTGCTGAGACAGGCCCGGGAAAGGATAGCCGCCGCATCCGGCAATCGGGAGCCGGAAAATCCCATTCCACAGGAGGTAGGAGAGACGTCCCGATCTCGTGAGGTCGCTCCGAACTCAAATACTGTCGAACCCGGTGTGTCTCCCTTCAGCTAGAACTCCGAGAGTACCGAGCTCGGCGAAAGAGGATGGGCGCGTATATTCGGGCGCTTCGGCTGAAACTTGACCAGCTCCATCGTTTTTACCGTTTAGAGGGAACCATTCTAGTCCTGGAAGACCTTATCGTCGAAGGTTACTTCTTGGCACACTGGCGAATGGTCCGTCTACTTGATGAGCACAAGGCGTGCAAAGAACTCGTCGATCAGATGGATGTACCCGATCTCCCGAAAGGCGATCGCGAACCCCGAGGGAAACCGCCTTCCCGTTCGTGACGGATGTCTGGGCCTATCGAGCTTGCTTGGCTAGGTTAATCCGATATGTTAATTTCCTGGAGTCGTCGGGTGAAGCCTTCCGCGAGCGCCATCTTCTTGAAGGCCCATGTGCCTTTATAGAGGACATGATGTCCAGAGGCTCTGGATTGCCAATCGAAAGGCTAGAGGCCTTACAACGGGTACGAGATTTCTGTCGAATTGCGGTGAACGAACTCGCAGTGGAGGAACCATTGGAGACTGACATATCTGGCCCAGCTCCCGTTCTGCGATTGCAGGACCGTCCGAACGCTAGAGGGTTGGTGGCGAAACTTTTCGATCGGGCTCCCCGACCGTTTAGTCGTTGTTATTATATATATTTTTTGTTGTTGTTTGGATGAAGTGTAATGGAAACTAATCAAAACGATTTTAGCGAAGTTTAATGTCATGGATGAGTTATAAAATTTACGGCTGAGTTATAGCTTTTACGGGAAAACGAAATATATAGTCGATTCATGTCATGACTGAGTTATCAAAGAAACAATATGAAAACAAACGACTGATTTATACGACTGATTATATGGCTGAGTTATAGTTTATTACGACTGAGTTATCATGATACAGACGAAATATAACTCGATTCATGTGATGGCTGAGTTATAGTGTGTTATGGCTGAGTTATACTACTTGAAAGATGAGTAATACCACAAAATAAAGTAATAATACTTTGACAGATGAGTAACTATAGAGCACAAGTTTTCGCATTGTGCCCAACTTGCTTACATCGCGAACATGCGTGTTGCTTCCTAGGGCGTTTATTTTCAGTGGCAACTTCCAAAGATGATTTAATCCTACGCTTCTTTGGTCTTCCTGGCTGGTTCACAACAATCGGAGGCAAGCACTTCTGATTATCCACAACTTCAGGAGCAGGGAATGATTCATCTGGAGGCATGATTGAACCAGCCCATCCGTTAACCAAATCGACACTCCTAAATTTCGTATCGCACATGGATATACGAGACACATCCATATGCTCTGCAGCTGCGATTGCATGGATGCATGGTATTTTCTCGTGGTCGAAACGACGGCATGTGCAACTTTTTATTTCTAAATTTACAACATGCAAAGATGATCCATATTTCACTTCAACACGTACAGCATCAATCGTTTGTACCTCCATAAGTCTTGCTCCGGTGACACGGTCCTACAAGGGAGTAGAACAAAAACAAAAACGCTTTAGGCTGAGTTATGAAAACAATTATGGCTGAGTTATTGAAACAATGGCTGAGTTATGGAAACAACGGCTGAGTTATGGAAACTATAATGGTAATGGCTGAGATAAGGAAACAATTACGGCAGCGATATGGTAACTGTTACGGCTGAGTTATCAACATTGACGACTGACTTATGTAAAATTACCTGTAATAGTTTCTCAACACCTCGAGTGAGCGTTGTTTGCTGCGATTTCGCATCATCTCTCCGTTCAGAAAACCATCTGGTCATCATATCCCGTATCGATTCTAGAAGTTGAACTATGGGAAGACTTCTAGCATTTGACAGTGCATGGTTCATTGATTCTGCAATATTCGTTGTCATTAAATTGTACCTTTCACCCGGAAATGAACACGCGCCCACATTCGGACACCAGCTCGTTGGAGGTATCCATGTAGTTCGGGATGACGTGCTTCAATCTCATTGAAAGCCTCATTAAAATCAGTTAGCCTAAAACACTTTGCCGCTTTTTTCACCGAGGGAACAAATGTTTTCCTTTGAACTTCACCAATATGTTCTTATACAAATGGTAAGTGCAAATTCCACGTGAAGCCAACGGATACACTTGACGAATCGCTTTCCCTATTGACTGATGTCTGTCGGAGATTATCGCAAGATCCTTTTCGTCTGGAATGGCAACTTTGAGTTGTGTAAAGAACCAACGCCAAGACTCATCATTTTCAGTGTCAACAACAGCGAAAGCTAATGGGAAAATTTGAAAGTTACCATCCTGAGCTAGGGCTGTTAGAAGTGTCCCTTTGTAACTACCATGGAGAAACGTTCCGTCGACAACAACAACTTTGCGCATGAAAGCAAACCCAGCAATACTCGCACCAAAAGCAATAAAAACATATTTGAATCTATCTTCATCACCTATTTGAAGACGCGTGACTGTACCCGGATTTTCCCTTTTTAACTTGAATATGTAAGAAGGCAACTCGCTAAAACTTTCCTCAGGAGTTCCCTGATGGATATGCCTTGCATTCAGCAGCGTTCGATATGCCTTCCAATAACCCATCTGTCGACACCAACAAATTAATAAATCAGCCATAATATATAAATAACGCAGCCGATACATTCGAATAAGTCAGCCTTAAATAATCAATAAATGAGCCGTAAAATGTAAATAACTCAGCCTATACATACCTATAACTCAGCCATTGTTATCAATAATTAACTCAGCCTATACATACCTATAACTCAACCATTATTATCAATAAGTCAGTCGAAACATAGTAATTACCTTTAGACTAAATTGCTTATTGAAAATGACTCCGACACTTTTAGGTTTAACATCCGGACCAAGATCACCAAGATAGTCCCTGTAAAGACCTGCCAGTACATCAGCTGTTGATTGACGGCATCTAGTAGAACGTTCCGTCACAGAACATGTGTGTTCCGAATCGTATACACGAACATGAAAATCCGGGTCATCCCCTTGTACAGATGCACGAACTCTCCAAAGACATCCTTTAACCCAACACCTAAAAACCACTTGTCTCGGATTTGAGACTGGTACATTAAAATCAAATCCATCCCTAACCGAAATAAGTTTCACGTGATTCCTGAACTGCTTTTTGCTACTGTATCGTTGTCCTACTAGCGTTGACACCTCCAACCTAATAGCCTCCGGATTCATCTTCGATCCGGCAAAGTTATCATCTCTATGAGCTTTCTTCTGAGGAGGCGGAGTAGGTGGGTCTTCCACTGTACTCTGAGGCTCGCCCAATACAGAAAACTTCTCGTCATCAGACGACTCACCATCGGAGTCGTCGAAAACATCAAATCGGGTTGAAAATTCATCGTCTTCTTCTTCGTCAGATGCTACTTCGACAGCTTCTTCTTCGTTTTCTTTGTCAACGATCTTACCATAATCAAAACAAGTGCCTTCAAATCCCCCACCACACACTTCGTATGTAGATGCTGCTTTCGAGTCTCGCTTCGCCGAATCATACTTCCTCTAGCTCCACTAGTTTCTATAGACTCTTTCGCCGAAAACTCTACACAGAGACGTAGCTGATCGGTTTTCCATGACCCAAAAACATTGCAACTGTCGATCATTGGAGACAAAAACTGGTGGAGTATCATGTGCCATATGTTTCATTGCCTTGTTCGAGAACATGTAGCTCAGCTTTAGCTTATGTCTAAACGAGTCCAATCCGTAGTCTTCAAGAACAAGCTTAACAAGCTTGTCGTATGTTGTGCCTCCATCTATCTGCACAACTATACACCTCTCTCGTCGGAGTTAAATACATATCTCTGTGTCTTTATCCAATTACCGGACACAACTAGTACCGGTACTGGATCCATGAAATATAATGAAGAACAAGGTGGAGAAGAACAAAAGTAGAAGAACAAGGTGTGAAGAAGAAAGTGAAGAAGAAGTAGAAGAACAAGGTGAATAAGAAGGTAAATAGTTCACTTATTAACCAGTTGAAGAACCAGAATCGAACGACGTTTCGTATTTCCGAGAAAAAGATGATGACATGGAATGCTGACATGGATGCTGCATCCGACGTGGCAAATCAGCCATGAAACAATACCATAACTCAGCCTAACTAAAACTCAGCCACAACACGAAAACATTACAGTAATTAAAAAGCAAAAAAAATTGCTGCCAAACTCAGCCGCTTCATGAACTGAAAATATGTAACTCAGCCGTATCGTTTGATAAGTCAGCCGTAACTAAAAAAACATTCTAGTAATTAATCTTTTGTCAATAAGTCAGCCGTAAACGGCTGACTTGTCGATAAGTCAGCCTATGACGGCTGAGTTATTGTTTTTTTACCATAACTCAGCCGTAACTACATCTCATAAGTCAGCCGTTTTTCATAACTCAGCCAGTCGGAAAATGGCAACTCAGCCGTGTCGTTGTGATAACTCAGTCAAAATTTTGACAACTCAACCGTGTCGTAGCGATAACTCAGCCAAAATCTTGACAACTCAACCATCAGTTGACAACTCAGCCATTACTACAGCTGATAACTCAGCCAAATTTAATAAGTCAGTCATAACGCTTAGCTGACTTATGAAGATAACTCAGCCGTCCGATCTTACTCAAATATTTTTTCCGATAACTCAGCCGCAACATACCAATAACTCAGCCGCAACATACTCTGTCTCGCGTTACGGCTGAGTTATGGTACACGTCAGCGATTTCTGACGTGGCGTCTGACGTGGCAATGGCATTTTTGTAATAACGTTTTTTCCGGTAACATAAAACAGGGGCACGCTGGGTATTTTGAAAATACCCGAAACATTCTAGTAATAAAAAAGTTTTTTGTAGATTCTGGTAATATTACCTAAAATGAGTAACATTTGAGTAATTCACCCAAAAAAAAAACCCAACATTAATTAGCAGCATTTGTTTTCCCCTTACTTATTCAGCCAGATGCTCACACTATTAACGTGTATTAAAATAAATCTATAATATTTTAATACACATAAATAGTATACTTCATTTTATTTAAAATACTAGAAATAACAGTAAAAATGAAGCCTAAATTATATATAAAATACTATTATATTGTAATATTATCATGTCACGTAACAATAATAACAAAAAGAACAAAATACAAATGGACACTGTGTCAGTCAAGAGAAAAGTGTAGGAGTATTTTCATCAACTTTTTTTTGTTCATATTTGGTATGGTTTAAATCCATTTTCTCTTTCTCATATGCTTTATTTCGTATTAACATAAATTTGTTAATCATGAAACCCCAAAATTAATAATACATGGAACACAACATGAACAGAAAAACTTACACTTAAATCAGATCGACTTAACCACCATCCAGTGGCGGACTCAGGAAATAAATTTAGGGAGATCAATTATAGAACAAAAAAAATTATTTATGTCATATTGGTGATTTGAACCCTGGTTTAGGGAGGTCAACACTATAGAATTTACCACCTGTACTACTGAAACTTTATAAAATTAAATGTAAAAACAACTATTTAATTAGTTTACTCAGGTCAGATGACCTACCTATTTCCTATGTAGATCCGCCCTTGCCACCATCTAGGTTTTCTTTTCTTCTTCAGCATTTATCATTATAAAAAATTATTTCATAATATAATTTTAGGTGTTATTTATAAAAACTAAAAAAGAAATCCCAACATAAGTTAGAGTTAGCAACTTCTAATACTAAACAAGGACAACGCTATCACATCTAAAGATTATAAAAAAAAATAGGGAAAATTATAAATAAAGGAGCTTTTTCCAAAAATTTGGCCATTTACATTTTTTTTGTAAAAGTTTAGTTAAATAGGTTTTTAGATATAAAAATAGCCAATTATACCTTTAATTATTTTTTCTGATAAATTTTGTAGATTTTTTGTCTCTTGAAATTAAGGAAACAGCAAAATTAATCGATTTTGGGGCTCCATCGAGTGGGCCTAATTTGTTGTTTTGGGTTTTGACAAATTAAAGAAAATTTCACTTTGTCTCGACAAAGTAAGAAACCAATTATGGTAAAATTTTTTTCCAAAAGGGCTAATCGAGACAAAACCCTTCCACCGTATCTCACCATTGTCACCATCTCGTCATCACCATCTCACCGTCGTCTCTCACCATCGTCACCATCTCACCGTCGTCTCTCTCCATCTTGACCATCTCACCGTCGTCTTTCTCCATCGTCACTATCTCTCTCCATCTTCACCATCTTCCGCCGATTTGATTTCTTCACCGTCTTCCGCCGTCTATCCATCTTCACTGTCTTCCGCCTTCTATCCATCTGCTTCTTAGTCGTTTTGGTGGTCTCCTCTTCACTATTTCAAGCTCAATCCGGTTGAATTTCTCTTCTCCATTGCTCTTTGTCGATCGAATTGGTTTTAGGGTGTAAATAAAAGCCAATTATATTCTTAATTATATATTCAGATTAAATTTGTAGATTAATTATATATTCAAAAAATTTGTAGATTTTTATTAAATAAAATTAGGAAAACATCAATTTATATGAGATATCGGGTGCAAATTACTTCTTGCCATCCCATTGAGCCGGGGCTGGTGATCAAGCAGTTAACCTTGGATTCATATTTTTTTTTTGTCTTAGCAACGAATAAAGAGATGGATGTACACACCCAGTAATAAAGTGCTTGCAGTACGGTAGACAACCTTTTACCAACTCCAACCGTTCGGTCCAAATGTGGGCTTCAAATATATTGCATTTCACACAACTATGTCAAACATATATATTCATTCCTCTATCATTTATCAAAACAGTAGGAGAATAATCAACTTTAACCTCTGTGGATAAATAACTAAATTCCACATTAAGCATATTTTTGCTCTATTTTATAATCTTCTGAAACCATCACCTTCAACTCTTCAAGAGACGTAGTGGGTTGCAAAGTCAGTAATCTCGCACGTTTTTCTTCATCATCAATAAATCCCCACTCCTTCTTGGCATCCAGTGTCCATACACCACAAGTAACATAGATTTGCATCCTAAACAGGTAAGTGAAAGCTTTTGTGGAAGGTGGAAGAGATGGTGACCGATCACGTTAAGGTATAATGTCGATTTTTCTTAATTTGTTAATCTTCTAAATAATTTAGAATACGCATTCTAAAATGTATTAGAACAAATCTAAACAATAATTACGAAATCTTAACCATAAATTAAGAATATTTAAAAAATATTTAAAAATATTCACTTTCCGTATTTAATTTATTTTCTTTCTATTTTTAGGGTATTCTAAGGTTTACATATTACAAATTCTAAATATTTCTATGATATATCTTCTACTTTTTTTATTATATAGGGTAAAACGTAGAAAACGAATTCTGAATTGATGTAGAATGAAGAAAAACGTATAATACATATTCTTAATTTTGTAGAACATACAAAATTCAGGTTCTTAAATTTTTAGAATAAATTTTCCGTCTAAACTTCGTAGAACATGTACAAACTGTAGAATGAACAATCTAAATGTTTCAGAAAGAGAAAAAATCGTAGAAAGTCTATTCTAAACAATTTAGACCAGAAATCAGCAATTTACAAACTGATTTTTGACACCTAAAGCATTTTTTTTTCAATTTTTTTTTTCACAATTATATACTAACATGGGTTTTCTGTTTGTTTATTGGTTCAAACTCCTAAAAATTTCACTATTTCTATTAGTAGGGGCATTTTCGTCATAATTGACAATCTTAAAAAAAAAGTGTAAATAACCAAATTTTTGGAAAAATCTCATTTATTTATAATTTTCCCAAAAAAATAAGCACTTGATTATAAATGGGAAACACATCAAACATACACTTAAATCACATCTACCTAACTTCCGTTTAGTTGTTTCTTTTTTTTGCAATTCTCCTCATAGAATTAATTTAATAATATAATTTGTCGTGCTATTTATAACATTTAAATATTCCGACATTATTTATCTAAATGTTAATTAGCACCTTGATACTCTTTTCCTAAATAATGACTAGCTTATCACATCAAAGTTGCTACATAGGATGGATTCTAAGTTTTTTCTTCTCATCTTAACGTTACAAATTTAAGCAATTTGACGAACTCGTTAATCATAGTTTGTGGTACTAGAGACGCAAAAGATAGACAAAAAGTAATAGAGTTATCTAATGAAGTACTAAAACTAGTGGACTTGTCTGCCTAATTAACCCATCTTTATATATGCCAATATTTGCTATCCTCAATTATTAGTAATATACAAATATAAATATTAGTAGTAGATGCCGGTCATTTTTTCTTTCTCTCCCTCTCTCTCTTTCTCTCTGAGCAAATCCAAAACAACACAAAGCTATGGCTGGAATGCTTCCCGGAGTTGAGTGCGCAAGGAGGCGACGGTTCCACGGTGGTGCTCCACCGATTGAATCTTCCAACACGGCTGTGGCGGCGACGGCAGGACACGTGTGGACTCGGCGACCATCGTTCTCTCTCTACACTACCAATCATGAGAGTCATCAGGCACATGTCTCCTTCTCGGTATTAATAAAAATGAATGATATAATATATGTTTTAAAACATTTCTTTTGGGAGAAGATTAGAATCTTAAAGTTTATAAAAATTTATAGGAGAGAAGTGTTAGGAGCAAGACTTATGGAGAGGACAATGATGAGAAGCTCGACGGAGCAGTCAAAGAGGCGAAGCAGAGGCTGAACGAGCGGCTGAGAATCCCGCGTACAAGGTTCGACTTAGTTAAAAAAAACGGCGTATGATAGTACACTCAACTCATAAATCACCTTAAAATGCGCCTTAGAAGCTTCAAAGCCTTTTTATAGCTCTATATTTTTCATGATAAGGACGCATGATGATGTATTCTAATTCTAAACATGTGGTATCACATGAAGATATAATTGTGAGATCGCCTTTTGTCGGACAAATTATTGTATTATCTCTTTAGAGTTAGCCCCACGTTGGGTCAGGTTGGCGTATTTTAGCAAGTGTTATTAGTTGCGTGGTGTTTGTTTTTTGTAGTGGAAACTTCCCGGAAACTACTAGGCAGCTTCCAAGAAAACCAAAACTTTTGACATTACTCTCTCTTGAATTTTGTTTTCGATTTTTAAGTTCAGGCAAAATGGTAAAGACAAAGGAAATAAACCGGAGCAAGTGAAAGGTAAACCTTACGGGGAGTTACTGACCGAAGTGGTCGGGTTGAAGAAGAGCCGAGGAAGGCTGATGGAATGGTTCAAGTGGCGGGTCAGGGAACAACAAGACTGTGCGATATGTCTAGATCGATTCAAGAAGGGTGAAAAATTGGTACATTTACCATGTGCCCATAAGTTTCACTCCATATGCTTATTGCCTTGGCTAGACACCAATGTTTATTGCCCTTATTGTAGAACGGATATTTGGAATTAAATGTCATAATTTTTATGTCATAATTCTAGGTCTTGTTTATGGCTTTGCTAAATCTTAGTTTTTTTAGGAGTTTAAACATAAATGAAGTAACACTGATCGACAACTTCAACTTCATCGCCACGCCAAGAGTCTCTAATCCTACGCATCCGCTAACACAAACCCAAAAACTCACGCACACCCTTTTTGTTTTTATTGGGCTTATTTAAATAGTAAGACAAAAAGATTTGTAATTGAAAAACACTTTCACGTGTCTTTTGAATCATAACTTAAGATATCAATCATTTAGCCTATATAAATTCTCTTGACTGGTACTTTCCTTCGTTTCGCATAAGTGATCCAATGTTTACCAACTAGATCATTGCAATAGTGATCAAAATTGCTATCAATCCTTTGCGCTAAAACAACAACGTTCTTTTAAAAAAGGCTAGACTCTAGAAATTGAAACTTAATTTTTTTCCAGAGAATACAATATATATGAAGTTTAGATGAATCTTTATCTTTAGTGCTAATTCTCGAGACAAATGAGATGTACAACTACAACATGTGTCTCGATGGTTGTTTTTGTAACATCCGCGAACCAATTTTTGTTGTTTTGGTGTGAGCATCGATCGATACCCTTGTGGCATCGATCGACACCACTGTTTCTGGGTTCGTCGGATTTGTTTTAATTCGTTGGTTGGTTTGGTTTAGTTAACTAAACTGAGTATATAAGTGGAGAAGCGACAAATTAAGGGTTTTAGGGTGTCTGGTCGCCGTTTGCAGAGATAGAGAGAGAGGAGAGAGCCTATTGTGGTGTGAAGGAGATTAAAGGAGAAAGAGCAGAATCGTTAGGGTTTGGGAGGAAACAGTTTCGGCATATCAAATCGTTCTCAAAGGTAATGAAATTTGGTAGGTTTATTCCCAAGTCTTTCATCGTCATTCTCCTTTTTACAGAAGTAGTTTTGGATTTAAACTCGATGAGTTATTGGCAGTTTCGTGAGTCACGTTTTCTCAGTCTCGAGTTGGAACCATCGGGGATTGTAATTGAGATCGTGGTCTCGTCTGGTTCCTGATCGTGCTGAAATTTTGTGGGAAGCTTCGTGACGTCTAGAGATAGCTTTTCACCGGAGCGATTTGTTAGTTAACGGTTGGTTTTTATTTTAGGGTTTCGTCTTTGAGACTGTTCTTTACTGATGTTCTGTCCAGTTTTTGCTATAAGTCGTTTTTGGTTGTGTGGCTTGTTGTAGGACGTTCCTGGACTGTTTCAGACGCAAGGATAATTTCTCCTGGTTGTATTTGTTGTTAGAATCAGCTTGTTAAGGTGAGTGCATGACCATGGCTGATCTAAGCCTGAGATCTCTTATGTTTTGTTTGTTTGGTGTTGTTTTGGTGTTTTTCTTGTTGGATGTGATTGCTTTAGGGTCTCTAATGGTTCCTGTGACTTTTGGGTGAGTTCTGGATGGATTGGAGATGGATTGGGAGGAAGATTCGACGATCGGCTTCAAGCAGAACGCGTTTTCGGAGTGGGTGTCGATCGACACCAGGTTGGTGTCGGTCGACACCATGTTTGGGTCAGTGTCGGTCGACACCAGCTTGTTTGTTTCGTGATTCCTGGTTTGTTATGATTATTTGTTGATTGTTGAAACATTTGAATCTAAGTTGCTTGTGTGTATAGCGCAGTAGATGGGAGGATTGCCTCACTAAGTATTTGTGATAATACTTACGCATCTCAATTGTTGTTTGTGGTGTGCAGGTATGTGACGTGGAATCATGGCGATGAGGAGGAGAATGATCTAGGGTCTCGTTTGTGTGTTGTTGGTCTTTGCTATATTGTTTATGATGGAACCTTGGTTAGAGATATGTTAGGTTGATGGATAGGATGCTTAGGATTGTTATTGTATTGAGGTTGTAATGGTTTTGTATGGTTGGTATGTTTCCGCTGTGTGTATTGGTTGTTATTGGTTTAAAGAGAAGTTGTGATTTGGGTTGGTCTAGTTAAGTAGTATGGGCTGCTTAATTATATATTGTATTTATTATTATTATAAAAAAAAAAACGGGTCGGGTTGTTTCAGTTTTAAAGCTTTAAAATGGGAAGGTTGGGTGAATACAAGTTTACTAGGTACTAACCCGCGGAGAACCGCGGGCTGAACTTCTTTTTAATAAAAATTTGTACTAATTTATTTTATTATTATATTATTTATAATAATTTGTGATTAAAAATTTGGTTTGCTTATATTATAAGTTTTGTATTTTAAAAATGTTTATTGAAAACCTGCTAATAAAACATTTGTATGTAATGAATAAAAATTTTTAAACCTTTGTCAACTAAACACAATCCTTACTAACATGTAAAAAAGAACAACTAAATATAGCTAGTAAAAGTTATAAAAAATCTCTTTGAAAACAACATTCATTGTTTTTTTTGTGGCTTCTTTTTCTTGTGTCTTTTTTTTTCTTGTCTGTAATAATTCTAACCCGTGGTGGAAAATTTTTTTGATAAAATTTGTAGCTGTATATTTTATGCGATTTGGTTTTTAAAATCTTATCTGTTAATTTTTTCTTAAGTACGAATTAGTTTGATTCTAATAGATTCTTTTTACTTTTCAACAATTTATTTTATTTGATGTGTCCCCGATTTTCATTTTTAATTAATTTTATTTATTTAATTAATTAATTAATTTTAATTAAGTTTTTAATGGCAATTGAATGTAGTTTTTACACATTTTAAGGTTAGTTTCATATTTATACTTCTCAATTAATATAGTATGATAAAATTTGTAGTTGTAGATTTTATTTGATTAGATTTTTAAATTTTAGCTGTTATTTTTTTTTTTTAATACAGATTAGTTTTGATTCCATTAGATCTTTTTTTTTACTTTTCTACAATTTATTTTATTTAATGTATCCCCGATTTTTGTTTTTAATTAATTATATTTATTTAATTAATTTGTTAATCTTAATTAAGTTTTTCTAATGACAATTAAATGTAATTTTTTACACATTTAAAGTTAATTTCATATTTGTACTTCCCAATTAATATAGTAGGATTTCGTGTCTAATACCCATATGATGGAATCTTATTTACTGTTAAAAATCTCTATATATTCTGCAAATCTACACTTGCAAGCCTACAAGGTAGCCTCGTAACTACACATATGCTCTCCCTTTCTCAGCATCACGTACACATATGCTCTCCCTTTCTCAGCATCACGTACGCAGTGCCGGCTCAAACATTTACCTCTGTGCCAATTTTAAAATAGACCTTTTAATATATATAAAATTATTAAAAATTCTATTTCTTTCGACCAAAAGAAAATTTAGTACTATTTTATGCATCATTTTTCGCAATTTTCTTTTAAATCCTTTTGTTCCTAAACAAAAATTTATATGGACCCCCTTTTATTCATATTAAAAAAAATTGGACCTCTTTTATTCATACAAAATAATCTTTTGGATCTTTGATACCGGGCGATGGCATTGGTCGTCCTTATAGTTAAGCCAGCACTGCACGCATGCCATTCAAGTTGGGCTTTTCATTTCTTCAAGTTGCTCTCTATCGACCACCGGATCATAACATATGGCTCTTGTTCAAATAACCAAAGAAAATTTCTAGTTAAATTATTTAATGACATAAAGTGAGTTTTTAACAAGAGATAGTGGATGTGTTCGTCACGGCCAGATTTCTTTAAGCTTTTTTCTAACAACATTTTCACCACGAGAAGACAAACATATAGATGTTTGACTTCACTTTATCAGATACATGATTTCACTATTAGAGATGTGTAAGTGTTGTGAAGATTCATACTGAAATAATCTGGCAGATATTGTCAAAATAATATGTTCCATGGTTTGAGGGGAGAGTTATTGTGTGAGCTTGGCCACATGACCCATAGCGAACAATATTATACAAATGGAAAATTGATCTGGGCTTGTAAAACTATTAGGCTAAGGACCGATATTGTAATTAGGCAACTTAACATATGTCGTTTAGGTTTAATATACTGTAATCTCTTGTAGTATATACTAGGAGAGTTACCCGCACGCTTGTGCGGGCAGGAACTGAATAGAAAAATAAAACTAATTTAATTCTTTAAAATGTTGAATCAAATTTTTATTATATTTTAAAAATCTGTTTAAATTTTTTTTTATAATTTTTATATTAGTTTGTATGTTCAGATATAAATTATTTTTTTAAGTTTCGTATTAAATATTTTTTTTTTTTCACTTTTTAAAATAATAAAATGAATAGTTAATAAAATGTTTATAGTATTACTCTATATATGCAAAAAATAAATTGAAATTTTAAAGTCCATTTTTAAAGTTTAATTGAAATTTTAAAGTCCATTTTCAAAGTTTAAGCCCAAATTGACCGTAACAAAGATTTAAATGAGCCAAATACAATTGTTACGGTCAATTTTAATTACCTTGATATAATAATTTGAGATAATATAATATGTAATTTTGTTTAGACCATTAAAATCATATTTTAAGCAACCCATAAATGTAATTCTATTTAGACCATTGTATTTGGTACTATAAACATTCAAAATTATACTAAAGTTTGCATATACAAAAAGTTCATTAATCCAATGTATATTCATTTATGAGTCCATTCTTTATGACTGAGTCCCTGAGCTCTCAATTTGATGCTCCATCACATGGTTTATGTAATAACGTCCAGCAAACTCAGACTTGTAAATATATAAAGTGTATGAAACAAAATTACTTTAACATCATACATAATCATATATAAAGTGTATAAAGTTATTTTTACATAATCAAATCTTACATAGCCTGGTGATGCTCCAGTCCTTCGAACTATGGTTTTATAAACATTTGCAGTTTAAAGTGAATATATTGGTTACCTTATGATGATTATATCAGAACTATTTTATATTACACACCTTCATATTCTCCGACTTTCACAAACCGCATTACACAAAACAAAGGTTTGGATTTGTATATGAGATGGCACTCGTTTGATTGCCATTTAGACATGAATTCAGAAGCGTAGTTGTCTTTGATACGACATTTCACAGTTTCATTCCTACATGTTTATCAAATTAATAAAAAATCTTAACAGACACAACTATAAAACGTAACTGTCCTAAAGGTAGAGTAAATGTCTTTTACCTGCCATTCAACAACGTGAGAACATCAATACTATTATTGGCACTCTCAGGTCTTCTTTTATCTTCCACATCTACTATACACTCACAGACAACTAATTTGGGAAAAAGACAGAATTTAGCTTTCCAAAGTGTTGCAAATCTATATTTGGTAAAAGTTTAATTCATACTTTTCTAAGGGAGGGACCAATACGCAAAGTTACAACAAATCCTATAAAGATTCTAGATTCCCGAACACAAAGTTACAATTAACTATACTCACATATTGTACCATATCAATATTAAATTAATTAACGAAACACTTACCGAAAGAGATTGGATGATTTATTTTTCCATGATATATATCATCCAAATCCTCAAATCAAAAGTAATTCTTTGGACTCAATTGTTGGACCAGCATCATAGTGGTATCGTCCGTGAATTTAATTTGATAAGGATGATGAGTATTCTTCTCATTCAGGGTTGGATTGATTACTTTGAAATTTCTAATATCATACCATTCACCATTGTCGATATATTTCCGGAGTTTAGCGAGTGTATTTGGTAAAAAAGTAGTTTTGATTGTGTTACTCTTCACAGTTTAATAACAATTGTGTAGGAAGTCGTATATATAAGAATTGTTAAAAATTGAACTTTAAGTAAGAATGATGTTCAATTAACGATACTAACCTCTACATCCACAAGAAGCAGTACTCTTTTTGTAAAGAACTCGCTGATACTCCAAGAATGTAAGACCTTGGCGTGTATACACCAATTAGTTCTTCCGAGAAGAAGATCAATTAGACCTTGACCTTGGCGCTAATCGAATCTCATGATTTTCTCCAATTAGGGTTTTTCCTGTTTCTTCTCTGTTATCAAAAACGAAAAAGGGATTCTAGATTTGTAAGAATACAAACAGTCACGGTTAAACGTTGCGTCTTAATCGTTTTAGTGTCTCACCTTTTTTTTGACTATTAAATATTTTTAATATTTATTATTATATATATAATTACAGATTAAAGGTAAAGTTTGTAGTTAATAAATATGATGTAAAATTATATATACATTTTATGACACAGCTAACAATTATATGTTTTCAAACAACATTGTTGAAACCAAATAAAATATAATCATGTGAAAATTTTTAATAATATGTTCTTAGACCATCTACAATGTATTTATCTTTTATTTTATAATATAGAATAAGTCAAAATTAGAAAATGTTTTTTTCCAATGTGAAAGTCTATATCTGACTATTAAATAGAGGTAGTGTTAAAGATATTAAAAATCACTTTATTTAAGAGAAGAAATATAATTCAAGTCTAAATATCCAAAACAATTATCCAACTACAAACCATAATTATACAGTCTCAAATACCTCTTTGAAAACAACATTAAGTGTTTTATTCTGGCATTTCCCATCTTTATATGTAATTAATACATTTAAGCATTTTATGGTTGTGACTCGAGAGAAGGCAACATAAAGCTGTCCATGTGTGAAAACCGGTTTCGGTAGAAACAATCCAACATGTTCTAGCGTCAGACCTTGACTTTTGTTTATAGTAATTGCAAACTCCACGGTAATAGAAAACTTTCGTCGCCTCATACGAAAGGGAAACTTTGCATCAGGTGTACTAACATACATCCTAGAGATAAGTACTTTATCACCAACCTTTTTTCCTGTCACGATTCTTGCTTCGATTACATGATTGGCCATCTGAGTAATAATTAACCTCGTACTGTTACGCAAACCTCCCTTAGGGTCTATATTCCTTAGCAACATGACAGGTGCTCCTATTTTCAACGTTAAAGCATGGCTTGACAATCCAGAAACTTGTATACTGTTTAGGAAATCCTGAGTGTAGATCATATTATCATGAGAACTTTTATCTGACGTATCAATACTATCAGAGTTAAGATATCGTCTCACCTCACCTGTAAATAAAAAAATAAAGATGGAATTTTAGATATGTGATATCTTGTTTTTTGTTGGGTTTTAAACCTTGTTTTTGGTTAGTTTTGTTGCATAATCTTGTCATTCTAGGTTGTTTTAGGAGCATATGCATCTAGTTTGCTACCTTTCAGGTTCTTAGAGTAATATCATCACATTTGGAGCATTTGGACTTGTTTTGATGCAAAGAAGCAAAGAAGAGTGAAGTGGACAAGAGTAACTTGATCACCACCATCAGCGGCCAAGACCATCGGCCAAACGGTGGCCGAGTGAAGCAAGCGGTCAAGAACAGCAGCCAAACACAAGCCGATGGAACAGGGGACGCACTTGATTGCCACCATCAGGGGCCAGCTCCCGCGGCCAAACCTTTTCCGCGTGAAGCCAGAGGCCACCTCCCGCGGCTAAACCATGCCTGCGTGAAGCCATCGGCCACTTCCCATCAGCCAAACCTTGCCCGCGTGAAGCAAGCGGTCAAGACCAGCAGCCAAACAAAAGTCGATGGAATAGGAGACGCACTTGATCGCCACCATCAGCGGCCACCTCCCGCGGCCAAACATTTTTCGCGTGAAGTCACCAGCCACCTCCCGTGGCCAAACCATGCCTGTGTGAAGCCATCGGCCACCTCCCATCAGCCAAACCTTGCCTGTAACATCCGTGAACCGGATTTCCGGTTTAGGATGTGCATCGATCGATGCAGTAGGAGCATCGATCGATGCTGACTCAATTCTGTGCGTTTTGACTTAAGTCAAACGCTGCGTTTTGGGGAAGGAAAAGGGGAAAAACCCTTAATTCGAGAGTTTTGTCTCATTCGTGTTTTTGGCCGCATTTGAGAGAAACGAAAGAGAAAGAAACTGTTCTTGACTGTTCTTGAGTTTTCTGGAGATTTGGGGCGTTCTTGGGTGAGATCTGTAGCTGGGATTGCTGTAGGAGCTTCCTGGAAGCGTGTTCTTGCTGTTTATTGTTTTAGATTCGTCTTGGCACAGGTAAGTGCAGGACCATGGCTTATCTAAGCTAGAGAATTCAGTGATTTGCTTGTTTCTTGTTGTTAGACGTATTAGGTTGATGTTATGGACGTTAGGAAGTTTTCTTGTGGCTTGGGATTGAGTTTCTGTGGTTGTAGGAACGAGATCCGGCGAGAGACTTCGGAGAAATCACGGTGCTCGACGTTGCGTCGATCGATGCATAGCTTGCATCGGTCGATGCAAGTGCGAGGATGGCGCGATGAACTTTAGGGTTTTTCGTGTGCGTCGAGCATGCGTCGATCGATGCAGATTGGGTATCGGTCGATGCAAGTTATACTTGCATCGATCGATGCAGCTTCTGTATCGATCGATGCTTCTCCTGTTGGGCATCGATCGATGCATGTGTGGCATCGGTCGATGCTATGTCCTGTTTTGGTTATTGTCTGTTGATTGTTGTGTGTTGATTACTGATACTCTAATGCTTGTGTGTATAGCCCAGTAGATGGGAGGATTGCCTTACTGAGTATTTTTAAAATACTCATGCATTGCAATATGTGTTTGTGGTGCAGGTAAAGGCAAAGTGTGACCGTGGGATCCAGGCAATGAAGAGGAGGATGTTCTAGGGACTCGGTTGGTTGCTGATCTGGCATTGTTAGGTTGCTAGAGTTGAGTCTTAGAGCATTGTTTAGGTTGCTGGTTATTTGTTTTATGTTGTTGGATCTTTAGTTAAGATTGGAATTGATATTGGAGTATTGTTATATTTTATTATTGGATTATATTGGATATTGCTATTGAATGCCGCTGTTGTTGTGTTTGTGGTTAGGTGACTAGTGGGTATGGGACCACTAGTTGTAGGTTATTTATTATATTATATTTATTATTTATTATTTTATTATTTAAAAAAAAAAAAAAAAAAGTCGGTCGTTTCATTTTGGTATCAGAGCCCTACGGTTCTAGGTTTGGGTTCACTAGGCTTTGTGCTGTAGATGTTTGGGATTGCATGTCTTGATTGATTATGTGAGCTAGTCAATTGTGTGTGGCATGGAGTCCTAGAACATCCTCTTCGAGCCTATTGGTGATTCCACGGTGAGTTTGTGTTTTTGTGTTTTTGTGTTATATTAAGATTGCTTGTTAGCCTCTGTTCTTGGAAGTGCAGTGGTTAAAGGTGTTTGAGTTGTTGGTCGTGGACGGGGACGTGGGCATGGTCGGGCGGGTCCCGAGGCCAGCGAGTGTGTGGTCCAGAGTTCCACGAGGAGGTACGTCAGAGGGTCGCAAGCGTATCAGGAGGGACCAGAGAGGGTTAGCCGGTGTGAATGCCGGGGGTGCTGGTAACCCAGGTGTGGGGTTGCAGCAGGTGGAGCCCAGGGTCGAGATGATCGCTTGGCGGATCTATTGGCGTATTGTGGGAGCGGTTACCGAAAAGGGGTACCAGTGCAGGCTCCAGTTGTACCGCATGTGACGGGGTGCAGCCGAGGGCTGCGGATGTTGAGGAGTTTCCGTCTTATGTTAAGAGGATGAGCGGTTGTAGATGACCGGTATGAGATTATTCTCAAGTGGTATCGGGCCTATAGAGGCGGATAGGTGGACATATGCAGTTGGAGCAGATATTTCTCTGTTTGGTGGGTAATCCAGTTGGATAATGTAAGTTGAGTGGACAAGTGTAACATTGCAAAGTTATACTCGGACCACGGGAGGTACTTGTGTCGAGAGATGTTTATAGTCGTTAAGGATTGTTGCTCCTGAGGGGGATGGTGATTCCCCTGAATACCGATAACTCGAGGGGCTGAGGGCTCCGAGAGTGGCAGAGGGGATGTTGTTCTCCTGAGGGGATGAGTAGTTCCCCTGATACCGAGATCTTGAGGATTGTGGTCCAAGAGTGAGACGGTATAACTCGAAGACGCTGGTCTGAGAGTGAGATCGGTATGACTCGAAGGTTGCGACCTAAGAGTGGAAGAGTTGGGAGCGAGCAGTTCCTAGGACGTGAGTATAAACAACCCGATTGAATGTAGACCTCGAGAGATTGACGGTGGTTTAATCTCAATTTTTTTTAGATGTGTTGACCAATGGGTCAGGGTTTTATGAACTAGAGCGGTTATGAATTTTTGGGCTTTGCGCCAGGATTGTGAGGCCGGTGGTGCTGGATTCCCGAGAAGGGGAGTTACAGCAGTTTTGAGCCGGGAGAGGCATGTTTGCCAGATACATAAGTTTACGAGAAGCCTTCATGGCAGGATAAACTAATCGTTGCGACGATGTTGGATTACGTTCATTGGAGATGGACAGGGTTGCAAGATTCAAGGTTTTGGTAAGCTTGTTGGAGGGAATAAGTCAAGTGGTTTGAGTTAGCTGCCTGCAAAGCATTTGATACGGTGAATCGGAATATGCGAACGTATGGTACTTGTTTGTTTTATTACGCTCGTATTGATGATTTTCTGTGGAGAATTGCTAAGCGGGAAGCTAATTTTGGATTAAGCTATCTTGTTGAAGTTTCTCTAAGAGGCAAGTTACTAGAGGTTCTTGGACGAACAAGAGGATTGATATATTCATGTGGCAGCGAGTTGATGTCGGCATACTTAAGTATATGTTTAGTTGAGCTGAGGAAGTAACTAGAGAATTTATGGAGCAAGGGATTCATACGTTCTAGTGTATCACCGTGGAGAGCACCGGTGTTGTTTGTGAAGAAGAAGGATGGGAGTTTCAAGTTGTGCATTGATTATCGGGATTTGAACCGGGTCACTGTGAGGAACAAGTATCCTCTTCCAAGGATTGATGAGTTGTTGGATCAGATGAGGGGTGCTACTTGATTCTCTAAGGTGGATCTGGCGTCGGGTTATCATCAGATACCGATAGATGAGGCAGATGTGAGGAAGACTGCTTTCAGGACGAGGTATGGGCATTATGAGTTTGTGGTGATGCCTTTCGGGTTGGCTAACGCACCAACAGCGTTTATGAGATTGATGAACAGGGTGTTTCAGGAGTTTCTGGATGTATCTGTCATCATTTTCATCGACGATATCCTGGTTTATTCTAAGAGTCCTGAGGAGCATGCAGTGCATTTGAGGGCAGTTATGGAGAAGCTGCGGGAGCAGAAGTTGATTGCCATGTTGAGCAAGTGCAGTTTCTGGCAGCGTGAGATGGGCTTTCTGGGTCACATTGTGTCTGCAGAGGGGGTTTCTGTAGATCCAGAGAAGATTCAGGCTATCAGGGATTGGCCTAGACCGCAGAATGCCACAGAGATCAGGAGTTTCCTTGGATTGGCAGGTTATTACAGGAGATTTGTGCAGGGGTTTGCAAGCAGAGCACGTCCTATGACTAAGTTGACAGGGAAGGATGTTCCTTTTGTCTGGTCGAAGAGTGTGAGGAAGGCTTTGCAAGCCTGAAGGAGATGTTGACTACTGCGCCAGTATTGGCTTTGCCAGAGCAGGGAGAACCCTATGTGGTTTATACAGATGCATCGAGAGTTGGTTTGGGGTGTGTTCTGATGCAGCATGGGAAGGTGATTGCTTATGCATCGCGGCAGTTGCGGGTGCATGAAGGCAACTATCCTACTCATGACTTGGAGATGGGTGCTGTAGTTTTCGCCCTGAAGATTTGGAGATCTTATCTTTATGGTGCAAAGGTGCAGGTGTTCACAGATCATAAGAGCCTGAAGTATATATTCACTCAGCCTGAGTTGAATTTGAGACAGAGGCGGTGGATGGAGCTTGTGGCGGATTATGATTTGGAGATAGCCTATCATCCTGGTAAGGCTAACACGGTTGCAGATGCTCTGAGTCGGAAGAGGGTAGCTTCGGCTCAGGAGCAGGAGATGGAGTCTCTGGTAGGAGAGATCAGTGCGTTGAGCTTGTGTGCTGTTTCACTGGAACCGTTGGGTTTGGAAGCAGTGGACAGAGCAGATCTTTTGAGTAGGGTGCGGTTGGCACAAGAGAAGGATTTGGGGCTGGTGAATGCCTCAAAGGATGTTGATTCAGAGTATCAAGTCTCAGATAATGGTACTATCTTGGTGCATGGTCGGATTTGTGTGCCCAAGGATGAGGAGTTGAGGCAGGAGATTCTGAGAGAGGCTCATTCGAGCAAGCTATCTATTCATCCAGGAGCGACTAAGATGTACCGTGACCTCAAGAGGTACTATCATTGGGTCGGGATGAAGAAGGATGTGGCTAGTTGGGTTTCGAGGTGTGATGTGTGTCAGCTAGTGAAGGCTGAGCATCAGGTTCCTGGCGGGTTACTGAAGAGCTTACCCATTCCTGAGTGGAAGTGGGATATGATTACCATGGATTTTGTGGTAGGATTGCCAGTGTCACGGACTTTTGATGCTATATGGGTCATTGTGGACCGGTTGACTAAGTCAGCATATTTTCTGGCCATTAAGAAGACTGATGGAGCAGCGGTCTTGGCTAAGAAGTATGTGAGAGAGATAGTCAGATTGCATGGGGTGCCAGCGAGCATTGTGTCTGACAGAGATTCTAAGTTCACTTCGGTGTTCTGGCAGGCATTTCAGGCAGAGATGGGCACTAAGGTGCATATGAGTACAGCTTATCATCCCAGACAGATGGACAGTCTGAGAGGACGATCCAGACGTTGGAGGATCTGCTGAGGATGTGTGTGGATTGGGGTGGCCTTTGGGCAGATCACCTGAACCTGGTAGAGTTTGCTTACAACAACAGCTATCAGGCGAGCATTGGTATGGCTCCTTATGAGGCTTTGTATGGGAGGCCGTGTCGTACACCGTTATGCTGGACTCAGGTGGGGGAGAGGAGCATGTACGGGGCAGATTTTGTTCAGGAGACCTCAGAGAAGATTCGGGTTCTCAAGCTGAACATGAAAGAGGCTCAGGATAGGCAGAGGAGTTATGCAGATAAGAGGAGAAGAGACCTGGAGTTTCAGGTAGGAGACAGGGTGTACCTCAAGATGGCCATGTTGCGGGGTCCGAACAGGTCATTGACAGAGACTAAGTTGAGTCCGAGGTATATGGGTCCGTTCAGAGTGATTGAGCGAGTTGGACCGGTGACATATAGACTGGAGTTACCTGAGGTTATGCGTGCTTTCCATAAGGTATTCCATGTGTCTATGTTGCGGAAGTGTCTCCGTGAGGATGATCAGTTGTTGGCTAAGATTCCAGAAGATCTTCAGCCTAACATGACTTTGGAGGCGAGACCAGTGAGGGTTCTCGAGAGGAGGATCAAGGAACTTCGGAAGAAGAAGGTTCCTTTGATGAGAGTCCTTTGGGACTGTGATGGTGTGGAGGAGCAGACTTGGGAACCTGAGGCAAGGATGAAGGCAAGGTTCAAGAAGTGGTATGAGAAGCAACCACGACCTGAGCTTGCCTAGTCTGGTTCCGTCTGTAATCCGTGGCTGGAGCGGGAATGGAGTATTCCAGCCCATCTCTCTTGTTACTCGGTCGCTTGGGGTGGTTGGTTGTGCGACTCAGTAACAAGATGAGGTGGTGCTCGGGGTACAAAGTTTCCGTGAGGCGGGGTTCGGGGAAAAGTTTCCGGAATAGAAGTTTCCTTAAGTGGAAAGTTTCCAGAAATGGAAAGTGCTAAATATGGAAAGTTTTATGGGAGTTAGAATTTGTCCATTTTAGCGGTGGGAAGCCTTGGAGGGGCTTTTGTGGCCTTTGTGGCGGACTTTCAAGTCAGAGTGCCTGTGTGTGGCGGTCTTGTTAGACAGTGTGTGGCCTTTGTGGCGGACTTTCGAGTCAGAGTGCCTGTGTGTGGCGGTCTTGTTAGACATTGTGTGGCCTTTGTGGCGGGCTTTTAGCCAATTGTGTGGCCTTTGTGGCGGGCTTTTAGCCAATTGTGTGGCCTTTGTGGCGGGCTTTTAGCCAATTGTGTGGCCTTTGTGGCGGGCTTTTAGCCATTTGTTGGCCTTTGTGGCGGGCTGTTTAGCCAGAGTGTCTTTGTGACGGTCCTTCGGGACAGATGGTCTTTGTGACGGTCCTTCGGGACAGATGGTCTTCGTGACGGTCCTTCGGGACAGATGGTCTTCGTGACGGTCCTTCGGGACGAGTGGCCTTGGTGGCGGTCCTTTTTAGGACATTTGTTTGGCCTTGGTGGCGGTCCTCGTGAGGACATTTTGTTGGCCTTTGTGGCGGCCCTTGTGGCGTGTATATGATCCTTGTGTGGTCATATGGTATTCCAGTGAGGGAATATGTGGCTGGTAGAACATTGAGATGTTTTTACGCGAGTCACGGGAAGGAAACCTGGATAGGGTTAGGACTCAGACGTGTTCAGAATCGTTTGCTCGCGGCTCTTGGAGGACTTTGGTTCTCCTAGTACTGCCATATCCGGAGACTTTGTGACTTTGGAGTATGGTTGGTATATCGACTTCGGACGACGGTCCGGAGGCGCGCTGTAGGGTGACGACCCGAGAGACGAGTTTGGATTTTTCCTTATATATTATGGCATGCGGGCTTAGGCCCGATGAGGAGCCAACATTGGCATGCAGACTTAGGTCTGATGAGGAGCCGATGAAACTCAAGGTTTAGGCCTATGAGGAAAAAAAAAAGGAAAGTCCAGAAGTCGAGAGCAAATGATGCCTGGAGCGTGAGTCTATCGCCTAGAGGTGACCTTCTGTAGATCGGTCGGAGGAGTGCGGGCCGTGGAGACGGTTGCACGGGAGTCCTTGGCTGATGGTTGTTTGGGATTCGAGGACGAATCCAGTTTGGTGGGGAGAATTGTAACATCCGTGAACCGGATTTCCGGTTTAGGATGTGCATCGATCGATGCAGTAGGAGCATCGATCGATGCTGACTCATTCTGTGCGTTTTGACTTAAGTCAAACGCTGCGTTTTGGGGAAGGAAAAGGGAAAAACCCTTAATTCGAGAGTTTTGTCTCATTCGTGTTTTTGGCCGCATTTGAGAGAAACGAAAGAGAAAGAAACTGTTCTTGACTGTTCTTGAGTTTTCTGGAGATTTGGGGCGTTCTTGGGTGAGATCTGTAGCTGGGATTGCTGTAGGAGCTTCCTGGAAGCGTGTTCTTGCTGTTTATTGTTTTAGATTCGTCTTGGCACAGGTAAGTGCAGGACCATGGCTTATCTAAGCTAGAGAATTCAGTGATTTGCTTGTTTCTTGTTGTTAGACGTATTAGGTTGATGTTATGGACGTTAGGAAGTTTTCTTGTGGCTTGGGATTGAGTTTCGTGGTTGTAGGAACGAGATCCGGCGAGAGACTTCGGAGAAATCACGGTGCTCGACGTTGCGTCGATCGATGCATAGCTTGCATCGGTCGATGCAAGTGCGAGGACGGCGCGATGAACTTTAGGGTTTTTCGTGTGCGTCGAGCATGCGTCGATCGATGCAGATTGGGTATCGGTCGATGCAAGTTATACTTGCATCGATCGATGCAGCTTCTGTATCGATCGATGCTTCTCCTGTTGGGCATCGATCGATGCATGTGTGGCATCGGTCGATGCTATGTCCTGTTTTGGTTATTGTCTGTTGATTGTTGTGTGTTGATTACTGATACTCTAATGCTTGTGTGTATAGCCCAGTAGATGGGAGGATTGCCTTACTGAGTATTTTTAAAATACTCATGCATTGCAATATGTGTTTGTGGTGCAGGTAAAGGCAAAGTGTGACCGTGGGATCCAGGCAATGAAGAGGAGGATGTTCTAGGGACTCGGTTGGTTGCTGATCTGGCATTGTTAGGTTGCTAGAGTTGAGTCTTAGAGCATTGTTTAGGTTGCTGGTTATTTGTTTTATGTTGTTGGATCTTTAGTTAAGATTGGAATTGATATTGGAGTATTGTTATATTTTATTATTGGATTATATTGGATATTGCTATTGAATGCCGCTGTTGTTGTGTTTGTGGTTAGGTGACTAGTGGGTATGGGACCACTAGTTGTAGGTTATTTATTATATTATATTTATTATTTATTATTTTATTATTTTTTAAAAAAAAAAAAAAGTCGGTCGTTTCATTGCCCGCGTGAAGCAAGCAGTCAAGACCAGCAGCCAAACAAAAGCTGATGGAACAGGAGACGCACTTGATCGCCACCATCAGCGGCCACCTCCCGCGGCCAAACCTTTTCCACGTGAAGCCAGTGGCCACCTACCGCGGCCAAACCATGCCCGCGTGAAGCCATCGGCCACCTCCCATCAGCTACCTCCCATCGGCCACCCCCCATCGGCCACCCCCATCGGCCAAACCTTGCCCGCGTGAAGCCATCGGCCACCTCCCATCTGCCAAACCCTGCCCGCGTGGAGCCGCTAGGCTCCTCACTTGTTTTAGTTTTGATCTGGGTTTAAACCGGTTTGAACTGGATTGACCCGGCTCCCTTTTATCTTTTATCTTATATTTTGTTTAGCAGCCACTTAGGGTTCTTAAGCTTATCTACTCTTGGTTTGTTGAATGATTGAGTACTTCTAAGTTTTTAATAGCAATTTCTTCTTTAAATCTCTTAATCTATAATCTCTTATTATAGTTTCACAAAGATCAAACTCTTTCCTTTGTGTGATCATGATGATGAGTGAGTAGATCCTTAGACATTTGGGCTAGGTAGATTAAGGAGATAGATGATTGATCTTTGATGTCTAAGGCTTTATTTATGTGTTTTCTATCTTGATTAGTGTTGATAATGCTAAATAGCATTGATCATGCTTGAATCTAGACATTAGGATTTTCTTGCCCATAAGGCGTTTGATGGAATTCCCGAACCAAATTAATCAAGAGCTTTGTATTCCTAGCCAATGGAAATTGATGATTAGGGTGCTTAGTGGTATTTAGACTTGTTCTTAATGCATGCTTGCCTTGTGATTGCCTTTGGAAATTATTGATTATCACTTGATTAGCATAGGAATCTCTATCATGGAAATAAATTGATTTGCATAAGTGTTCTTAGCCATAGGATTGTTCTTGATTGTTGCTTAGACATCTAGGATTGGTTAGCTATCTCCCAAGTCAATTACCTTGCCTAAGGTTCACTTGTTTAAGCTTGATTTCAAGTTTGTTGCTAGTTGTGTTATGTTTCTTTGAGTTTGCATTGTTTGAATTGTCTTGTTTTCTTTCTTTGAATCAGTTTGTTAGTTAAGATTGTTACAAAATAACCTTTTCCTGTTTAATAATAGATTAAGCATCTTTGTGTATTCTTAGTGAGCTGATTAATGCAAATTGTAGATTGATAATTTAATTAATAGAAAATACTACATCAATATGTATTTAATATTAGTATTTTTAAAATTTATTACTTCAGTATCCATATTCTATATCCTATTTAATTTGCATACCTGGTAGCTTGCTAAGCATAAATTGATTTATCTTATCAACATCACCATTTCTTTGACTTAGAATAGCTCTTTCCCTAAAGAACGTTGGATCAGTTCTGCTTGCAAAATTTTCACCTTAGATTTATGTAACTATTGCTTGAATAGGATTTCTACTTGTATTAATTAATAAATCATCCGGAATTTCTATCTCCACATCTCTACTATTTGTTTCGTTGATTTTGCCATCCACGATATCAAAAAGCCACTTTGAAAAAGTGGCGAGAGCACCCGCATCCATACTAATATGTGCCTTGCCAAGTCTCAAATTTTCGGTAAGTTTAAAAACCTTACAACTATTCCAAAGAACAGATGAGTTGATAGATGCTAAAATTGTCGCTACTCTTCCTCCTTCTGTAATAACATGTAGAATCTGTCTAAAATCACTTCCAACCACAACAACTTTACCTCCAAAAATCTGGTCACACCTCATGATATCTCGCAAACTTCTATCCAAAGTTTCGTAACAAAGCTTGTTCATCATTGGAGCCTCGTCCCATATTATGAGCTTTGCTTCTCTAATTAAGTCAGCAAGATCAGATTCGGCATCGATCGTACACACAGAATATTTATTAAGATTTATTGGAATACCAAATCTCGAATGAGCCGTTCTACCACCTTTCAAAAGCAAAGCAGCTATACCACTTGAAGCAACATCCAGAACAATATTACATTTAGACCTTAAATCAGCATCAAGAATAATCCACAAGAAAGATTTCCCAGTACCACCAAATCCATGAACAAAAATCATACCACCTTTGTCATGATTCACAAAGTGAATGATTTCTTCATAAACACGTCTTTGCTCCTTAGTTAGCATAGGTAACAACTCATTGTATTAATTTGACGTTCATGTTTATTTTGTGAATTGGTTATAACATATACTGCAATTGTGAATAAGACATAATATATACATCAATTAATTCTTAATTTATCCTCGTATGGATAACTTTTCATTATAATGCTTTATTGATTATTGTTTCACAAGTACTAAAGCAACTAAGCCTACATATACAAATTGCTCAGACTTGGTGAAGATGGTGTCTTCTCCTCATGACTGGCCGGCTTTCAAGACCCATCTCGACGATATCAAGACGAATAGGGAGTAGTTTTCTTTTTTCTCTTTATCTCTTATTTCCAGAAATGTTAATGTAAGTGCAGATTATTTGACACGCCAAGCACATACATCTCCGCATTATATTTTGTTTGTAAACTCTTTTCCTTCACATTGGCTCTTATTAGCTGATCTATTTGTTGGAAAAAAATAATAATAATAATAATAATAAGCCCACATATCCATGCTTCGGATGATTTAATTCAATTTCTTTGGTCACTATTGCTTAAAAATATGCTGATCTGATTTCATTAGAATATTTTAATTTTTCCTAAGTACATGAACTTGTATTTCATTACATAATGTTTGATTTCTGATGGACACATCTTTATATACTGATTTATTAGTTTGTCGAGGTAAGACTCATGCTTATAGCTGGTCTAATATCTCGTTGGTTTACGTATGTATACAACTATATTATATATGAGTGTGAATTATAAGAATACATAAACGGTGATTCAAGCTGTACCACTTATTGCTTATATATTATATTATTGCTTTGTTATTTACCAAGATAACTTATATTCGTTTATTTGACTAACTATTGGTATATATATATATATATATATATATATATATATATATATATATATATATATGCAGTTGAGGCTGGTTTTAGTCGGTGAATCTCTTTGAATGCCATAGCCGACCTCTCAGTTGATGTGTCGAACTAAAGTTTTGCTGTTGCAACATGAGTCAAAGGACAAAGCAATATTCATTGCCAATAATGTCTCTGTCTTGTATTTCTAATAACGTCTTCATCGAGATAAGTATTATTTTTTATATCTTATATATTAGCATTTAAAGATCAACTCTTCCTAATCTTTCTATCAATTTAAGAGGAAGAATAAATATTAGTCACAAATATTTATGAAGAAATATTAGTCATATTTAAATATTTATTTAAATATTAGTCATAAAAAAATATTTAATCTATTTGTAAATAGAAAGAAATCATAGTTTTTAGTAAATTCCCATAATTTTATCTGAATAGAATCCACCATAGTTTTTTTTTGCAACTATAATCATTACAAAAAAATATTAGCAACAATATGATTTTAAAAATTTAAGGATTCGGGTTAGCAAAAATTAATACCTGAATTTCATTATATTCAATTTTGTAGATCCACAATTATGATCAATGATCATCCATGAATTCAACTAGAACAAAAAAAATATGTAATAGGTTACACATAAATAGAATTATAATTTAAATCTATTTGTAAACAGAAAGAAATCTCAAGAAATCCAAGTCTTTAGAAAATTACCATAAATTTGTTATGAACAGAATCCACCATAATTTTTCTGCAACTATAATCATTACAAAGAAAACATTAGCAACAATATTATTTTAAAAAATTAAGGAATCATATTAGCAAAAATTTATATTTGAATTCATTATATTAAGTTTTGTAGATCTACAATTATAAGATCATACATGAATTCAACTGAAACAAAAAAAATATGTATTAGCTTACATATAAAATTTTATTTCAAATTACTAAACTACAAAACAAAATATAGAAAATAATACAACATATATGTTTTAAAAGATGGAAAAACCATAGACAAAATCTATGATGGCTTGATTTTGCTTTCCAAACAACCACTACAAAAAAGCATAAAAATTAGAATCCGATGAATCATATAAAATTGTGAAAAGTTGTCTTTGCTTATTTGCTTGTAGAATAACAAATCATCGAATAAAAATATGATCATGTTTAAGAGAATAAAATTGAATAACAATCACCACTAAAAAAAAAATAAACACAATTATTAATAATACCTTTATCGATTTGATTTTTTTGCTTGCTTTATCAACTTGTTCGTCCAATCTTGTTTTTGATATACAAAAAAAACATCCATGATCTATGGCAGGTACACCTAAAACACATTCAAACAATACAAAATGAGTAAAACTTTTGATTTAATTCAACATAATAATTAAAAATTATAGCAGCATAAAAGTTAATCATGCAAAGCACCAAAGCATATCGATAGTACATCAACATGAAAAAAAAATCAAAATCATACGATAGTAAAATTGATTCATTAGAATCAAAATAATACAAAAGAACAATTATAAACATAATGAATCCAAGTTCTACTGTTTTGGCTGAGCCTCTAAATATATAGCTTAGAAGGAAAATCGTCATAATTATCTTTACCATTTTAATATTTTTTAAAATAGAAATTTTCTTTAAACGAATATTCATAATATATTCTAATATTTATCTTCCATTTTGTTAAAGATAGATATTGCGTAAATATATTAGATTTCCGATTTTGTAAAACAAATTTCGTTTCTTTTTTAATTTTCGTTTTTTTTTAAATAAAACTTAGAAAAAGGGTAAAAAAGTCCAGTTTTGAATCTCATTAATGGCAAATTAGTAATCTTAAGTCTGAAGATGAATGTGGTGCGTTTTAGCAACCTAAATAGAGAACAAAAGCTTGTCCGAAAATTTTTCAAGAGTATTTTTCATTAAGGGCAAGAGATGTCAATTTTTGTGAGTTGGCTGTGAGCTCTCTCGACTTCTCCTTTAATATATTAGATATATCTATCTTAACCTCAACAAGATTTAAGCTTTCTCTCAACTTTGGCAAAAACCCACATTATATAAAAAAACTTTTAGTAAACTTAATAAGGCAATAAATTATCTAAAATTTGGAAAGTTAAAGATACCAGTTTGAGAAAGAAATCCAAAATTTAGTTGAGGAGATAAGAAAAACGTAGGATTTGTAAATTTTTGTTTGTGACTCGAATAAAAAATAAATAGACATATAATGGTTTAGAAAGTTTATCCGATCAATATGTTTAGTAGAGACACTAATCATGATTGAAGCTTTGAGAGACAATTGCACTAAAGAGAGGGTCTTGTAAGAGCAAAAGACAATCTCATGTAGTTTTTTCATCTCGTTTGCAGAGAGAAAATGATCCAATACATCGTAAAGTTAGAACCAACATTTCATACATGAGTTAAGATCAATCCAAGTGAGCAAATAATGGACAACATGGTCTAAACACGGTTGTCATACTTGCATGGTTACACCTAATTTATACATTTTGTTTTCCAAACTTCTTACTTTTCTTGAATGGTGTTTAGATTAGATTAGTTTACAAAGAACCATTCATTGTCTTCCGGAAAAGTTTGTCTTTGGCATACACAATGGTGGTTAAACAAGTAATGGTAATCAAATCAGCAAAAACCCGACAAATTTACATCTTTTTTACTCGCTTGACCATAACTTTCGTTCGGTTTCTAGGCATGTGCCAGAGGTGCTAGAGCACAGTCCATTCAAATTTTTGTTTTTTTTCTTCACAAAAAAGGGTTCAAAAAATTTTACTTCAGAAAAACATAAGGAAAATGACATTTTTTCTATTTTCCAGCTCAGAGACCTCAATTTTCTTGAGCCGGATATAACTCACTTCTCAAAAGAATATAAAATATATTCTTAACTTTTTTTTTTCTGGACGTCTCTCAAAATTGTCATAACTTAATTAATAGAAAAAATTAAATAATATTGAAATTGGTTCTTATAGAAGTTTTTTTCTGGTCAGCAAACCATTTTCTTAATCATTAAGAATGCAATATTTTAAAAAATATAATGCATAAATCTTTTACTGCCTAAACGGTCCTGACAAAAAAACTAAGAAGGTTATCTTTATACTAAAATTTCTTTATAAATATATCTCAACAAGATGTTAATTCATTTCTTAAATGTCCCTCTATATAGAATTCAAATAATTGCTGACACGTCACATACTGTATTTTTCAAATAAAAATCTATTGAAATTTAATATTTTCTTCATATATTCACATTTTAGAGATAGAGTTTCTCCATTAAAGGTAATATAACTGGAATGTGCTGGCGAATATGTTCCTTATTAATACTAAAACAACCCCAAAATATGGATTTTAATATGGCTTTACCATTTTAAAAAACTAATATAAAAATTTAGGAGCCTACCCTTTCCGAAACCATATACTTTTTCTTACAACATTAAAATTCTGGTGTTACAAATCAGAGAAATGGCTCTTACACAACCAAAAGAAAAATAAAACATGGCCAATACAATGTCGAATCACAACGCGCCACAACCGCCGAGATCACTAATGAAGCAGCACTCGTGGTCACCAGACATGAATCGCGAGGAGGCTTGGCTTCGTAAGAAAAAGAAACGGCCATCCAATCTCCCTTGTCGCAGCAAGAGCGTTACGAACGACGATATCGAGGAGCTTCAAGGCTGCTTCGAGCTTGGGTTTGGGTTTGAGACAGAATCACCTGATTTGAATCCAAGGCTCTCCCAAACAATACCCGCTCTCGATTTGTACTGCGCCGTTCATAGACAATACAGCAACCATTTGTCTCGGACGTCTTCATTCGCGTCGGAACATGAAGTCAGCAATTCCAACAGCACCACGACAATCGTCGACAAAGGTATGTCAGTATGTGTGAATTCTAGTTTCGGTATCAGTTTTTGTTTGTTTGTTTGTTTGTTTATCTGAATATTCTCCGTTTTTGAGGAGCAACTTAAAAAAGGTGATGACCGGAAGACGATGAAGCAGAAGCTTAAACAATGGGCTAAGGTGGTAGGGTTTTCGGTGCGGCACTCCTCCTGGAAAACAGATTGATGTCAGAAGAATGACAGTTTTTGTAATATAATGTAAAACAAAAAACTCTAAAAGGTTTCGTATTTGAATGATAGTGGCTTAGACACAGTCTTCTCCAAGTTCATTGTGAACCAATTTAAAAACAAAATTATCGATTGTTGTTTTGTTATGAGTGTTTCTTTCTGTGCTCCATTTTGTTTCTAGTAGCACCTGAATCACTGCAAAGAGCACCAGAGCCGGTCCTAAGGCACAAGGGATGAAGTAATCGTGTTGGGTCCCCTAATTTAAGGGTCATCGAAAACATTAATATATAGATAGTCAATCCTTTTTTTTTGTCAACCAAACATTAAATTAAAAAAAACTCCGAGGGAAGTAGTTTACATAAGTAGTTTCTGAGAGTAAAGAACGTGATGAACGGACAAGACAATCTGCCATCACATTTGCCAAACGCAGAATCCTGCGTAGTATGAAGCCGGGGATGGAAGATCTAAGTAGACTGAAATCGTCCAACAGGTTGGAAAATGCGGGCCATTCATCCGGAGATTGCACCATTGCCACTAGCTCTGCACAGTCAGTCTCGAAAGGGGAACAATCAATGCCAGCCGCCAGTAGGGATTCTATAGCCCAGATCAAGGCTTGTAACTCCGAGTGTAGGGGTGAGGGGGTTCGTCTATTGCATCTTGCTCCCAAAAGTAACACTTTGTCCTCTCTATTGCAAAAACACTAACTGAAACCCACAAAGGGTTCAAACCCCTTCCAGGATCCATCAACCTGACATCGTGGAGAAGGTTCCAGATTTTCCAGAGGTGTCGAATAATCCGTGGCTCTGCCTTGAATGACTTTGCCTCCTCCCACAAAATTTTATCATTAGCGCCTGGTTTATAATATCTAATGGCGCCGCCTCCGTACCTTGAAAAACCTTTTTATTCATATCCTTCCAAATTGACATAAAATCCAAGGTAATCGAAAACAAATATCCGAGACACTCGATTGAGATGTCGCTCGCCAGAATACAAAATCTAAATTAGAATAAACTGAGCCATAGGGGAAACCATCGGATGTTAACGAAACCAGAGATAAATCCCAGATCCTACAAGACCGAGAACACTCAAAAAGAGTGTGATTTATCATCTCAGCCGCCAACCCACACCGTGTGCAAAGAGTATCGCACCAAACACCCCTATGAGCTAGCCGTTCCAACACTGGAAAAGAACCGGACGCTATCTGCTAGAAGAAGTGCTGAACCTTTGAGGGAACGTCAATTAGTTTCCAAACTTGTGCCTGAAGGGCCATACACGTCGGTCCTGACTCAACTACCTTAACTAAATAACGGGCTAGCCGATATCTCGATTTGATCGTATATTTCCCTGATTTAGTGTAATGCCAAATTAATCGATCCGGTTTAAAGGATTTACTGATTGGCATAGCCTGAATAATCTGAATATCCTCTGGATCCATGAACTCCTCAAGGATGGGCAGATGTCATTCTATAGTGTGTGGGTTGATCAAATGATTAACCATTAAGTTAGGATGGAGCAGTCTCCCGCGATCATTAGCAGATCTTGGTTGACTATCTGGTATTCAAGGATCTTTCCATACCGAAATATCACAACCAGATCCTAATGCCCATCTTGCTCCTTTTTCCACTAAGCCTTTCACTGAAAAGATACTCCTCCAAGCAAAATGAGAGAGAGTATGGTTTTTTGGCTATTAAATGAAAAATGTCATATATGATAATAAGAAAAAAAAATGAATCGAATGATAGAAGCAAAAGAAATTTTAAATTTAAATTAAAATTTTGGCCAGCCTTATACTAGATCACTAAAAAAATAAAATTAAGGTTAATACCAAGAAGTTTATTTTCCTCTTCTCTCATATATACTTCTAAGCCATATTGTTTCTCAGAAAATAAAAGATGTCCCTCCTCTTCTTTCGTTTTTAAACTAGTAGATTACGGAACACCCAAAAAAAAAAAGGATTGAAGAGTTCTGGTTTTGGAGAATTAACAAATTCTAATAAGAACACATTTTTTACCAATAATCAAAAACATATGACAAATATATATACTGTATTATATAAATTGTAATGTGCTTGATGATTATATCATCTAGCTATTTTTTAATCCGTTCTACTTAATTCATTCTGTCTATCTTATGCATAATGTGATATCTAATTACGAAATTAAATAGTAATGTTAAATATATCAATTTCCATTTTTTTTTATATAAATATTTTTCCATATGCGTGGTTAAATGAGTTATACTCAAATTATATGGAAATGTATGGTGATAAATGAGTCTTATATGGTATAGTAAATTGAATAAGCGTTTCAATAAAACATACTATAGTATTATATAAGTACTGTATGTACTGTTCTCGTGTTTTATATAGCCTCATATGAAGTGGTTCTTACACACTCAAAAGGCAAAAAGAAAAACCTAGCAACTACAATGTCGAGCCACAACCAGCCACAGCCGCCAAAACCTCTGATGAAGCAACAGTCTTTGCCAGCGGAGGTAAACCGCGACGAGGCTTGGCTGCGGATGAAGAAGAGGCATCCATCTGATCGCCTTCGTCGCAGCAAGAGCTGCATCACAAACGACGATATCGAGGAGCTGAAAGGCTGCTTCGACCTAGGGTTTGGGTTTGAGCCAGATTCTCCTGATTTTAGCCCGAGGCTCTCCAAAACCATCCCAGCTCTGGATTTGTACACCGCAGTTCACAGACAGTACAACAACCACTTGTCTCGGACCTCGTCATCTGCGTCGGAACCTGACGTCAGCAACTCTAGCACCATGACTATTGTCAACAAAGGTGTATATATGTACTTTTTTTGGAATCACTTCTTCGTTTTTTTTTTTTTTTTTTCGTTTGTTTGATTTTAACTAAGTTAATTTTGAAAAGGTGATGATGGAAAGATGATGAAGAAGAAGCTGAAACAATGGGCTAAGGTGGTCGCGTGTTCGGCGAGGCACTCCTCCGGCAAACCAAATTGATGAAATAAGAGTTCCTTCTAGTTATGTCCGAAGAATGGCACTTTTGTAATATAACAAAGTGTTCAATTAATGTTTGTATTCAACCGTTAGTCTGAGTCAAGTGAGGTTTGTGAAGTACTCAGGATAAGACAATGTCTAGTACCGTCAAACTTAATATGAATAAAAAAAACCTTAATTATTTTGTTGTTGCTTTGTTTCAACGTTCATATTAATTTTATGGAATAGAAAATTTACATATAACTTTTTCAGTATTTTATATATTCAATATTTATAAAATTATCTTAATTTTTTTTGTACATAAACAATATTTCATATTTGCGGAATTAGAAATATAAAATACAAAGGTGATAAAAGAATATCACGACAAAATACCGTTAGCGCTAGTTCACAAATCACAAATATTAATGACGATTACCAATCAGAAATAATTAATTAGGTATTGTACTTTAAAGTTCGTTTTAATTTTATGAAATATATAACTCATATATAATTTTTTCAATGATTTTTCTTCTTTATATTTTCTATTCAATATTAACTATAAACTTTTCTAAAATATAATCTTTTTGGACATATACATTAAATATTATTTGACCTAGGAATATACATGACATAAATGACAAAAAATATAACGACAAAATACTGTTATCGTTAATTCATAAATCACAAATATTAATGACGATTGTCGATCATAAATGATTAATTATATTTTATCACAACTGGTTAACCAGTGATTACAATACACTGCTGTAATATTGACTATTTACTGTTAAATCGTCGCTATTATGTTAATATATTTTTAGTAACGAAATAAAAATCCATTAATTAAAAAATCATATTCATGTCTGGAAAGTATGGAAATTAAAAATTAAAAAAAAACAAATTAAATCGGAGAAAAATAATATAAATTTCAATCATAATTAAAAAAAAATAAAAAATTGTATAATCCTTTAGGAACTTTTACGCCAAATGCTCCAAAATTGCATTTTGGGGAGCTAATATTGCTGTCTTAATTAATGAAACTTGGCTTTGGTTGTAGAGTGTTGTAAACTAGAGAGTTTAGGGAATGAAATCTCTTGTTCTTATTCATAAACAATCAAAAGAGGTTACATATATAGTGTTTGTATTAGACCGACAATAGACTAAGACAATGGACCGATGGGCCTTTGTGGCCGAGCCTCATAACATGGACAGTAAACGGGCCGGTCGATGGAGTCCACTAAGTGTTTTACAACACTCCCCCTTGGACGATATGACCGTGCCGATGCTAAAGGATCGATGCAATACGCTTGGGAGTGCTGCCTCATTAAAACCTTACCAGGAAAACCCAATGGGACAAAACCATGGTGAAGGAAAAAGAGTACAGCACGCATTGCTCCTCCTGTTCCAAGCATCACTCTAAGTCCTTAAGCCTCTGCATTCCAATCTTGTGTGCGAGCTTCTTGAATGTTGTAGTCGGTAGCGATTTGGTGAAGAGATCGGCTGAGTTGTCGCATGATTGAACTTGAACCACTTGAACTTCTCCGGCCTTTTGTAGTTCATGTGTGAAGAAGAACTTCGGTAATATGTGCTTCATCCGATCTCCCTTGATGTAACCTTCCTTGAGCTGTGCGATGCAGGCCGTATTGTCTTCATAGATTACGGTTGCTTCCTTATCGTCGTCAATGCCACTATCTGTCCGAATATGTTGAGTCATAGACCTCAACCAAACACACTCACGGCTTGCTTCATGATTTGCTAGGATCTCCGCATGATTTGATGATGTGGCCACAAGAGTTTGCTTCATAGAACGCCATGAGATCGCAGTACCACCGTGTGTAAACACATAACCTGTTTGTGACTTACCATTGTGTGGATCGGATAGATAACCTGCATCAGCAAAACCAACTAAACCTTCTTTGTTATAGTTAGTATAAAATAAACCAAAGTCTGTCGTTCGTTGTAGGTAACGCAGAACATGTTTAATTCCATTCCAGTGCCTTATAGTCGGACAAGAACTATATCTTGCTAGGAGGTTCACGGCAAAACATATGTCTGGTCTAGTGAGGCTAGCCAAGAACATTAACGCTCCTATAGCACTGAGGTAAGGCACTTCTAGACCAAGAACTTCTTCATTGTCCTTCTTTGGAGCAAATGGATCTTTATTCACTTCAATACTTCTCACAACCATTGGGCTAGTCAATGAGTGAGCTTGGTCCATATTAAATCTCTTGAGTACCTTTTCTGTATATGCCTTTTGATGCACAAGGATCCCATTGTTTATGTACTCATGCTGCAATCCCAAACAGAATTTTTTCTTGCCTAGGTCTTTCATTTCAAATTCTTTCTTGAGATACTCTACTGTTTGGGCAATTTTTCCAGAGGTTCCAAGGATGTTTAAATCATCCACATAAACTGCTATTATCACAAATCCTTTGTTTGCAAACTTCTTTATGAATATACATGGACTGATTGGGTCATTCTTATAGCCTTCTCTAGCTAAATATTCACTTAATCGGTTATACCACATTCGACCACTCTGTTTCAGTCCATAAAGCGATTTGTCTAGCCTTATGCAGTACTGTTCTCGAGAACCACTCTTATCTTTGAGCTCAATACCCTCTGGTAATCTCATATAAATTTCATTATCCAGTGGACCATATAAGTATGCAGTTACAACATCCATTAACCGCAAATCCAGTTTTTCTCTTATAGCCAGACTTATTAGATATCTAAAAGTCGTTGCATCCATCACAGGGGAGTATGTCTCCTCATAGTATATTCCTGGTCTTTGAGAGAATCCTTGTGCTACAAGCCGTGCTTTATATCTCACAATTTCATTATTCTCATTTCTCTTCTTTACAAAGACCCACTTATGTCCAACTGGTTTAATTTCAGGTGTTGTCCTTATGATCGGACCAAACACACTTCTCTTCTTCAAAGAGTTTAACTCCACATCAATAGCTTCTTTCCATTTTAGCCAATCTTTGCTTTGAGTGCACTCTAATATAGATGTGAGTTCATGATCCTCATTTATTTCAAGTGCTACCTTGTATGCAAATATATCATCAATGTCGACATCTTTTCGGTTCCATTGTATTCCAGACATTATATAATTGATTGAGATCTCATTATTATCAATATCTTCAGGACCTTGAGGTTCAGCGTCCCAAACCTCTCTTGGTTCCTTAGGATTTGCCGCGGCTATGTCTGTATTTTCTGTAATTCCCTTAACCTCGGTCTGTTTTGCACCTTTAGACTTCCGAGGGTTCTTATCTTTGGAACCTAATGGTCTACCTCGTTTCAAACGTGGTTTATACTCTGTAGCAACTTGATTATTGTGTTCCTTCTGAACATCAATACGTATTGGTGCATTACAAGCTGGTATGTACGATTTTGTTACTCTCTTTGGGTCAGCAAAGGAATCTGGCAATTGATTAGCTAGCTTCTGTAAATGAATAATCTTTTGAACCTCTGCATCACATGCTAGAGTTCGAGGATCTTGCCAATTTAAGGATGTTTGATTCCATGTTAATTCCTTGACCAGCTTGCTAGTCTCACCACCTAACATAGGGAATTCGGACTCAACAAAGTTACAGTCCGCGTATCTGGCCTTAAATAAATCTCCTGTCAATGGCTCAAGATACTTTATAATGGTGGGAGACTCATATCCAACATATAATCCCATCCTCCTTTGAGGTCCCATCTTAGTTCTCTGTGGTAGAGCAATAGGTACATAAACGGCACAACCAAATGTTTTGAGATGGGATATGTCTGGCTCTTGACCCGATAGTAGTTGGGATGGCGAATATTTGTGTTCACTAGATGGCCTGATGCGTATAAGTTCTGCTGCATGTAAGACTGCGTGTCCCCAAGCCGACACAAGGAGCTTCGATCTCATTAACAATGGTCGAGCTATCAATTGTATTCGTTTAATGAAGGATTCAGCTAATCCGTTTTGTGTATGGACATGTGCCACATGATGTTCCACACTCACCCCCATGGACATACAGTAATCATTAAACACTTGGGATGTAAATTCACCAGCATTGTCTAGACGTATAGTCTTAAGTGGGAAATCTGAAAAGTGTGCTTTTAGTCTTATAATTTGAGCCAACATCCTAGCAAATGCTAGGTTCCTTGTGGATAACAAGAAAACGTGTGACCATCTGGTTGATGCATCGATCATAACCATAAAATATCTAAATGTCCCACAAGATGGGTGTATTGGTCCACATATATCACCTTGTATCCTTTCCAGCAAGTTTAAAGTCTCTTTTGTGACTTTTACTGGTGATGGCCTTATGATAAGTTTCCCTTGTGCACATGCTACACAAGTGAGATGTTTAGGGATAAATTTTCTTTCTTTAAGATTGTGCCCATTCGAATTCTTAATCAATTTACGCATCATGTTCGAACCCGGGTGGCCTAGCCGGTCATGCCATAGAGTGAACTGTTCGTTGAACATTTTGTGCTTTGCCAAGTTAGCTTCTATTATGTTAATCTTAGCATGGTATAAACCAGTAGCTAGTGCAGGTATAGTCTCTAGGACCTTCTTATGTCCTTTTACAATTTCTGTAATGTATAGGAATTCTTTATTTCCTTCACCCTTGGTTTCAATATGATAACCATTCAATCTTATATCTTTAAAGTTCAATAAGCTTCTCTTAGAGCTGGGTGAGTACAAGGCATCACTTAATTCAATATTTGTGCTATTAGGCAATAATATGTGAGCATGGCCGTAGCCTTCTATTAAATTTGCTATACCCGCAATTGTACTAACATTGGCATTTTTTATTATGAGTTTATGAAATATCTTTTATCCTTCAATATTGTGTGGCTGGATCCACTGTCCACCACTAGTTCACTCATATCTTCAGCCATTTCTATATAAAACAACATTTTGTGTTTTGATTTAATAAGGCAATTAAGTATATAAAATAAAATCCTTGAATTTAAACCAAAAATAATTATCCAATACATAGAAAGAAATTAAAGCATAAAAGCATAGAATTAAACCAAAATAAAAAACCGAAATTTAGTCATCATCCTTAAGGCAATCAGAAGTCATAGGCTAGTGAATCATCATTCTCATGGTCGAAGTCTCCTTCACCATCGAGATACACATAGTTGGCTTCTGGATTCTTCTTCAAGACCTCTTGATATGCATCAATGAGATGTTTGGGTGTTCTGCAGTTCTTTGCCCAGTGGTTAGACATACCACATCGGTGACAAACCGATTTATCCTTGGTTTGTGGCTTAATGGACCCACGGCCCCTACCACCACGGCCATGGCCTCCACGGCTGTGACCATCAAACCGGCTAGCTTGGCCTCCTCGACCACCATGTCCTCTGCCACCACGGCCACGGCCGTAGTGTCTTTCTCTGTGGACATAGTTGGTCTCCTTAGGCTCCTTAAGCTCTTTAGGCTCTACAACATTTTTCTTTCCCAAATCAACCTTGTGTGCTTCTGGTAATGGGGTTGTACCAGGAGGTCTCATTGCACTATTTATCAGCAACAGCTCATTGTTCTGCTCAGCTAGCAGTAAACATTCGTTAAGTTCCCCATAGTCAGCAAAACCTTTTTGCCAATATTGTTGCTGAAGGACTATGTTATGAGGGCTAAAGGTAGACAATGTCTTCTCTAGCAGCTCCTTCTCTGTTACTTCAGTACCACACAACCTAAGGTGTGAGACAATCCTAAAAAGCTCAGAGTTATACTCATCCACAGATTTGTAGTCCTGGATCCTTAGGTTTTTCCAATCGAACTCGGCCTTTGGTAAGAGCACCGTCTTTTGGTGTCCGTATCTGCGTTTAAGCGCTGTCCAAAGGCTGAGAGGATCCTCTATAGTGAGGTACTGATTCTTGAGACTCTCAGCAAGGTGATGGTGTATGTGCTGAATGGTCTTATACTTTTGCTTGTCAGAACAATCATTATCCTCTTGGATGCATTCGTACAAGTCCTTTGACTTCAGAAGGATCTTAGTGTCCATTGCCCATTGCAAGTAGTTGCTTCCAGAAGCATTCAAGATACCATACTCTAGGCTCTTAAGGCTTGCCATCTTCATAAAACAGAAATAGACAACCGATCATTAGCATGCGATATTTGAGATCAAACCATGCAATCAATCAATAGGTCATGCGGTATTTGAGACCAAACCATGCCTTAGGCCATGCGGTATCTAAGACCGAAACATGCCTTGCCTCTTACAAATTTGTGGTTTATATTCATGCATGCAAGACAACAAAACAAAATAGAAGCTAGCATGCAACAATTTCCTTATTTCTAGATAGAATTTCCTTTTCTTAAGTTTTCCTTTTCAATCTAGGATTTTAGTAAATTTTGTTCTAGGCTTTTAGATAATTACTATAAATAATTAGGAGTTTATCCTAACCAATATTTTAATTCCGATTTCATGTTTTTAATTTTATAGAATTTTAACAAAAGTTTTAATATCAATCGGATTCAATCCTAGAACAATAAAGCTAATGTTTCTTAAATTTTAGGATAATTACTATGATTGGATTTGGAAGTTGTAACATCCTAAGAACAAGTCTATGTGTTCGAGATTTTTAGTTCATGCATCCGAAATTTTATAAGAGATATGTTATAATCGATTCAATATTGTTTCTATGAAAGGTTTGATTTTTAACAATCCTAATATAAGTTTATGTAATTTGATGCAGCCGAAACATGCAGAGACAATATTGTGCAACAATCGATTCTCTAAACATCCCTAACATAATTCGATTTTCATACTCTAGATGCATGCAACACAACAAGCAACAATCAACCAAGTTTAATCATAATATAGTTGGTTTTAATTCACAAGAAATCTAACAACCTAAACATCATACCATCCGATTTTAAGTTTTAGGATTTAGAGATCTCAAGCTTTGTTGGTTGTGTGCTTGTATGTTTTAGGGTTCAATAGCTTTAAGGTCCAAGTTCGATTATATGGTTCCATAGGGTTTCGATTTTACCTTAACACCAAAGGAGTCTGACCAGTTTTGATCTGGAAGCTAAAGACCTCAGATATCACTCACGAACCTCGAGCTTGGATGGATCACAAACCACGAACAGCACCGCAGCAGCTTCCCACGAACGGATCTCGGATAGCTCCTTGTACCGCTCGCGTATTGAACTCACCCCCGAACCGCGAACCACGAACCTCGAACAAGTTGTGGATAGAACTAATCACGAGCTAAGGTTTGCTCGTCAACACCAAGAGATCTCCGAGACAAGGTTCTTAGTCTCGAATAGAAGGAAGAACAAAGGCGGTTTAGGGTTTGGAAGAGAAGGATGAACAGCGACTGTTTAGGGTTTTAGGGTTAGGGTTTTCTCAGCTGGCCTTAGAGGCTATCGTGCTGATAACGTGTTGTAAACTAGAGAGTTTAGGGAATGAAATCTCTTTTTCTTATTCATAAAAACAATCAAAAGAGGTTACATATATATAGTGTTTGTATTAAACCGACAATAGACTAAGACAATGGACCGATGGGCCTTTATGGCCGAGCCTCATAACATGGACAGTAAATGGGCCGGTCGATGGAATCCACTAAATGTTTTACAACACAGAGAAGTATTTTATCTGAGATGCTTATTCAATTCTGCAATTAGGCTTCTTTAAACTTTCAAGTGGCATTTATTTCATATAATTGCATTGGGAATATCAGGGTAGACTATTTGGGCCTCCTAGAGAATGGTCTAACTCTACTACTCGAACATTAATCCAGATAATAAAACACCGAAACGTAGAGATGTGTATAGTCTTGAGAGGTTCTATAGATTTTATGTTTGGTCAAGTTTTGATTTATGGATATTCACGTGGTCAAATTATTCCAAAAGATGTGATATATATTTTTAGTAGCCAGGAGAGAGGAGGGAGTGTGGAAGCCACACGTGGGAGTAGCGGTGGAGAATAAATTTGGATGGATGGATGGCTGGCGGCTTAGGCCGAACCGGGGAAGGGTCTTTCTCAACTTGTTTCTTTTGTTATTTAGACGTCCTGAGAAGTCATACGTTATGTCCTTAAGATTTTAATAGCTACAAGAGCCACTAGCTATTTTTTAATTCCAAAGTGATAAATTTTGGATGACACAATCCTAAATTTTATTTTCTTTCAATCCTTAATAGTTATACCAACACAATCATTTCCTTCCTGAGCAATAGATTTGGGTCGAAAGCACTAATTTAGACCGGTTTTCACTAATACCTGAATCGAATCAAACCAAATTTAACTCAAAAACTCGAATTTAATCAAAAATAATAACCAGAATTTTGCTTTTGAAATTCAGAACCAAAATTAATCGTGAACTGAGCCGAATATTTTCATTTTTAGATAATTTCGACATGTATGTTTTAGATAATAAAAAATTCGACATGTCTTTATTTCTCGGTTAATCGAATTAACCAAACCAAAGAACCGAAGTCACATGCATAGTGCAAATAATCTAAAGACAGAAGTATGAGAAAATAAACAATGTTAACGTTTTGGTATTGTCAAGAAAGAAGACGTTGCGATGATGTTTGGTTCATGTCTCTAGAATAACGCTAAAGAACGCCTATGACTAATACCTAATTAACAATAGATATATCATTTGTTTATTCAAAGTAGTCCATTCATAATAATACCACACACGACTAGATTGAGATGCTGCTTCACAACTTGTCTTAGTTGTTTAATCAAGACTTTATTTTTACTACCTTGTGATATTTTGTGATAAATCATTTTTACTTTAAATCTAATGAGCACATCAGCCTTGAATCTTCTCTAATCATTGAATCATAAACTTTTTATATATCCCTAATGAGAACATACACAAATTGTTTTGGTAAAGACTGTAGTAATTTGTATACTAATAAAATGTATTATATTCACTTAAAATACTAATAATATGTATTATATTCATTTAAAATACTAATAATATGAACTATATTCATTTAAAATCGGATTGTTATTCAACCTATTAAAAAATTATGTATTGCGTCTTTGAATTTAGGCGTTACACTAATATTAAAATTTATATATGATATTTATCTTTCAAAGATAAGAGAAATATTAGAAATCGAATCATCAAATAATATCTCATGTTGAGTACTCATAATTAAAGGGAAACAAAAAAAGAAGTTATGATGCTAATTAATATTGACACAAAGTCAATGGACGAAGTGAATAAATTATATTATTAATAATACAAAATTTTAAATATATATTTTTCAAAAAATTTAAAAAAGAATAAAACAAAGAGAGAAATCAGAAGTGTCTGTTTCATCCTCACAACATACGCGATTCAGAGAGACTTGACCCTTTGGATTACTCAAGAGCTCATCTCTTCCCTCTACAAAAATGGCCGCACGTCTCAAACCTTCTCCTACCTCCTTCTTCCGCCATGACTTCTTTCTCTCTCACTTTCACAGCTCCTCTCCTCCCTTCTTCCAAACCCAAAAGATCCGTTCTTGTTGCTGCAGCTCAGACCACCGCTCCTGCTGAATCCACCGCATCCGTAGACGCAGATCGGCTTGAGCCAAGAGTTGAGTTGAAAGATGGGTTTTATATTCTCAAGGAGAAGTTTCGAAAAGGGATCAATCCTCAGGAGAAGGTTAAGATCGAGAGAGAGCCAATGAAGCTGTTTATGGAGAATGGTATTGAAGAGCTTGCTAAGAAGTCAATGGAAGAGCTTGATAGTGAAAAGTCTTCTAAAGATGATATTGATGTTAGACTCAAGTGGCTTGGTCTCTTCCACCGTCGAAAGCATCAGTGTATGTTCTCTAATCCTCTGTTTTCAGTTGTGGGATCTAATAGTGGAAATGTTTTGCCTTTACTCTTAAATCTTTAGTACATTTGGATTTATCTATTTTTGGTGTTGTTGTTGCAGATGGTAAGTTTATGATGAGGTTGAAGTTACCAAATGGGGTGACTACAAGTGCACAGACTCGGTATTTAGCGAGTGTGATTAGGAAGTATGGTGAAGATGGATGTGCTGATGTGACAACTAGACAGAACTGGCAGATCCGTGGTGTTGTGTTGCCTGATGTTCCTGAGATCTTGAAAGGTCTTGCTTCTGTTGGGCTAACTAGTCTACAGAGTGGAATGGATAATGTGAGGAACCCTGTTGGTAATCCTATAGCTGGGATTGACCCGGAGGAGATTGTTGATACTAGGCCTTACACGAATCTTCTTTCACAGTTTATCACTGCTAATGCCCAAGGCAATCCTGATTTCACCAACTTGTGAGTTCACTTTTTTGAGTCGTTGATGCTAAGATTGAGTATGTGAATGTATTAGCTAAAAGGGTTTTTGTTTTTGTTTAATTGCAGGCCAAGAAAGTGGAATGTGTGTGTGGTGGGGACTCATGATCTCTATGAGCATCCACATATCAATGATCTAGCTTACATGCCTGCCACTAAAGATGGCCGGTTCGGATTCAATTTGCTTGTTGGAGGATTCTTTAGTCCCAAAAGATGTGAAGAAGCTATTCCTCTTGATGCTTGGGTCCCTGCTGATGATGTTCTTCCTCTCTGCAAAGCTGTTCTAGAGGCCTACAGAGATCTTGGAACTCGAGGAAGCCGACAGAAGACAAGAATGATGTGGCTTATCGATGAACTTGTAAGTACATTCTTCCTCTTGCAATCATTTACTTAGATTTTGAAGTTCTTGATTGTTGATTTTTTCTGCAAATAAATGTATAGGGTGTTGAAGGATTTAGAGCTGAAGTAGAGAAGAGAATGCCAAATGGGAAACTCGAGAGAGGATCTTCGGAGGATCTTGTGAATAAACAATGGGAGAGGAGAGATTATTTTGGAGTCAACCCTCAGAAACAAGAAGGTCTTAGCTTCATTGGCCTTCATGTTCCGGTTGGTAGGCTACAAGCTGATGACATGGACGAGCTTGCTCGGTTAGCTGACACCTACGGCTCAGGCGAGCTTAGACTCACGGTAGAGCAAAACATCATCATCCCAAATGTGGACTCCTCGAAAACTGAAGCTTTGCTTCAAGAGCCGTTTCTCAAGAGCAGGTTCTCCCCTGAGCCATCTATCCTTATGAAAGGCTTAGTTGCTTGTACTGGTAACCAGTTTTGTGGACAAGCTATCATCGAGACAAAACTAAGAGCTTTAAAAGTGACAGAAGAAGTAGAGAGACTTGTATCTGTGCCAAGACCGATAAGGATGCATTGGACAGGATGTCCCAACACTTGCGGACAAGTCCAAGTTGCGGATATCGGGTTTATGGGATGCTTAACACGCGGCGACGAAGGAAAGCCAGTTGAGGGTGCTGACGTGTATGTCGGGGGACGAATAGGAAGTGACTCGCATATTGGAGAGATCTATAAGAAAGGTGTTCGTGTCACGGATTTGGTTCCATTGGTGGCTGAGATTCTAATCAAAGAATTTGGTGCTGTGCCTAGAGAGAGAGAAGAGAATGAAGATTGATTCAAAAAGCTATTGGATTCTTAATAAGTCAAGAGGCCTATATGAATGGTTCTCTGGTTTCAGACTATGATACTTGATACTTGTATTTGTGCCCATCATTTTGGGTTTTGTAGCTCCCCCTTTGTTTGTAACTTTGTAACTTTGTCCTTGGTTGTTTTGTAATATCTTGTTTTTATTAATGTAGTATAAATTCTGATTCTTTGCCGTAATTCTTGTCTTGATGCAACCTAAACATTTGATTTATTGACCTGATCACCTGAATCAAAGCCAAATCAGATATAGTAACCAAAATCAGATTAATACTACAATTTCTAAAACACTGTTTATGCGGGTAGACAAAATAAACAGTATATTGAATTTAGTTAAAACTAGTTACAACTAATTGATAAATAAGTAATACATTGCATATTAATTTTATATTTTATTTGATATATTTTTAACTGGAATTAAAATTTCATGCACTACATCTTATAATATGATTTAGCTTTATATTACATCATCAGAAAATCAGATTTTAATCTTATATATCCTATATTAATGGATAAGACATATTTGGTGCAAAAAAATGGATAAGACATATAACTTTCATATCAAAAATAATATGTGCATCATATCAAATTTATATTTTACTTAGTATTAAAAAATAACTCAAAGACAATAAAGCATAATTAGCAAATAATTTTTTTTAAAATACTAGAAATCTAAAATTAGTATAAATATATATTTTTATGTCAAATCTCATAGATAATTAAAAGTTTTATCTGCTTTCGGCGAATTAAAAGGATGATTAAGAAAAATCATATGATCCTAGATATCTGTTTAAACTAAAATAAAAATTTTCGATAACCCAATTCAAAATAGCTGTGGTCGCAAACTCACATGGTGAAACTATGAGATTAGTCGCACTATAAAAGTTCGACTCTCTGATTAGTAGCACTATAAAATTCCTAGTTCACAAAACAACGTTGTTTTTTCAAATTCACGACCACAAATTTAATTGTCAAAGACATTATACTGTTTATGTGTCATCTTGACTAGAATTTGTTGACAATACAATAGCTCAATTTTCATGATTTAGCGTTTTTACGGTAATTAGTTAGTAATGTGGTCGGATTACCGCGGCAAATACATTGTTTTCTCAAATAAAAAGGAATTTAGTTAAAATACCATAAAATAACAGCGGCAAACACATCGTTTTCTCACAAAAACAAAAAAAAAAAAAAAATAGTTAATCTCGGTTTTGTAATTATTTGAACCAACAATCCGTAATCTACTACACTAACATTAAACCGAAATAACCAATCCCAATTTAAACCGCGAATTGGACCAAAAGATTGCATCATCATCACTTATAAACCGCGTGAACCTCTTCAATTCGTCAACCCTGCGCCATGAGAAGATTCACATTCCCCCGCCACCGAATCTCAATTATTTCCGGCACCGGCTATTCTCCTACCGCCTCACGTCTCTCTTCTTTGGCCCTAACGTCAACCACCGAGTCAGATTCACCGCCGATAACTTCTGCTACTATGCTCGAGTCGATAAGATCTTCTCAGTGGCATTTCGTCGAACACCTTGCAGACAAACTCACACCTTCGCTTGTATCAACAACTCTACTCAACCTCGTCAAGACTCCTGATTTAGCCTTCAACTTCGTCAACCACATTGACCTTCGTTGCCTGGACTTTCAAACAAAGTGTTTAGCCATTGCTGTTGTCTCTAAGCTCTCTTCTCCCAAACCCGTTACTCAGTTGCTGAAAGAAGCTATTACGAGTCGTAAGAACTCAGTTATAGACCTTTTCGATGAACTGGTGCTTGCCCGTGATCGATTGGAGACTAAAAGCACGATTCTTTTCGATCTCTTAGTCAGATGTTGTTGTCAACTGAGAATGGTCGATGAAGCCATAGAGTGCTTTTACCTGATGAAGGAGAAAGGTTTTGATCTCAAAACTGAAACTTGTAATTGCATTTTGAGTTTGTTATCAAGGTTGAATCGTACAGAGAGTGCTTGGGTCTTCTATGCTGATATGTATAGGATGGAGATTAAGTCAAATGTATACACTTTCAATATAATGATCAATGTACTGTGCAAAGAAGGGAAGTTGAAGAAGGCCAAAGAGTTTTTATGGATCATGGAGAGTTTTGGAATTAAGCCTACCATTGTCACTTACAACAGTCTTGTTCAAGGGTACTCTCTGAGGGGACGAATCGAAGGAGCTCGTTTGATTATCAATGAAATGAAATCTAAAGGCTTTCAACCAGATTTGCAGACATACAACCCGATTCTGTCTTGGATGTGTAATGAAGGAAGAGCCTCTGAGGTGTTGAGGGAGATGAAGGGGATTGGGTTGGTTCCGGACTCTGTTTCCTATAATATTTTGATCCGTGGTTGTAGTAACAATGGGGATTTGGAGACAGCTTTTGCTTATAGGGATGAGATGGTGAAACAAGGTATGGAGCCTACGTTTTATACTTACAACACATTGATTCATGGTTTGTTCATGGAGAATAAGATAGAAGCTGCTGAAATATTGATAAGGGAGATTAGAGAGAAGGGTATTGCACTGGATTCTGTTACTTACAATATACTTATAAATGGATATTGCCAGCATGGAGATGCAAAGAAAGCTTTTGCTTTGCACGATGAAATGCTGACCGATGGAGTTCAGCCTACGCAGTTTACTTATACGTCGCTTATTTATGTCCTATGTAGAAGAAATAAAACTAGGGAGGCCGATGAGTTGTTTGGGAAAGTTCTAGGGATGGGAATGAAGCCTGATCTTGTGATGATGAACACCTTGATGGATGGTCACTGTGCTACAGGCAACATGGACCGTGCATTTTCACTGCTTAAGGAGATGGACAAGATGAATGTCAATCCTGATGATGTGACATACAATTGCTTGATGCGAGGGCTCTGTGGTGAAGGAAAATTTGAGGAAGCTCGCGAGTTGATGGGGGAGATGAAGAGAAGAGGAATCAAACCTGACCACATTAGTTACAACACTTTAATAAGTGGGTATAGTAAGAAAGGAGATACAAAGCATGCTTTTATGGTTCGGGATGAGATGTTGAGTCTCGGATTTAATCCTACTCTTCTCACCTACAATGCTCTGTTAAAAGGTTTGAGTAAAAACCAGGATGGTGAACTCGCAGAGGAGCTACTAAGAGAAATGAAAAGTGAAGGCATTACTCCTAATGACAGCTCCTTCTGCTCTGTCATTGAGGCAATGTCTAATTTGGATGCAGAAAAATCTGATAATTGATTGGTCATGGCAAATTGAAGACCATTGTAAGCTTAGGCCTTGATCTTTCACCTAAGAGATGCATTTTTTAGCTGCTAACTCATCTGAATGATCTCTACTTCTGTTGAATACTGTAACCTGGTCGTTTGGGACACGAATTTGCCTGAGAAACTTGATTGTACCGAGTTATTATGTAACCTCTAAATCTGGTTCGCAGGTTCTAATTCATTTTGTCGGTTTAGGTTCATACTTTTTGCAGAAACTTTATTTTATAAATATACCTCTGTTAGATGAACAGTTCTCTCTCTCTCTCTCTTTTTTTTTTTTTTTTTTTTTTTTTTTTGGTGCCTTAATAGATTTTGATTCCTGAATAACATATTAAAATTAGTCAGAAGCATATCAAGATCGATAGATAAGATAATAAGAAAAGTTAGACACCAACTTAAAATTATTCAGAAGCATATCAACCAAACTAAAGTCATAACATAAAACTTAAAACAACACCATTACAAAGTCTTTGTTCCTCAGTCGGTTCTTCTCCAAGACACCCCTCACATCCATCATTATTAGCGAGTAGCGAGTCTCTCTTGGGGTATGGAGACAACAAGAAGCAGCTCTTTTGGTTTGATGAGTGTAAATTCGCAGGTATGGCCAACAGCAAGAGGGTAATCCTTACACAAACGTATCCATCCAGCAGAGAAAATGTCATGCGTCTTTCTTAGCAGATAAGTCACATCCCATGACCTTTTCCCATCTGGATGGTGGATCTTGAAAGTTGCCTTCGTTTTCGGCATATGATGATAGTTTGCAACAGATTTTGTTGGTATCAGCTGAAAAAACAAAACAAAAAATTGTTTTAACTAGGGAACCAACCACGTATTAGTGTCTTGCTTTGTCTTATCGTACCAGGTATTGTAGCATGTATGGTTTCTTGATGATTATGGTGAATTTGAAAGCAGTAGAGGAAGAGGCTCCTGGGGAACCTCTCCCGGGACAAACCAGCTTCTCAGCCCTCTTAGAACTTTGGGATCCTTCAGCTGGCTTCTTCCCAAACTTGAGGTTCCTACCAATAGATTCAGCTGCTGTTGCCCGGCCACGATTACTCAACTCAGAAGGCACCACCACCACCTCTTCCCTCTTGTCATCTCCCTCTTGTTCTATTTTGATACTACCTGTTTTCATCATCCAAAAGTAAAGAATCAAAATGACTACATCCAGTTCACTATTTCATAATCACAAAAGCAAATCTTCTTACTTGAAGAAGCCAAGAAGGCTGCGGGTTGTGGAGGTTGGATCATCTCCTTGCCGTCTTGCTTAAAAATCTTCACAGTAAAGTCCATCTTCCTTTTGTGAGTGAAGGTAATAAACTCACTGTGTCCCAAGGCGTTGTCACTCACAAACTTCTCCCATCCGGACATCTCCATAAAGTAGAACCTCGGGTTTTTGGAAATTCCTACTTCCCAAGAGCGTCCCCATTGCGTTCTTATCTTCATCTTACAGGAGAGCTCTTTGTCCGAGAAGCTTCTCGTAAAGTCATAAGGAAGTGCTCGCTTAGGTTATGCAAATAAGATGAAGAGACAAATATATAAGAAGACTGAAATGAAAATAGTCAAAATATAGTGAACTTTGTTCCATCAAACACAAAAACAAACCCAACAAGATTACAAGAACACAGGACAGAACTCACATCAAGAAGAAACAAAGGTGAACTATAAAGCATAGATCCACACATTCCAGAAAGAGAACTTAGAGATTCAACAAAACCATGTTCCTTAAAGATAAAAATGGCAGTGAGGTTTTTTCTGAGACCCTTAAATACAATTGAACAAAAGATTCAACCTTTAAAACACAGCTCACATTCAGACAGAGAAGCAACAAAACTAGTGAGTTATTTGAGACCGTAAAGAAAAGATCCTACCTTTAAAATACATGTAACAAGATTGAACCTTTTAAGACAAGACCCATTGTTACAGAAAGCTAACAAGATTCAACCTTTTAGGACAAGTGATATGCTCAAATTTAACCCTGAGCTACTCTCTCAAATTAAGAGATCAGTTGTAGTACTTAGTGGTCGAATCCGCAAGAACTCTAGATTCACGCAATACATTTAATAATCTTTTAATTATGCTAAACAGAAATATTTTAATTAAATTGCAAGACAAAACAAAAAATAAAAGAGATGTAAATTCAGATGGAATAAACGCTAGGCCTAGGGAAATTCTCAGGAAATCATGGAAAATCAGATCAATTAATTAGGCATGCAGGATTCAACAATTAAGCACCGTTCTTGAACTCTAAACACAATTATAAAATAAATCAGTTCTCACTGCAAATATTATCTAAGTTTTAAAACTAGAAAATCCAAATCTCTTTGCAAAATTCAAGTTAAAAACCAGCAATAAAATCAGGTTTAGATAAGTTCACAAAATTACTAAATCAAATCTCTTTGCAGAAAGTAATTTTGCACACCAAAGGTTTTTATCAGGAAAATCAATTATATTCTCATATCAATCAATAATCCTAAGATCTAAATCCAGATGACTAATCAAAGATCTAGCATTAAAAACAACCAATGGTGAAGAACAAGAAAGATAATGAATCCTAAATAATAACAGATCTAACAATCCATGAAATCTCTAATGAGAAACCCTAAACCTAACAGGCAGATCTACTCAGACATAATTAATGAAACACAAAACATCTTCTGAATAAATTGCATTAAGAAAGAGATTAAAGAAGAAGTAAAGGAGTTCTGAATCTTCTCTGAAGGAGTCTTGATTCTTCTCTCCAAAAGCTCTCTAAAAATCTCTCAGGGTTTTTCTCTCAAAAGTTGCAGGAAAAATAAAGCTTAGGTCTAAACAATGACCATAAAAATCCTATTTATACTCCTAAACACGGCCAGGGACCAATGATGCAAATATGGAAAACTTGGGGGCAACTTTGTAAATCTTCAAAACTTGTGGGGAAAATTTCCAATTTCGTATTTGGCCTAGCATCGATCGATGCTATCAGTGTGTCGATCGATGCACTCTCTAAATTTTGTCTCCCAACTTTGTAACTCAGCCTCAATGCTTGATTATGCTCCAAATCTTCATATTTAGCTCCATTAAGCTCCCATCCATGATAATTCCTATAAAGACTCAAAAAGACTCTAAAAACACCAAAAGACTCTATAGATAAGACTTATATCATGGCTAAAAACACCTAAAAACCATGATATATCAACTCTCCCAGACTTAGCCTTTGCTTGCCCTCAAGCAAAACATAAACTTCATCTGTGAAAGAGGTTTGAAAACACAGAAACTCATTTTCTTTTTAAAGTAATGCCATGATCATCCAAACCTTAATCCACATGCTTAGCAGATAAATCCAAATCGAACCACCATGTACTTCTCCGTTGACTTTCTTAGCATCCCAAATTCAAACCAAATTCCACTACTTCCTCCATTAAGCTTTCATCGGGAGTCTCATCAATTTGATCAATATCAAGAACCTTCTAGACTCATTCCCGTACAATACCATAACAAGCAAGACATATCTTTTACCACATTTGGTACTCTTTCTCTCCCCCAGACTTATTCTTTTTAATCTTCCTCAGAGCTTTGCTTTGTTTTTTTTTTCTCAAAGTTGTAGGCGAATAGTGGGGTCATCGGTAATTTACCTACCCCTCGCTTCCAAGCTTTGTATGATCATTTGACTTAAGAGTAGAATAATGAGGTCACAGGTAATTTACATACCTCTCTAAACTGATCAAAATCATCTCATCTTTTATTCTTTTTTTTTAACAAAGCTCTCAGGATTTTTTTAACTTGAACAAGGGAGAGGAGTACCATTTTCTTTCTGAAGTCTTACTTTGATATGTCTATATTTTGTCTCTCCTTAGCCTATTTTTATCATGCATTTAGCTAGGATAACTCATTGGTTTGCATCATTTTCTAGTTTTTTCTATACACTTTGCACTTCTAGGTAGCTCTTGCATCATCCTTGCATACATTGTGCATCTTGGAGTATTTCAGGTATTTAGGAAACGTTGGAAGCCATTCTCGTCCGAGCCATGGTCACCATCTTCGTTTCGTCCGAGCCATGGTCACCATCTTCATTCTCGTCCGAGCTATCCGTCCAAGCCATGCTCCTCAGCCTTCCATCCGAGCTATGATGACATTGGATTCCATTCGACGCACATAGACTTGATCGCACATGTCGGGAAGAAAGACGTTTGGTTTCACATGCTTCAGGAGATTACCGAACCGACGCTTTACCTTGTCGTTTTAAGTTTTAGGGCTTTCCATGTTGGACTACTATATATACATTTTGTTAAGTCTTTGCGGAGACATCTTATCTTTTAATCTCGTTTTCGTTCCCAGAAGGTTTTGAACCTAGCATCAAAAACACGTTCTCAGACTTGTATTCCGATATCGTTGAGATTTATTGAGATTTTGCATTTGATTCCTTCTACAAAGTTGTTAATCTTATTTTTATCTATCTTATTATGCTTGATTCAATGATTTCTGTGTTTGCATCCTTGACTATGATTTTCGGATCTGAGTAGTGTGGTAGTTCCTGAGGATGGGATAGATTAGGTGGAGGATCTTAGGATGTAGAGTGTTTAAGCTTTGATTGTAAAATTCCCTTCTGGACTAGAGTTAGAATTACTTGTTTCTCTCTGATCAATTGGAACTAGGTTCGAGACATTTCCGCACCCAAAAGGTGTTTGATGAAATGTCTGACCAACTAGTGCCAGAGACTTACGTTCCTAGCCTAAGAGATTAGTTGTTTAGGATGTTTGTTGACGCGAATGAACTTGTCTGTCATGCCTGCTCGACCACGTTTCTCTAGCGAGAGCTAGGTATGGAAGTGGTTGCGTCTGAGTAGCTTTTGCCAAGAGATTGGATTAGCTAAGTTGTGATGTTCATTGTTTAGGGATACTTTGCTTATGGTATGTTGAACACTCTTTAGACTAGGATACTCCACCGACATCAATTACCCCATCCTTAGGACTTCTTTCTTTCTGATTTTTATTACATTCCTGGAAACTGTTTCGTTTGTTCATGCTTAGAATCGTTTGCGTTTTTATTCACTTTCGCTTCTTGTCATGCATTCTTGTTTCTAGTTCTGTGACTCATTTCCGTTTCGCATTTTGATCATTCTAGGACTGTTAGATAAAAACACTATTTGAATTGGCTTAACTTGTGATTCCTTGATTGCATCTTGATTGCTAGCAACATCCCATTTGGATTGACACCTTAAATACTACAACACTTAAGGTTAATTGAACCTGCTAGGAGACACAAAAATCCTAGTATCAATTTGGCGCCGTTGCCATTTGGGATTCTTTTTGCTACATTTAAGATTTCACGTTTTGCAAGATTAAGTTCTGTTACACAATCATTCTGAGTACTGACTTGCTTTGGTTTTCTGCTTGTTTGTTTTGCATCTCAGGTACCTGTTGATTGCAACCTTGCATGCACACCAGATCAAGAGGGCATCAGAATCTCCTTCCTGTGATCGACGAAATCAATCGGTTGCAACGCCCACGACAAGCTCGTCAACCCACTGTTCATCCCGCACAAGTCACTATGGAACAACAGCATGAACCACATCAGGGACCGCGAAACATTGGTGCTGGGGATGCACCGAACACTCATACTCAGCGTGCTGGCATCGTCCCTCCCGCAGTGCCGAACAACAACTTCGAGATCAAAAGTGGTCTGATCACCATGATCCAAGGAAACAAGTTTCACGGGTTGCCTATGGAGGATCCACTCGACCACTTGGACGAGTTCGACCGTCTTTGTGGTCTCACCAAGATCAACGGCGTGAGTGAGGACGGTTACAAGTTGCGCCTCTTCCCATTCTCCCTGGGCGACAAGGCTCATCAATGGGAGAAAAACCTTCCCAAGGGATCAATCACCACCTGGGATGGCTGCAAGAAGGCATTCTTAGCCAAGTTTTTCTCCAACTCTAGAACAGCCCGTCTCAGGAATGAGATTTCCAGCTTCACTCAGAAGAGCTCAGAATCATTCTGTGAAGCATGGGAGCGTTTCAAGGGTTACCACAGCCAGTGCCCACACCATGGTTTCAGCAACGAGTCATTACTCAGTACTCTCTACCGTGGTGTCCTTCCCAAAATACGTATGCTGCTTGACACCGCTTCTAACGGTAACTTCCTGAACAAGGACGTCGATGAAGGTTGGCAATTGGTGGAGAATCTCGCTCAGTCCGACGGCAACTACAACGAGGATTATGACCACACATTTCGCGGCGACGCTGGGTCTGAAGAGAAGTACAAGAAGGAACTCAAGAATGTAAATGAGAAGCTTGACCGTATCTTGCTGAGCCAGCAGAGGAGCGTCCACTTCGTCTCTGAGGACGACCCTTTCCAAGTTCCAGATGGGGAGGGTGAGCAGAGTGAAGAGATCAGCTATGTTCAGAATCAGGGTGGCTACAACAAAGGTTACAACCCCTACAAGACGAATCCCAATTTGTCTTACCGAAGTACCAATGTTGCTAATCCACAAGATCAGGTGTACCCTCCTCAACAACAACAGCAAGGGCAACAAAAACCTTTTGTGCCTTACAATCCGGGATTCGCTCCAAAACAACAGTTCCAGCAGGGTTACCAAGCTCCCTCGGGACCACCGCCAGGATTCCGCCCTCAACCAGTTCAGCCTACACCAACCCCAGATCAAGAACTGAAGCAGATGATGCAACAAATTCTTCAGGGTCAAGCTAGCGGTTCCATGGATACTGCAAAGAAGTTCGCTGACCTAAGTCAGAGGATGGAATGTTCCTACAATGATCTGAACGTCAAATTCGAAACTCTGAATTCGAAGATAAGGTACATGGAGGGCCAATCGGCTTCTACTTCTGCACCAAAGCCTGGCCAATTCCCAGGTAAAGCTGTTCAGAACCCCAAGGAGTTCGCCAACGCCATTACGCTGAGAAGTGGGAAAACATTGCCTCCCAGGCAAGGAGTACCAGACGTCACTGAGGACAGTGCGGAATTAGATGGGGAGGATTTTGGTCAGGATGACACTCAGATGGAGAACCCCGTCGAGGCAGTCAAAGATCCAATCGAGCCAGTGAAGCAATCCGAGCCTGAAGCTGTTAAGGAGCCTGCTGTTCCTGAAGACAGACCTGCGAAGTTCATCCCTCCACCGTACAAGCCTCCTCTACCATTTCCAGTGAGGTTCAAGAAGCAGCTTACTGAGAAGTACAAAGCCTTGTTCGAAAAGCAAGTCAAGGAGATTGAGTTGAGAATGCCATTGCTAGATGCATTCGCACTTGTTCCTCACTACCAAAATTCCTCAAGGACTTGGTGATGGAGAGATCAAAAGAAGTTCAAGGCATGGTGGTACTAAGTCTTGAGTGCAGTGCAATCATCCAGAAGAAGGTTGTACCCAAGAAGCTCAAAGATCCTGGATCATTCACTCTTCCCTGCTCCATTGGACCCATGTCTTTTGAGAGGTGCTTATGTGATCTTGGCGCTTCAGTGAATCTGATGCCATTCTCTGTGGCTAAGAGGTTGGGTTTCACAAGGTTTAAGGGATGCGACATCTCCCTCATCCTTGCAGATAGATCAGTGAGACTTCCACATGGTATCTTAGAGGACTTACCTGTCAGGATCAGAGACGTGGAAGTACCAACTGACTTCGTGGTTCTGGAGATGGATGAAGAACCTAAAGATCCTCTGATTTTAGGAAGACCGTTCCTAGCGACTGCTGGAGCCATCATTGATGTCAGAAATGGCAAGATTGATCTTAATCTGGGCGATGACTTCATCATGAAGTTTGATATCAAGGATACTTTGAAGAAGCCAACAATAGGAGGACAAGTCTTCTATATTGAAGAGATGGATAAGTTGGCTGATGAGCTGTTGGAGGAACTAGCTGAGGAGGATCATCTCAAAACTGCTCTAACCAAGGATGGAGAAGAAGGGTTCCTGCATGGGGAGACAACTTGTTACAAGAATATGCTAGATTCCCACAGAGAAACGGATGGATCAGAGGAATTCGAGCAGATATCTGACGCAAAGGAGGTACGTGCAGTTGAGACAGAGAGTTCAGAACGTGATATCTCCCACTCGACCGCGATCATTCCAGACTCCCGTGCTGATGACTGGTCGGAACTGAAAGCTCCGAAGGTAGAACTCAAAACTCTCCCTTCCGGACTCAGGTACGTTTTTCTGGGAACCAATTCTACTTATCCTGTCATAGTGAATGCTAGGTTGAGTGATGATGAATTGGGGTTGCTAGTCACTGAGCTAAAAAAGTTTAGAAAGGCCATAGGTTATTCTTTAGATGATATCAAAGGAATCTCACCTAGTCTTTGCACACATAGGATCAATCTTGAAAATGAGTCTTATGCTAGTATTGAACCCCAAAGAAGATTGAACCCTAATCTGAAAGAAGTAGTAAAGAAAGAAATCCTAAAACTGCTTGATGCTGGAGTTATCTACCCTATCTCTGATAGTACTTGGGTATCTCCAGTGCACTGTGTACCTAAGAAGGGAGGCATAACTGTGATCAAAAACGACAAAAATGAGTTAATCCCAACTAGAACCATCACAGGACATAGGATGTGTATAGATTATAGGAAGTTGAATGCTGTATCTAGGAAAGATCATTTTCCTTTGCCTTTCATTGATCAAATGTTGGAAAGACTAGCTAGTCATCCCTATTATTGTTTCCTTGATGGGTATAGTGGATTCTTCCAAATCCCTATTCACCCAAATGATCAGGAAAAGACAACCTTTACTTGTCCCTATGGCACATTTGCCTACAGACGCATGCCATTTGGTTTGTGCAATGCTCCTGCCACCTTTCAGAGGTGCATGACTTCAATTTTCTCGGATTTAATTGAGGAGTCAGTGGAAGTGTTTATGGACGACTTCTCTGTATACGGTTCCACTTTCTCCTCCTGTTTGTTAAATTTGTGCAGGGTATTGACGCGATGTGAGGAGACGAACCTGGTGCTGAACTGGGAGAAGTGCCATTTCATGGTTGAAGAAGGGATTGTTCTAGGACACAAAATTTCTGAGAAAGGGATTGAGGTTGACAAAGCTAAGATTGAGGTCATGGTTCAGCTTCAACCGCCTAAGACAGTGAAGGACATCAGGAGTTTTCTGGGACATGCTGGGTTTTACAGGAGATTCATCAAGGACTTCTCAAAAATTGCAAGACCTTTGACAAGGTTGTTGTGCAAGGAGGTTGAGTTCGAATTTGATGCAGCATGTTTGGAAGCTTTTAGCAAGATCAAGGAGGCCTTGGTTTCAGCACCCATAGTGCAAGCTCCGAATTGGGATCATCCTTTTGAGATCATGTGTGATGCTTCAGACTTCGCAGTTGGAGCAGTTCTGGGACAGCGTATTGACAAGAAGCTTCATGTCATCTACTACGCAAGTCGCACCTTGGACGAGACCCAGGGAAGGTATGCTACCACAGAGAAGGAACTCCTAGCAGTTGTGTTTGCATTCGAGAAATTCAGGAGTTATCTTGTAGGTTCGAAGGTCATTGTGTATACCGATCATGCCGCTCTGAGACACATCTACTCGAAGAAGGATACCAAACCGAGACTGCTGAGATGGATCCTGCTTCTCCAAGAGTTTGACATGGAGATAGTTGACAAGAAAGGAATAGAAAATGGAGTTGCAGACCACTTGTCAAGAATGAGGATAGAAGATGTTGTTCCAATAAATGACTCAATGCCTGAGGAACAACTTCTGGTAGCCCAGGTTTGTGAGCGGATGCATGACACAGGGGTTGAGAACCTCAAAATCAGATGTATGGCAATCACTTCGAGACTGCACCCTGGTATGCAGATGTTGTGAATTACAAGGTATGTGGAGAAGTTCCTGATGACATGGATCCATACAGGAAGAAGAAGCTTTTCAGAGAGGTCAACCACTACTTCTGGGATGAACCATATCTGTACAAGAGAGGTTCTGACGGTCTGTTCAGAAGATGCATAGCAGAAGGGGAAGTGCAGGGAGTGCTTGAGCATTGTCACGGTTCCGTCTACGGAGGTCATTTCGCCACATTCAAGACAGCTCAGAAGGTTCTCCAAGCAGGTCTCTGGTGGCCAACCTTGTTCAAAGACGCTCACAACTTCATCACCAAGTGTGACGCTTGTCAGAGGATGGGCAACATCACAAGGAGAAACGAGATGCCCCAAAATCCAATCCTGGAAGTGGAGATATTTGACGTCTGGGGGATAGACTTCATGGGTCCTTTCAACCCCCCATCTAATGGGAATGTCTATATCTTGGTGGCAGTTGATTACGTTTCTAAGTGGGTCGAAGCCATAGCCAGCCCCACCAATGATCACAAGGTTGTTCTGAAGCTGTTCAAAAGTATAATCTTTCCAAGGTATGGGATACCTAGAGCGGTGATCAGTGATGGTGGAACTCACTTCGTCAACAAAGTTTTTGAGAGCATGCTGAGAAAGTATGGGGTCAAGCACAAAGTGTCTACTGCGTATCACCCTCAGACCAGCGGTCAGGTTGAAGTTTCGAACAAACAGATCAAGGGTATCTTGTCAAGAATTGTTGGAGTCTCGAAGAAAGATTGGTCTGTCAAGTTGGACGAGACTCTCTGGGCATACAGAACAGCGTTCAAGACGCCAATAGGCAGAACACCGTTTCAGTTGGTATATGGTAAAGCATGTCATCTCCCTGTGGAGGTTGAGTACAAGGCACTTTGGGCAATCAAGCTGCTGAACTTGGATATTGACACAGCTCAGGCTAAGAGAACTCTTGACATCCATGAGTTGGAAGAAATAAGACTTGATGCTTATGAGAGTTCCAAGATTTACAAGGAGAGGACAAAGAATTTTCATGACAAGAAGATTATTGTCAAGGAGCTCAAAGCTGGAGATCAGGTTTTGCTGTTCAATTCCAGACTTAAGTTATTTCCTGGAAAGCTTAAGTCTAGGTGGTCTGGACCATTTACAGTCAAAGACGTTTTGCCATTTGGAGCTATCACTCTTCTGAACAAGGATGGCAGCGAATTCACTGTAAACGGCCAAAGAGTAAAAAATATTTAGCTGATCAAGTCCGCCCAGAGGGGTTTTCTGTACTCCTCCATGAACCCCAAAAAGCATAAAAAGCTGAAAAGTCAAGCTAGAGACTTTAAACAAGCTCACTTGGGAGGAAGTCCCAAAGGTATCACTGTAAATATTTTTAGGATTCTTGTGTTTTTAATTTTTGTTTTTGGTTTTCTGTGTTCAGGAATCTACAGAAGGGAGTGTGTGCAACAAAGATAGAGGATACAGAGAAAAACAGAGTGAAAAGGAGAGGGAGTGAAAAAAAAAAAAAAAAAAAAAAAAAAAAAACGAAAAAACGAAAAGAAAGCAACCCACTTGCATCTCCCTCTTTGTTGGCTTCCCCTCCCACGTGAACCTCTATTATCTTCAATCACCTCACTCCCCCCCTCTCTTGTTCCCTCACAACAAACACATCACTTTATGTCTTCTTTCTTCCCATCACTCCACCACTCTTCCTTCTTTTCTCCTCTTTAAATTCAACTCTCCCCTCCCTTCACTCTTCACCCCTACCAAACAAATACTCTCCTCACGACCATTATTATTCCACTCCCTCATCACTTTTTTTTTTTTACGTTCTCACTTTGTTCTATTACCTCTGCTCACTCTCCATCTTCGACCTGCTGCAGTTCACTCTCCATCTTTTCGCCGAAGCTCCACTCTCCCGTTCATCACCGCCGTCTCACCCCGCGCTTCCGTGAGGCATCAACCGAGCCACTATCGCAATCTGCGTTTTGACCGAGCTACTGTTGCAATCTGCGTGTTGACCGAGCTACTGTCGCAATCTGCGTTTTGACCGAGCTACTGTTGCAATCTGCGTGTTGACCGAGCTACTGTCGCAATCTGCGTTTTGACCGAGCCACTGCGACCATCTTCGTGTGTCTCGCGCCATACTCACTCTCATTGATTTTTTTTGCGATTTTTATTATTGCTCGGTCACTAACCTACTAATCTTTGATTTTGAGTTTGAATTGTTTCAGCTTTGCAATGTCTGACAATTTTTGGGATGAGATGTATGATAAGTATGGTTGTCAGGTTCCAGGACGTGTTGCTACTTCCAAGCCGCCTACGCAAGGCGCTGGGTCAAGCAGACCGGCCAAACCGCTCTCTAAGAGCAAGAGTCGCGGGAAGCGACCGGCACAAGCTTCACACTCAAAGGAGGACGGGAGCGATTATGAACAGGAGGAACCCGCTTTGCGCTCAACACCAGCTCCCAGAAAATCGGTCAAACGGAAGAGCACTGAGACGAAATTAACTCCCAAGGAATACTACGAGCTGTTCCAGCAGATGGAGTTTGAGGGAACAAGATATCCCCATGTTGAGACTATGCAGCAACTTGGGATTTGGGAGGATGTTCAGTATCTGTTTAGCCGGTGCCATCTGGGGGGAATCATGAACACACCAAAAAGCGGATACAGGGAGGAGACAATTCAGTTCCTCTGTACTCTGGAGACGCATCTGTATGCGGATGAGCCGGGAATGATGTCTGATGGAGGTCTGGGCTACATTACATTTCGCGTTCATGGCCAGTTCTACACTCTCAGTTTCAAAACTGTCGAAGAGATGTTTGGATTTCCCAGCGGAACAGGGATTACGCCGCAGTTCGATCGGGATGAGATATCCGCACTCTGGGCAACGATTGGGAGTGCACCCACATTCACCTCCTCGAAGAAAAAAGCGCTGAACGTGCGGAGCCCAGTGTTGCGTTACTTCCAGAAGGCGGTCACCAATGCATTTTACGCTAAAGAGATTAAAGGATACATGACGAATGGCGATCTAGAGATGATCGATTTGGCGCTGAAGGGACTCTCATTCACTGCCATGGATTGCACCGCGCTGCAAGGTGACATATCCAACGCTTCCGTCTCGCTCTACCTTATCAACCACATGCTGACATACAAGCATTGGGTCTCGCGACTAAGCCTCAACCACACTCCCGGAGTGATGTGCATGGGAGGCATCGTGACTTGGTTCCTTGAGGCTGCTGGCGTCCCCCTACACTCTGAGGCGCACCCACCACGTTGGATAGACCTCCGCTACCTGCGACAGCTACGCACTTTGGATTGGGGTTTGAGGCATGGAAGGTTGCTCTACAATTTTGTGCATCCTGCGGTCGGACCTTCGAGATTACTCCTCCCTTGCGTCGAGTTGACTACAATCTTAGGTGGAGAGCATATCGAGTTTATCCCTCCTACGACAATCTTATACAACTCTGAAGCTGAAGAGGATCATGTCGACGTTGTGGAAACACGCGCGGAGCCAATGGAAGAAGACACAGAGGACTACCGCCCAGAGGAGTACCGCCCGGAGCAATTCCACTTCGAGGAGTACTCGGATCCGAGAATGTCCAAGGGGATCGAGCCGCTCATCATAGACTCAACCTGCTGCAACAATGGGGAAAGCCAGAGACAAAACGTTTAGCCGTTTCACCAAGAATGTCATGAACTTCATGCGTAAGTTTAGCTGTTCGACATCCACAACCGCGGTCCCAAGGTCCATCCCCGAGGATACCATACCAATGCCAGGACGCCCTTCCGCGAACCTGGAGCGAACACCTTCTCCGATTCCATCACCCGCACGTCAATCTTCATATGTGCCACGACAGCGCCCATCTTCTCCCGTCCCTTCACGCCACTCATCACATGAATCTAGGGAGCGAAGGGGACGCGGTTCGCGTGGTTCAAGAGCCTCCTCAAGTCGTCGATCAGCGCGTCGTTCTGCAGCTCAAGCTGAGCAAGAGGTTGAGCAACAAGTTGGGCAGCAAGGTGATTATCAGCCTACGGATGTGGTAGTATTGGTCTCGGACCATGGCGAGTCTAGAGTCGACGACATGCAGTGCGACGAGCAGCCGAGCACTTATCAGAACACTCAAGCGGTTGAGCAACAAGTCGACCAACCAGGTGAGACCACTCCTGCGGATCCCGAACACGGTGAAGGACAGAGCCAGTACCACGCCCCAACTCCTTGGGCGAGCTCAGACTCCTTCTTCTACTACTGAGGTACTCCTACCTTCCATTGTATATACCATTTCATTTCTGCATTGCTTCTGTTGAGATTCTTAAATCCACCTGCAAATTTTTCTTACACAGGAGACTGTGTAATTTAAGTTTGGGGGAGGGTTTGGGATGATGTATCTGACGTTGTGTTCTGTGATTCTTATTTCAATTTTTTGCATAATATCATGTTTGAGATAGCTTCCATTTATTTGCATACAAAAAAATAAAAAATAAAAAAACCAAAAAAATTGAAAAAATTCGAAAATCTCCACAAAAACAGAATGTTCATGTAGTTTGCATTTGCATTTTAGGATTGAGTCTAGTGTTGTGCATGTAGGGTTGTTGCATTTAGCATAGGGGTTGATGATGATTGTAACCTTGGAAGCATGCTGAATTCAATAGGATAGGATCAAGGCCCTTGTTATTAGTTCTTTGATGCATGTTGATTGAATTTGAAAATGTAAGATTGAAGCATGTTCTGAATTGATGTCGTTCCCTATCTACTTGAACCTAATCCTGACTTGCAATTATCCTGTTATGCATTGAATATGAACTCATGGATACCATATACATACTTGGATTGTCTTTCACGTTTTTACCACCCTTGTCAATCCAAGTAGCTGATTCCCATCTTTGGAACAGTTCCCCGCACCCTTAACCAACCGTTCTTTCAAGCCAATTGTATTCTTGAGTGTCAGGTCTTTTCCGAGTTGAGCTTGTTAGAAAGTGTTAGGTTCTAACCGACAAGAGTAGGATCCTGTGTAGCTCTAGTTTGCGTTATCCGGACTAGTAGGACTAGGTGAGAACTTGACATTGGGTATTGGGTTTGGATTTGTGCAGAAAAGTAAAGGGGAGAAAGTCTTAAGGAAGAAGATGTGTTTTCAAAGTTTACACGTCTAGTAAAGGATTTGGGGTGAGCAAAGTAAAAAGAATAATTGGTTCTGGGCATGAAATAAAAAAAACTAGACAAAGAAAAGAAAGTAAAAATGCTTAAGATGTCTAGAGTCTTCAGAAGAAAAGAGAATGAACCATAGTGATATTAGAGTTTTCCCAATCCGCTAGAGTGATAAGAAGTGAACTCTTCCTAAGACCAAATCTAAAGAATGAAAGAATGGGTTTGAGATGAAGTTTCTGATGAAGGGTAGAGATAGGTCCAACTTTGGTTTGGAATGTTTTTTTGGGTAGACAGGGCGCTGCTCTTGTATGCATCAGTTGGTTTCAACCTTTAGCCTTCTCTTAAGCTCAACTCTTTTCATGAGAGAACCTTGTTATGTATCGATGGAACCACTTGAGAAAGAGACCACATTTGTCTCTAACCTTTCACCCTAGCCAAATGAGTCCAATGACATTGCTTAGCTTGATTCACGGTTCTCTGTCAATGAATGTTAAAGGGAATGATTGATAGGATTACATGTGTAGAAAAAAAATATAGAGTTCCTTCACCATGCATCATAGAACTAAAAACAAGGACCTTGATTCTAACTATTTTATTTAGCATGTTTTAGGTTCTGAGACCCCATTTTCACACCTCTTCTCTATACTCTATTCTTGATTGTTTGCTTGAGGGCAAGCAAAGAGTAAGTTTGGGGGAGTTGATATGTCTATATTTTGTCTCTCCTTAGCCTATTTTTATCATGCATTTAGCTAGGATAACTCATTGGTTTGCATCATTTTCTAGTTTTTTCTATACACTTTGCACTTCTAGGTAGCTCTTGCATCATCCTTGCATACATTGTGCATCTTGGAGTATTTCAGGTATTTAGGAAACGTTGGAAGCCATTCTCGTCCGAGCCATGGTCACCATCTTCGTTTCGTCCGAGCCATGGTCACCATCTTCATTCTCGTCCGAGCCATGGTCACCATCTTCATTCTCGTCCGAGCCATGGTCACCATCTTCGTTTAGTCCGAGCCATGGTCACCATCTTCATTCTCGTCCGAGCCATGGTCACCATCTTCGTTTCGTCCGAGCCATGGTCACCATCTTCGTTTCGTCCGAGCCATGGTCACCATCTTCATTCTCGTCCGAGCCATGGTCACCATCTTCATTCTCGTCCGAGCCATGGTCACCATCTTCATTCTCGTCCGAGCCATGGTCACCATCTCCGTCTCGTCCGAGCCATTGTCACCATCTCCGTTCCGTCCGAGCTATCCGTCCAAGCCATGCTCCTCAGCCTTCCATCCGAGCTATGATGACATTGGATTCCATTCGACGCACATAGACTTGATCGCACATGTCGGGAAGAAAGACGTTTGGTTTCACATGCTTCAGAGATTACCGAACCGACGCTTTACCTTGTCGTTTTAAGTTTTAGGGCTTTCCATGTTGGACTACTATATATACATTTTGTTAAGTCTTTGCGGAGACATCTTATCTTTTAATCTCGTTTTCGTTCCCAGAAGGTTTTGAACCTAGCATCAAAAACACGTTCTCGACTTGTATTCCGATATCGTTGAGATTTATTGAGATTTTGCATTTGATTCCTTCTACAAAGTTGTTAATCTTATTTTTATCTATCTTATTATGCTTGATTCAATGATTTCTGTGTTTGCATCCTTGACTATGATTTTCGGATCTGAGTAGTGTGGTAGTTCCTGAGGATGGGATAGATTAGGTGGAGGATCTTAGGATGTAGAGTGTTTAAGCTTTGATTGTAAAATTCCCTTCTGGACTAGAGTTAGAATTACTTGTTTCTCTCTGATCAATTGGAACTAGGTTCGAGACATTTCCGCACCCAAAAGGTGTTTGATGAAATGTCTGACCAACTAGTGCCAGAGACTTACGTTCCTAGCCTAAGAGATTAGTTGTTTAGGATGTTTGTTGACGCGAATGAACTTGTCTGTCATGCCTGCTCGACCACGTTTCTCTAGCGAGAGCTAGGTATGGAAGTGGTTGCGTCTGAGTAGCTTTTGCCAAGAGATTGGATTAGCTAAGTTGTGATGTTCATTGTTTAGGGATACTTTGCTTATGGTATGTTGAACACTCTTTAGACTAGGATACTCCACCGACATCAATTACCCCATCCTTAGGACTTCTTTCTTTCTGATTTTTATTACATTCCTGGAAACTGTTTCGTTTGTTCATGCTTAGAATCGTTTGCGTTTTTATTCACTTTCGCTTCTTGTCATGCATTCTTGTTTCTAGTTCTGTGACTCATTTCCGTTTCGCATTTTGATCATTCTAGGACTGTTAGATAAAAACACTATTTGAATTGGCTTAACTTGTGATTCCTTGATTGCATCTTGATTGCTAGCAACATCCCATTTGGATTGACACCTTAAATACTACAACACTTAAGGTTAATTGAACCTGCTAGGAGACACAAAAATCCTAGTATCATACTTGTCAGGTATGAACAAGGAGTCAAGCTCTATGAAAATCAATCTCCTTGATGAGGTAAAAAAAGAAAAGTACAGAAGTTACCTCAAGCTTTTATGGATTCTGTTGGAAATTTGGATGTTTCTGGTGCACTGGTCAGCCATTGGATTTTTCATTAGTCGGATTTGTGGATTCAATCTGCAGCATTAATCAACCAAGGCAATACACTAAAAAGAAAAGTCATAGTTCCCAACAAAATTTTGACTCAATAAAACCATTAGTTTTTTTCAAAAACAAAAACATAGTTAGTAACTGCCTCCCCCAGACTTAAACAACACTGTCCCCAGTGTTATCAAGTAAGAGATTGGCGAATAAAAATAAAAATAAAAATAATTCAAAAGAACAAGTAAAAAGAAAAACCTACCAGTGGGTTGCCTCCCACTAAGCGCTTGTTTTCAGTCATTAGCTTGACTGTGTCGGATCTCAGGCATCCGGTGGATCAGAACACGACAGTGAATGCTTCTGAGAGGATGTCCTCTCCATCCAAGGAGGTGTGTAGGCTTTAGCTGCATGAGGTTTGGCAAGGATGTGATGAGCTGGACCAGGACGGGACTGAGGTATGGGTGGCTTTCTTTTAAGTCCTGCAAAATCATCAACAGAAGAAACAAGCGCACTACGATAATCTCGCGGCTTGGTTAACTGCACAACAGTTTTTGTACCTTTGAAATTCTTATTGATGATAGGAGAAGGTTTGGGTGAAGAAGATGCATACCTTGGCCTTACCTGTGGCTTCTGAACTGTGGAATGGTGAGATTTCAGCTTTACAACTGGTCTAGGACTTGCAGTTAAGGATCCAACACGAGAATCTGTAGTTGTGGACAAGTCCGAGCCGATTCTGGAAGGAGTGTCGATCGATGCAACAGCTGCATCGATCGATGCTTGGTCTGCAATTCATGTTTCTTCAACGATTCTGCCACTTTCCTCAGCAATCCGTGTTTCCATCACAAAAACGTCATCTTCCAGAGACTTGTCATGCATTAGAACCTCATCATGGTCTCTAGTACTGATTAGATGATCCCCACTCCAATCTTCAAGCTTAACAGCTTGCTTGCTCACCTCCTCTACAGGCTCCAACTCTTTGACATACCCAGCAGTAATGTCTTCTTGAAGCTCTATGATCAGATTGTCATCAGAAACAACCTCCACAGAAAATGTCTGACCATCAATAGTGGGAACCCTTCTCAGCTTGTCCATCTCAAAGTTCATAACCAAATCTTCTACATTCAGAGCTATGTGTCCTTTCTTAACATCAATGATGGCACCAGCTGAAGCCAAGAAAGAGCGTCCTAAGATGAGAGGATCATTAGGCTCTTCGTCATATTTCAGCACCACAAAGTCAGTGGGAATCATGCAATCTCCAATCCTGATTGGAACATCTTCTAAGACACCTTCAGGAATCCTTCTAGATCGATCAGCTAAGATAAGAGAGATCTTAGTTGGCTTAAAATCCGTCATCCCAAGTCTTACAGCAACAGAATGTGGCATCAAGTTGATACTAGAGCCAAGATCACATAGAGAGTGAGGAAACCTTCCTGTGGAGATAGAGCAGTCAAGTACAAAGCTTCCAGGATCTGGTAACTTCTCTGCAATCCTACTCTGAATTACTGCACTTACTTCCTTAGAAACAACCACCTCTTGTTTCTTATCCTTCTTCCTCTGTGGAGGCTGCTTCAACAGGATTGAGCTGACATCCTTTGTAAGCAGTGCTCCTTCCTCAGGACTCAAACCATTGGTGACCATCCTCTTCACATATCTCTTAATACCAGGAGAAAACTTGACAGCGTCAATTAATGGCATCTCAATCATTACCTTATCCATCATAGCCTTGCATCTAGCTTCTTCAATCTCTTGTTTGGATCTCCTAGGCTTGAGAAAAGGAACTTTAGGCTTGTAGGCTCTCTCGGCAACTGGAATTGGAGCTTCCGTAACTTCTTCCTCGGCCTGGACATTGCATCGGTCGATGCTTGAATTGCATCGGTCGATACTGTCTTGTGAAGTCAACTCTTCTATGACCACTGAGGGTTGCGTCGATCGATGCTTTGCAGCTGCGTCGATCGATGCATCATCCACTACTGTATCATCGTCTACGGCCTTCACCAAAATCGCATTACAAGCATGATTGGGGTTCTCAGTTCTTCTAGAAAGAAGTTCCTCTTGTCTTTTAACAGACCCAGCAGTCTGAATCACTTGATTCTCTAGCTTCCTGACATGAGTGCTTAGAGCTTCAAATTTCCCAGTCAGCTCAGTGTAAACAAAATCAATCTTTCCATTGAAGTCCACTGTTAACTTCTGTTGACCTTGAAGAATCTGCTCAACCATTGATTCCATCTTGCTCTCTGAATTAGGTGGAGGGAGGGGTTGGTAAGAAGAAGATCCATAGTTCCTTGTGAAGTTGCTGTTTGGATTTCCTGTGAAGGAATTCTTCTGACCAAATTTCTGATTTTGATAGCCAGCTCCATACACATAGTTGACATCTTCTTCTGTAATTTCTGGCTTTGGCTCAAAAGTCTCAACATCTTCAGCAAAATGGACAGACTTCTTTCCCACAAGAAGATTGTGCACTGTATCCAGCTTAGCATTCACTGTAGCAAACAGATTTGAACCATTGCCCTCATGTGCTCTTTTCCGCTCTAAGTCTGCATTCTTGGTACTGTTGCTTGATGCTAGCCTTTCTATCAACTTCTCAGCATCATCTGGGTACCTTGTCTTGAAGTTCCCATCACTAGCAGCATCCAAAGCCATCTGATACCTCCAGTCAATCCCGCTAAAGAAGATACTGATCAATTGCACCTCTGAAAACCCATGATGTGGACAGTCCCTCTGGTATGCTTTGAATCTTACCCAAGCAGCTTTGTAAGATTCAGCAGATCCTTGTCTAAAGGTGGAAATCTTGATCCTCAGCTCATCAGACTTCGCATCATCATAGAAATAGTTCAAGAACGCCACCTTGATGTCATGCCAGGTTGTTAGGGATCCTGGTTTCAGCTGCCTTAGCCAATGAGAAGCTTCCCCAGCAAGAGAGTAGGGGAAAAGCTTGCAGTAGAGGTAGTCTTCAGTGACTCCATTAGCCTTGATGCTAGTGACAATGTCCTCAAAGTGTTCAATGTGATCTAGAGGCTTCTCATTTGGCAGGTTCTGGAATGGCCTTTGTCCAACAAAAGCGAAGTAGGCAGGCTTCAGCGCAAAGTCATTCCTTGGGAATGGAGGAGGGACAATTGCGGAGCGGTTCTCATAGAATAAGTCTGGTCTGTTGAAGTCCGCAAGAGTCTTGACAAGCTCTCCATTGTTGTCCCGTCTAGGCTGAACAATCTGCTGGTCATTGCCACCCAAATCCGCACCATTCGCACCGGCTCCGGCATTGCGTCGACCGATGCCAGCATTGCATCGATCAATGCCGTCCTGGTTGCGTCGATCGATGCCGACGTTGCGTCGCTCGACGCAATCTGCATTCTCACCAACCACGACGAGTTCTTCCTCAATAACTCGCCCATCAGCATCAAGCTTTTGGCCTCTTTCGTTGCGCACATTACCCTCTTGATCCTTCAAAACCCCAGCCTCATCAGGTCTCAATATGATTATGTTGGCCATCTTCGCTGATTTGGCTGCTTTTGTGTTATCACGCTCTAGTTGTCCTAACTCTTGGTTTGTAAGCTTAATAACCGGACCAGTAGGATTTTTCCTGGTGCTAGGTTTAGGCATGTACCTGAAACACACAAGAGGAAAGAAACAAAAGCGTGTGAGTAAAACAGAAAAATAAAAATCTAGACAAAATCAAAGACTTTAATCTAATGGTGAATCAAAAGAGTCCCCGGCAACGGCGCCAAAATTTGATATGCTCAAATTTAACCCTGAGCTAAATTCTCAAATTAAGAGATCAGTTGTAGACTTAGGGGTCGAATCCACAAGAACTCTAGATTCACGCAATAGATTTAATAATCTTTTAATTATGCTAACCAGAAATATTTTAATTAAATTGCAAGACAAAACAGAAAATAAAAGAGATGTAAATTCAGATGGAATAAACACTAGGCCTAGGGAAATTCTCAGGAAATCATGGAAAATCAGATCAATTAATTAGGCATGCAGGATTCAACAATTAAGCACCGTTCTTGAACTCTAAACACAATTATAAAATAAATCAGTTCTCACTGCAAATATTATCTAAGTTTTAAAACTGGAAAATCCAAATCTCTTTGCAAAATTCAAGTTAAAAACCAGCAATAAAATCAGGTTTAGATAAGTTCACAAAATTACTAAATCAAATCTCTTTGCAGAAAGTAATTTTGCTCACCAAAGGTTTTTATCAGGAAAATCAATTATATTCTCATATCAATCAATAATCCTAAGATCTAAATCCAGATGACTAATCAAAGATCTAGCATTAAAAACAACCAATGGTGAAGAACAAGAAAGATAATGAATCCTAAATAATAACAGATCTAACAATCCATGAAATCCCTAATGAGAAACCCTAAACCTAACAAGCAGATCTACTCAGACATAATTAATGAAACACAAAACATCTTCTGAATAAATTGCATTAAGAAAGAGATTAAAGAAGAAGTAAAGGAGTTCTGAATCTTCTCTGAAGGAGTCTTGATTCTTCTCTCCAAAAGCTCTCTAAAAATCTCTCAGGGTTTTTCTCTCAAAAGTTGCAGGAAAAATAAAGCTTAGGTCTAAACAATGACCATAAAAATCCTATTTATACTCCTAAACACGGCCAGGGACCAATGATGCAAATATGGAAAACTTTGGGGCAACTTTGTAAATCTTCAAAACTTGTGGGGAAAACTTCCAATTTCGTATTTGGCCTAGCATCGATCGATGCTATCAGTGTGTCGATCGATGCACTCTCTAAATTTTGTCTCCCAACTTTGTAACTCAGCCTCAATGCTTGATTATGCTCCAAATCTTCATATTTAGCTCCATTAAGCTCCCATCCATGATAATTCCTATAAAAACTGAAAAAGACTCTAAAAAGTCTTAGGAATTGATCAACCGAACAAACAATCTTTTTAATTAGTAAATGATGCATTTATACGTATACATTCTTTGGAGTTCTTAAAACCAGTCAGTAAATGATGAATCGAATCGAAGCTTTCGCTCCTAAAAATGAATGAAACCAAACCGAAGTTTGATAATTTTTGTGTATTTGTACTTTTGTAGTTAGACTTTGGTATGTATTATTAAATTATTAGATAAATACCCGCCCGATGTGCGGGTTTAAAGTTTTGTAAATAAAATAAAATTTAATACAAATATATTAAAATTTATTGTACACAATTTATAAAAAAGTTTTAGCTATATACACTAATTTATATCCATATACAAATGTTTTATGTATGTTACTATTAAAAGTGTATTTTTTACACCTACGTATATTGTATGTTACAAATATATTATTTACCATCACCTAGAAAATGTAAGCCACTTTGAGATAGCTAAAAGACATGAACTTGTCTTTTTCCCGCTAATTTTGAACTGAACCAAAATTTACAAAAACTTTTGCAAATAATATTATTGAAAAGTTTGAGAATTTTCTAACAAAAAACCAAACCAAATATTGTTTGGACAAATTGCATCCTAGCACACTTTTCCAACATTTTATTGCATCCTAGCACACTTGTTGTCCACTAGGCACTTTCTCTATGTCTATTAACTATCATATCCTTTCACTATAACTTTATTTACAACAATGCCATCAAACTATACATCTCTCTCTAGTTATCCAATTCACATGTTTCTTTTTCATTATTTTAAATAAATATATTATTTTTGTTAGTTGGAAAGTGTAGGCACAAAAATATATAATTTTTGTTAGAGAAAAGCAGAATTTTTTTCTAAATGAAATAAACAAAATGGTGTATTATGTCATACAAATCATGAACATGTGGACATGTTTAGATGGATAATTTTAGTTAACACTTGGTTATATAATTTTGGGGATAGGTCAATTTCATGTTTTCTAGTAAAAGATCTTCAAATTTGGTTACATTTGTTAAAATTGCTATAAAATTAAATTTGTGATCATGGTTTATGATCTAAGATTAAGGTCTAAAGTTTAGGATTTAGGCTTTAGGGTTTAGACCCTAGGGTTTATGATTTAAGATTTAGGGTTTAGGGTTTAAGGTTTAGGGTTTAGAGTTCAGGGTTTAGGGTTTAAAGGTTTAGGGTTTAGGGTTTGAGGTTTAGGGTTTAGGGTTTGATGTTTAGTATAGGTTAAAATTGCTATGAAATTAAATTTATGATTATTATTATGATCTAAGGTTAAGGATTATAGTTTAGGGTTTAGGCTTTAGGCTTTAGGGTTTAGGGTTTAGGGTTTAGGGACGTGTATAACTCATCGTCCATGTGGACTTGATTTTAGAGTAAGTATAGTATCCACATAATTAGACATTTTTAGTGGACGTGTATAACTTTAGTTTATGGACATAAAATAAGTATCCACATAAATAACAAATAAGTATCCACATAAATAGTTTTTGGTGGACGTGTATAACTCATCGTCCATGTGGACTTGATTTTAGAATAAGTATAATATCCACATAATTAGACATTTTTAGTGGACGTGTATAACTTTAGTTTATGGACATAAAATAAGTATCCACATAAATAGTTTTTGGTGGACGTGTATAACTCATCGTCCATGTGGACTTGATTTTAAAATAAGTATAGTATCCACAAATAAGTATCCACATAATTAGACATTTTTAGCATCCACATAACAATTAACAAATATTCTATTATAATTGGATAATATATATTGTTTGATAGTTAACAATTATTATTTTACCAAAACACAAGTATAACTCATCTTCCATGTGAACTTGATTTTATGGATATAAAATATTTTATAGATTTGTCACAAATAATAAAAACCATTCCATTGAAACTATTAGTATCCATAAATAAGTATCCACATAATAAGACAGTTTTTGCATCCACATAATTATAGTATATGTATCATAATTATTCACTTTAAATATAGTAAAATGGATCTTAAAATGTAGAAAAAATAAAATTATAATGAATCATAAAAACAAAATCAAAAATATATGTCATAATAATTAGATAAAATGATTACAAATAAAAAGAGAAAGAAAAGTGAAGAAGGAAGAAGAAAGAGTAAGAAGAAGAGAGAGATGCAAATTTTTTTTTATTTTTTTTTTTCAACCATTCTAAGCTATTAGATCCAAACTAGTAATTGAAATCCAATGGTCTAGGATACCACCAATTACACACTCATCTCTAGCCGTCGGATCAAATTCTTAGTTAGAATCGGACGGACCTTAATACAACTGTTTTTTTCTCTCTAGTTAAACATATGTTTACATGATCAGGGCTAAAATAGTCTAAAAATCACAAATGTTGGCCAAAAAGTGTCTCTTGGTCAGAAAGTGTGTCAAATGAACATACTTTTAGTAAAAGTGTGTCTCAGTGCAAATCTCCCATATTGTTTCAGTTATGTTTTGGTACCAGTCAGTAAATGATGAATCGAATCGAAGCTTTCGCTCCTAAAACTGAATGAAACCAAACCGAAGTTTGATAATTTTTGTGTATTTGTACTTTTGTAGTTAGACTTCGGTATGTATTATTAAATTATTAGATAAATACCCGCTGAATGTAAGGGTTTAAAGTTTTGTAAATAAAATAAAATTTAATACAAATATACTAAAATTTATTGTACACAATTTATAAAAATGTTTTAGCTATAGTACACTAATTTATATCCATATACAAATGTTTTATGTATGTTACTATTAAAAGTGTATTTTTTACACCTATGTATATTGTCTGTTACAAATATATTATTTACCATCACCTAGAAAATGTAAGCCACTTTGAGATAGTTAAAAGACATGAACATGTCCATTAGAGAAATTTATAAAATATGCTATGAACAGTATGTAAATTTATTACAAATGCCACTTCTTAGAATCCCTTTTCCTGCTTGCCATAGACCCTACAAAGAAAGACAAAATTAACCTTTTGAATTTTAAACAAAATAAATAAAAGAAAAACTGTTTAGGGTTTACGTAAAATTTGTCTCTACATCTAATATATTAAAGGAATAGTCGAAAGAGCTCACAGCCATTCTCACGAAAATTGACCTCCTTTGCCCTTAATGAAAATTGCCCTTTATAAGTTTTCGGACAAGCTTTTCTCATTTTCCTTCTAAGCTATATATATAGAGGCTCAACCAAAACAGTAAAAGTCGGATTCATTAAGCTAAACATATAGTTTTGAGAGTATAATTTTTCTTTTGTATTATTTTGGTTCTAATGAATCAACTTTACTATTGTATGAATTTTTTTTTTTTTTTTTTTTTTTTTTTTTTTTTCATGTTGATGTACTATCCATATGCTTTGGTGCTTTGCATGATTAATTTTTATCCTGCCATAATTTTTAATTCTTTTTTTGTTGAATCAAATCAAAAGTTTTACTCATTTTGTACTGTTTGATTGTTTTATAGGTGTACCTGCCATGGACTATGGATATTTTTTGTATATCAAAAACAAGATTGGACGAAAAAGTTGATGAAGCAAGCAAAAAAATCAAATCGGTAAAGTATTATTAATAATTGTGTTTATTTGTTTTTTTTAGTGGTGATTGTTATTCAATTTTATTCTCTTGGTTAAACATGATCATATTTTTATTCGATGATTTTTTATTCTACAAGCAAATGAGCAAAGACAACTTTGCCAATTTTATATGATTCATCGGATTCTAATTTTTATGGTTTTTTTTTGTAGTGGTTGTTTGGAAATCATTATCAAGCAATCATAGACTTTTTCTATGGTTTCTCCATCTTTTAAAAAATATATGTTGTATTGTTTTCTATATTTTGTTTTGTAGTTTAGTATTTTGAAATAAACTTTTATATGTAACCTAATACATATTTGTTTTTGTTTCAGTTGAATTCATGGATGATCATTGATCATAATTATAGATCTACAAAACTGAATATAATGAAATTCAGGTATTAATTTTTGCTAATCTGAATCCTTAATTTTTCTAAAAACTTGAATTCTTTCTGTTTACAAATAGATTTAAATTATAATTCTAATTATATGTAACATATTACAAAATTTTTTTTGTTTCAGTTGAATTCATGGATGTTCATTGATCATAATTGTGGATCTACAAAATTGAATATAATGAAATTCAGGTATTAATTTTTGCTAACCCGAATCCTTAATTTTTTAAAATAATATTGTTACTAATATTTTTTGTAATGATTATAGTTGCATATAAACTATGGTGGATTCTATTCATAAAAAATTATGGTAATTTTCTAAAAAAAATGATTTCTTTCTATTTACAAATAATTTAAATATTTTTTTATGACTAATATTTCTTCATAAATATTTGTGACTAATATTTTGTTTTCCTCTTAAATTGATAGAAAGATTAGGAAGATTTGATCTTTAAATGCTAATCTATAAAATATAAAAATAATACTTATCTCGATGAAGATGTTATTAGAAATCCAAGACGGAGACATTATTGGCACTCAATATTGCTTTGTCCTTCTACTCATGTTGCAACAGCAAAACTTTAGTTCGACTCATCAACTGAGAGGCCGGCTATGGCATTCAAAGAGATTCACCGACTAAAACCAGCCTCAATTACATATATATATATATATATACAAATAATTAGTCAAATAAACGAGTATAAGTTATCTCGGTAAATAACAAAGCAATAATAAAATATATAAGCAATAAGTGGTACAGCTTGAATCACCGTTTATGTATTCTTATAATTCACACTCATATATAATATAGCTGTATATATACGTAAACCAACGAGATATTAGACCAGCTATAAGCATGAGTCTTACCTCGGCAAACTAATAATTCAGTATATAAACATATGTCGATCAGAAATAAACATTATGTAATGAAATACACGTTCATGTACTTAGGAAAAATTAAAATATTATAATAAGATCAGATCAGCATATATTTAAGCAATAGTGACCAAAGAAATTGAATTAAATCAACCGAAGCATGGATATGTGGGCTTAGTTGCTTCAGTACTTGTGAAACAATACTCAATAAAGCATTATAATGAAGAGCTATCCATACGAGGATAAATTAATCATTAATTGATATATATATATATATATATATATATATATATATATTATGTCTTATTCACAATTGCAGTAGCATATTATCTAATGTTATAACCGATTCACAAAATAAACATGAACGAAAAATTAATACAAAGACACAATATTAATCAGAGGCATAAGTCGATTATAAAGGAAAGCAACAGAAAGAATAAGAAAAAAATATTATAAGGAAAGAATATTAATTGGATTCAGGACTTTATATTTCAGAGGTTTTTCAAGAAAGAAAGAGATTAAGGAAGATAGGAAGATTTTTTATAACAATTTACAATCATTTTTTATTTGAAATTGCTTTAGATGGATAAATAATATATAATAAATTGTAAATTTCTCATTTTGTTTAATAAAAAAACCAGAAATGTTAATTTTATATCTCATTTAAATTTTAAAAGTAATAGAAAATAGATATTAGAATATATTGCGAATATTTCTTTGAGAATATCTCTGTTTTTAAAATTATTAATATTTTACATACCATTTGTTTCACTTTTAAAATTATTTTTCTTTTAAAAACGAAAATTAGAAGAAAAAAAACAGAAATCAAATATTCATATCCCTTTTATTTTTATCTTTAAATGGAAAATAAATATTAAAATCTTTTGTAAATTTCTATAGATAATTATGAGGGTTTGATTTGGATAGAAGGAACTAAAAATCTCGATAATATATACTACAAATATCCATTTAATTTGAAGATATGATACAATCTTTTCTGATCTCGACAAAATCTTATAAGGTTGCTGTAAATCTCCGGAAACTCCATGTTATTCCGGCTGGATACTCTATCACCAAAAGGAGGAACAAATATTCTAAATAAGAAAAAAGATCCTGACAATTAAAATGTATATATATTGAAAATAAAAACGAGCAATTTTAACAAATTATTTTTCTTTAACTTTTAAAAATAAAATGTTAAAAAAACGAATTATTAGTTTTTAAACAAAAATTAGAAAATCTCAGAAATGAAATAATCGTATTCAATTTTAAATTATTTAAAAATGGAAAATAAATACTATTGTTGAAGATTAAATTATAACTTCTCTTTTAGTTAATTTTTTTCCATTTACATTTTTGTTGGAATCCTTTTTAGCCTTATAATTAATTTACTTTTTGGTTTGTTAAATTAGTTGAACTATTATTTAAAAATTTATTTGCCCACCAAATTTATAAAAGAATTGAATTAGTGATATACTTGACCACAAAAAAGTTTAGACAATAATTGATTTAAAAAAAGTTTTTGCCCGCACAAGTCAAATTGTTATTTTGTTAATTGAATGTAATTTAGTTTTTCGCAAAACAAAATCATAAATAAGTGTTTAACTTTACTGTTGTAGGTCTAATGTTGACACGAGATCAGATAGAAAATATATGTTTAGCTGAAATAGAACTGATGTTGCGATCAAATGGGACGTCTCTTACGGTCTTTGAGAAAATGCCTAAACCTGATGATAGTATGATGAACACATGTGTAAATAGGCTTATCGCATATGAGAGAATATATAAGCCTCATAAACAACATGAATTGTACAATGAGTTGTTACCTGTGCTAACTGAGGAGCAAAGACGTGTTTATGAAGAAATCATTCACTCTGTGAATCACAACAAAGGTGGTATGTTTTTTGTTCATGGATTTGGTAGTACTGGGAAATCTTTCTTGTGGATTATTCTTGGTGCTGATTTAAGGTCTAAAGGTAATATTGTTCTGAATGTTGCTTCAAGTGGTATAGCTGCTTTGCTTGTGGAAGGTAGTAGAATGGCTCATTCGAATATTTTGTGTGTACAATCGATGCCGAATTTGATCTTGCTGACTTAATTAGAGAAGCAAAGCTCATAATATGGACGAGGCTCCAGTGATGAACAAGCTTTGTTACGAAACTTTGGATAGGAGTTTGCAAGATATCATGAGGTGTGACCAAATTTTTGGAGGTAAACTTGTTGTGTTAGGAGGTGATTTTAGACATATTCTACCTGTTATTACAGAAGGAGGAAGAGTAGCGACAGTTTTAGCATCTATTAACTCATATATTCTTTGGAATAATTGTAAGGTTCTTAAACTTACCGAAAATTTGAGACTTCGCAAGGCACGTAATAGTATGGATGCGGGTGCTCTCGCCACTTTTTCAAAGTGGCTTCTTGATATCAGGGATGACAAAAATCAACGAAACAAATAGTGGAGATGTGGAGATAGAAATTCTGGATGATTTATTAATTAATACAAGTGGAAATCCTATTCAAGCAATAGTTAAAGAAATCTACGGTGAAAATTTTGCAAGTACAACTGATCCAATGTTCTTTTGGGAAAGAGCTGTTCTAAGTCCAAAAAATGATGATGTTAATAAGATAAATCAATTTATGCTTAGCAAGCTACCAGGTATGCAAATTAAATAGGATATGGAATATAGATATTGAAGTAATAATTTTTTCAAAAATTTAATTTTAAATACATATTTAATTTCAAAAATTCCATCTTTATTTTTTTATTTATAGGTGAGGAGAGATGATATCTTAGCTCTGATAGTATTGAAAAGTCAGATACAAGTGCTCATGATAATATGATCTACACTCATGAATTCCTAAACAGTATACAAGTTTCTGGATTGTCAAGCCATGTTTTAACGTTGAAAATAGGAGCACCTATCATGTTGCTAAGGAATATAGATCCTAAGGGAGGTTACGGTACGAGGTTAATTATTACTCAGATGGTCAATCATGTAATCGAAGCAAGAATCATGATAGGATAAAAGGTTGGTGATAGAGTACTTATCCCTAGGATGTATGTTAGTACACCTGATGCAAGTTTTCCTTTCGTATGAGGCGACGACAGTTTCCTGTTACCGTGGTATTTTCAATTACTATAAACAAAAGTCAAGGTCAAACGCTAGAATATCCCTGGGCAAAATATCTGGACCCGAAACCCGATCATCGAACCCGATCCGAAAAACCCGATCCAAACCCGTATCCGAAAGAAGAAAAAACCCGAATGGGTTTAGAATTTCTGAAATTCGGATACCCGAACCCGATCGGGTTTTACCCGATGAGCTGAGAGTTGTTTTGCATAACCCCTATCCCTCTCACTATAACGAATAAATTTGTTTGGCTTTGTTGCTTTGACCTCTCACCGCCGGTTTGTTTTCCAGTTAAAAGGTCTATAAACACTTTATTAGGATTTAATCCATTCTTCAAGCTGGAAAACCTAAACTGCTACTCATCTCCTCCGTCTGAGACTTCACAGAGACATTCACAGGTGATTATTTTTGTTGTATCTTGTATCAATTTTTGTCTATGAGTTCTACTCTGTTTCAATTTCTATTGTATCTTGTATCAATTTATGTGGGTTTTTGGATTTGTTTGTTCGGTTGATCGATTTGCAAATCATGTGTTCTGCAAATCATGTGTTCTGCAATGTTATGTGTTCTATCGCTATTATCAATCATATGTTCTGCAAATCATCTTGTTTCAATTATTAAAAACGGAGATATGTGTTCTGCACCCAGTTTTGACTTTATTCATCATTTGTTTTGACTTGTATGTGTTTTTGTCTTGTATTGTTGAGTAAAGCATGATTGGGTTATGTTTTAGTTTAGATTCATGTCTTGTATTGTTTTAGTTTGATCATTTGATTGGGTTCTGTTTTAGTTTAGCTTCATGTCTTGTATTGTTTTAGTTTGATCATTTGATTGGGTTCTGTTTTAGTTTAGCTTCATGTTTCATGTGTGATCGATGGGTTTTAATTGTGTTTGAGCTTCAATGTCTTGTATTATTTTTGTTTGATCATTTGATTGGGTTCTGTTTTAGTTTAGCTTCATGTCTTGTATTGTTTTAGTTTGATCATTTGATTGGGTTCTGTTTTAGTTTAGCTTCATGTTTCATGTGTTATCGATGGGTTTTGTATTTGTGATCGATGGGTTTTGTTTGTGTGATCAATGGTGGTCTTGTTTGTGTGACCGATTGTGGTCTTTGATGTGTGATCTTGGTTTAGTTTATTGTCTCGTTTAGTACTTGGTTTGTTAAGACATAGATTTGTTTGTTTAACAATCTTGTTATGTGGTTGTTTGAACAAGATTATGGTTTGAATTTTGAACATTGGTCTCTTTTTGTTAATGGTTATTGATCGGTTTATTGAATGAAATTGAGTTTGGATTACTTAATTTCGGATTGAGATCGGATACCCGATCCAATCCGAACCCGATGGGTGTTTATCCGAAATCCGACCCGAATATTAGAAATACCCGAATGGGTCTAGGACCCCTTAATCCGAAATACCCGAAAATCTGAAATACCCGACCCGAACCCGATCGGGTCACCCGAATGCCCAGGGCTACGCTAGAACATGTTGGATTGTTTCTACCGAAACCGGTTTTCAAACATGGACAGCTTTATGTTGCCTTCTCTCGAGTCACAACCAGAAAAGATTTAAAGGTGTTAATTACAGATAAAGATGGAAAATGCCAGAATAAAGCACTTAATGTTGTTTTCAAAGAGGTATTTGAGACTGTATAATTATGGTTTGTAGTTGGATATTTAGACTTGAATTATATTTCTTCTCTTAAATAAAGTGATTTTTAATATCTTTAACACTACCTCTATTTTATAGTCAGATATAGATTTTCACATTAGAGAAAACCATTTTCTAATTTAGACTTATTCTATATTATAAAATAATAGATAAATATATTGTAGATGGTCTAAAATATTATTTAAAAATTTCACATGATTATATTTTATTTGGTTTCAACAATGTTGTTTGAAAACATATAATTGTTAGCTGTATCATAAAGTGTATATATAATTTTACATCATATCTATTAACTACAAACTTTACCTTTAATCTGTAATTATATATATAATAATAAATATTAAAAATATTTAATAGTCAAACAAAAGGTGAGACACTAAAACGATTAAGACGCAACGTTTAATCGTGACTGTTTGTATTCTTACAAATCCGGAATCCCCTTTTTGTTTTCGATAACAGAGAAGAAATAGGAAAAATCCTAATTTGAGATAATCATGAGATTCGATAAAATTGCTGATCTTCTTCCTGGAAAAACTAATTGGCGTATACACGCCAAGGTCTTACATTCTTGGAGTATCAGCGAGTTCCTCACAAAAAGAGTACTGCTTCTTGTAGATGTAGAGGTTAGAGTCGTTAATTGAACATCATTCTTACTTAAATTTTAATTTTTAACAGTTCTTATATATACGACTTCTTACACAACTGTTATTAAACTGTGAAGGGTAACACAATCGAAGCTACCTTTTTACCAAATACACTCGCTAAACTCCAGAAATATATCGACGATGGTGACTTGTATGATATTAGAACTTTCAAAGTAATCAATCCAACCCTGAATGAGAGGAATACTCATCATCCTTATCAAATTAAATTCACGGACAATTCCACTATGACGTTGGTCCAACAATTGAGTCCAAAGAATTACTTTTGATTCGAGAATTTTGATGATATATATTGTGGAAGAATAAATCATCTCATCTCTTTCGGTAAGTGTTTCGTTAATTTATTTAATATTGATATGGTACAATCCTTGAGTATAGTTAATTTTAACTTTGTGTTCGGGAATCTAGAATCTTTATAAGATTTGTTGTAACTTTGTATATTGGTCCCTCCCTTAGAAAAGTATGAATTAAACTTTTACCAAATATAGATTTGAAACACTTTGGAAAGCTAAATTCTGTATTTTCCCCAAATTAGATGCTTGTGGGTGTGTAGTAGATGTGGAAGATAAAAGAAGATCTGAGAGTGCCAATAATAGTAATGAAGTTGTTCTCACGTAGTTGAATGGCAGGTAAAAAATATTTACTCTACCTTTAGGACAGTTACGTTTTAAAGTTGTCTCTGTTAAGATTTTTTATTAATTTGATAAACATGTAGGAATGAAACTCTGAAGTGTCGTGTCAAAGACAACTACACTTCTGATTCATGTCTAAATGGCAATCAAATGGGTGCCATCTCATATACAAATCCAAACATGTGTTTTGTGTAATGCGGTTTGTGAAGGTCGGAGAATATGAAGGTATGTAACATAAAATAGTTCTGATATAATCATCATAAGGTAACCAATATATTCACTTTAAACTGCAAATATTTATAGGTGCACCATGTATCGAAAACACATTGGCTTATTCGAAGATCTTTATAAAACCACAGTTCGAAGGACTGGAGATCTTTATACACTTTATATATGATTATGTATGATGATAAAACAATTTTGTTTCATACACTTTATATATTTACAGGTCTGAGTTTGCTGGACGTTATTACATAAACCATGTGATGGAGTATCAAAGTGAGAGCTCGGGGACTCAGTCATAAAGAATGGACTCAGAAATGAAGATACGGTGGCTTAATGAACCTTTTGTATATGCAAACTTTAGTATAATTTTGAATGTTTGTAATACCAAATAAAATGGTCTAAACGAATGTACATTTATGGGTTGCTTAAAATATTATTTTAATGGTCTAAACGAAATTACATATTATATTATCCCAAATTATTATATCAAGGTAATTAAAATTGACCGTAGCAATTGTATTTGGCTCATTTAAAATTTTGTTAACGGTCAATTTGGGCTTAAACTTTGAAAATGGACTTTAAAATTTCAATTAAACTTTAAAAATGGACTTTAAAATTTCAATTTATATTTTGCATATGTAGAGTAATACTATAAACATTTTTTTAACTATTCATTTTATTATTTTAAATAGTGAAAAAAAATTATTTAATCATCATACATAATAAAAATTTATATAATGTCTCTAGGACAGTTACGTTTAGGACAATTACGTTTAGGTAAAAACATGCAACAAAAAATATTCTTTCCTTTAGGTAAAAAATACTCTACCTTTAGGACAGTTACGTTTTAAAAAATTATTTAATCATCATACATAATCATATATAAAGTTTATATAATGTCTGAACAACGAACTACTATAAAAAATAAAAAAAAATAAACAAGTTTTTAAAATATAATAAAATTTTGATTCAACATTTTAAGGAATTAAAATAGTTTTTTGGTTTCTATTCATTTCCTGCCCGCACAAGCGTGCGGGTAACTCTCCTCGTCTCTCCTTAGTCTTGAATCTTGATCACTTCTCTCTCTGTCTCTTCCATTTACTATTTTCTTTCTCTCTTATTTTCTATTTTTTCTTGTAAATTATTTCCTTCTCTCATTTACTATTCATTTAGACAAATCTAAAAGAAATGGCACCACCTAAAACACAGAACTGGAGCTGTTGTTGGAATAGATCAAAAAAATTGAGAAATTCATCGACATCTGCTCTGACAAAGAGGTATGTGATGCACCCCCAATAAACTAGATCTGGTGGACCAGTTCCAATGGACTAATTGTTGTGGATCTAACTTATCCACTTTTACTAACTAATTTGTCCATTATGTAGATCTTCTGAACCAACAAATGATTGACAAACAAGTGATGCACCTATGAAATATATAATCTACTATCTAACTAGGTTTACACTATGGACCATACATTTATCTATAGATGGACCAGATCCGATGGATCACATCCGGTGGACCAAATATATTTTTTATTCTGCTTTCATTTTGTTAGTAAATTGGAACTTGTCTATAGACTCAACAAATTGAATCTTATACATCACAATGAACTTGTAACTTGTCTACATGCTCAATTTATTTAGAGAAAATATAAATTCACAAAAACAAACTTGTCTAGTTGGAACTTGTTTACCGGAATCAACAAAAAAAACTTATCTACAAGAAACCAAAAAATAATGTTGTCTACCGATACTTTATCTACATACTCAATTAATGCTCTCATCTATGTCATCACATCAACATCATTCTTCATTCACCAGTTTTTTAATTTAATTTTACTAAACTCCTATGAAACATCCAAGGGTAATTGTGTCTTTTATCACTATGCCAAAAAATCTACATATGGCAGTTTCGAAAAGGTATTTTGACTTACGGCATTTTGGAAAAGTTTTAAAGCAAAAGGGGCATTGTTAACAAAATTCCCGACACATTAAGGGCAACTAAAGTCTTTTTACTTTCACTTTTGCATAGTTTCTTTAATCACTAAAATTGTTGGCTAAAAAAACATTTTGAATAAAAAATAAATAACATCACAATAGTGTATGACTAACCATAGAGAGAACCTCGGTTCTGCCCTCCTCCCTTATGGAGAGAACCTTGCGTCCAGCCTCCTCCACCATGAAGAGAACATTCGCTCCATCTTCCTCCCTTGGGGAGATAACCTTGCGTTCAACCTCCTCCACCGTAGGGAGAATCTCGACTCTACCCTCCTCCTTTGTGGAGAGAACATGTTCATGTCTTTTAGCTATCTCAAAATGGCTTGCTCCAGCAACCAATGAAACTAAAGACCCTTTTCCAACGTCACAAAATATTTTGATAGTAACTAATGTTAAATTTCCCAATGTATTCATGGAAGTTTCTTTGACACACCATGATGTAGCCTCTATCTTCAAGCTCCTATGGATCTATCAACAACGATTTATGTTTTTTCAATCATATGTTTGTTGTAGGTTTGTGTTTGATTAGCCTATTTTATCCAACCATTAGGTTGATGACCTTCTCCTTGTTATCTCATTTTGAGATTGAACGAATGGTAACTATGTTTGCACAAGAAAAAAAAAGACTATGACCAACCAATCAAGGTTGAGAAATTAGAAGAAAATTAAATTGACATAATTAATGAAATAATAGAAAATTATAAGCACGGTAATATATGAATCTCAAATAATTCAAAGATAAAAATATATATTAAAAAAAAAATCTAAAACTACTACAATAAGTTTTAAAATACAGTATTAGAAAAAGAAGATGCATATATTAATCTTCCATTTTTTTGGGGTCAACATATTAATCTTACCTATTCCAAACTGAAAAAGTTGAAAGTACGAGTAGATTTTGGTTTAAAAAAATAAGGAAAATCTGTCTTCCTATTAAAATTTTTTGATCAATAGAAAAAATTTGAAAGCAATATTTTTGAATAAATTATTTTGTTAGATAAATAATATGAGAAAATCTCTGTTTATATAGAAGTGAGTATTTTACATATTTTAGAATTAATAAATTTCTGTATATTTTCCTTAATCTCTTTTCTATTTTATGAGAAAATTTATTCCAATGAGCTCAATGTTTTTTTAAAAACATTTTGCTTCCCACTTTCTTGTAAGACGTACTATTGTTCAACGATAAGAACACTTTCTGTTTAGTTGATCTAGTGTTATATAATCTCTGTTGTTATCTGACATTTGTGTATTCATCTTTTTTTATGCTACATGTCCAGCAAATTAATAGAATTAATAATAACACCGTGCGAAATTTGTTAATCCCATAAACCTTAGTTATTATGCAATAATAAACTTTGTTAACACTTCAAAGTCAAAAATTGCGTAGTATGCATTACGAAATTGAGAAACGAAAAAAAATTCAAAGAAACGACGACGAAAACACGTGGTAATATATATGAATCTCTTTATATAGTTGCTTCAATTAGACAACAAACAAATTGCCTTCAAGACTTGTTCAAGAACAATGATGTGTCAAACAGAAGGTTAATGAAAAACAAAGAAGAAATTTTTACCAAGAAAAACAAAGCTAGTCGAAATTATTTTGTTTGGTAAAAAATATGTCATCATCTCTTTGCTTATATAGAAGGGTATATTTACAATCATTTTCTTTTTAGGATTAACAAAGTTTTTTTTTAATATAATAAGATTAAAATTATCTTATGCATCGTTTTACCAAGCTTGAAAATTGTGATTTATGATAGTTAAAATTGACACGAGTCACGATCTGATGAGTTACTAACTTTAATATGTGATTTCTGATCGTTAAAATTGACACGTGTCACGATCTGATGAGTTACTAACTTGGAAATTTAATCGTTAAAACTGACACATGTCACATTTTGGTGAGTTTTGAACTTTGATTTCTGATTGTTAAAATTAACACGTGTCACGATCTGGTGAGTTACTAACTTTAAGAACCAAGTTTTATATAATAAGATAGTATCATTTTGGAGGTTTTACTAATATTATTTGCATGAAATTATAGTTTTCACATCTTTTGCATCACGAAAAATTTGCAAACACAGGACAATAGATACAAATTGTATAACTGAGATATAATAGGATAAATGGTATAACTGACAAATAATAGAACAACCAATAGAAATGATTTTACTAGACAAAGTAGCTAATTCATAATTGTGTGTTATTTTATTAGATTTGGAGGTGATGAAAAACAGCTATGTCAATCGGGCTGGCCCGGCCCAGCCCGAAACCCGTAAAACCCGCATATGTTTGAGTCTGGTCCGTCCCGGCCCAAAATATTTCCAAGCCTATATTTCAAAGCCCGAGCCCGACACTAACAGGTATACAAGGCTTTTCGGGCTTTTCCGAGCTTATGTTAGAAATAAAAAATTCAAACTTATAAGCCTTAAAAAGCAGTGTTTAAAGGTGCATTTTAAAACAAATCAATCAAAATTTTAATAACTCATCTATATTTACTACAACCAACTTAATTTACAAGAAAAAAGTTTAAAACTTAATAAAATGTTAATACTTTAACCAAATAAAACAATATATAATTCATATAAAATATCATAGATAAAAATTTTAAAAGTATTAAGTAAGGTTATTAAGTAACTATGAAAACTGTGATTAGAGTTTAAAACTTTACTTAGAATAAATCATTAATCAAATATTGCAATCAAACAAAAATGTTAAAACAAAAGTACAAATATATTTGTTAAAAGGCTTTTCGGGCTGGTCCGAGCCCGGTCCGGCTAAGTCTGAAAAAACCCTATAGCCCAAACGGGCTGAACCTGGAAAGCCCTATTTTGTTTGAACATATATATTTAAGCCCAAGCCCGGTATTTTTCAGGGCCGGGCCGGGCCAGCCCGCCGGTTGTGGCCCTAATTGACAAGCCTAAAAACAGCCACACAAACATACATTTACACTATATAAGGTAATATCCAAAATAGCATGAATAACATTCATATTCGTTAGATTTGTATGGTTCAACTATTTACACCTAAGTATAAGTAGAAGGATGGATTGAGCCACCATCGTCTGTTAACCGCCACGAGATTATCTCCACTGGACCGGATTGAAGAGTAACAACCTAAAGGAAGCTATGGCCGCCGGAGCTAGAAGGGGGGTGTTAGATCTGGGTGAGCAGGTTGTTAGGAACGGGACTTGACTTCGCGGAGCCTGAGATCGGTTGTTTGTACTGGCCAGAAGATTTGTAGCAGGTCAGGTGGTCTCGCCGGAGAAGAAAATCTGACGGTTCTTGGTTGCTTCCGTCATGGGATTCGACCTGGTGAAACCGCCGCAACGCCGTCGATCTTGCAACCACCAGTGATACAGTTCGAGCATCTGTATTAGGTGTTTCAGCAGGATCCAATCCCCTTTCCGGCGATGGCATCAGCGTCGTTTCTATTTTTTTGTATCTGTTGGACTACTGTTTGTATTCCAAAGGCCAAGCCCAATTTTTTGGGAAGGCCCATTAAGTTTAAATATAAATATAGTTAATTAAAATATATATATATATATATATATTTATATATTTGTCTTTGTATGTTATATTCAACAAATATAAAAACCGATAAATCAAGGTTCATAAAGATTCCTAAAATATACTGAAAGAAAAGAAACAAATCAATAAAAAAATATTTTTTTCATTTCTTAATGCAATGGAGGAAGAACATGCAAAAGGAAAATCAACATTCGAAGAGAAAAGCACTAACACATAGTCTCTGTATTGGATCTTATTTTGTAAAACATGATATTTGAATTAGTTTTGTTTTGGAAAACCTAATAGTTAAGAAAGAATTATTCAAATGTTATCCAAAAGTTGGTTAATTTCCCATATTTAACAATCTTTTAAAAATCGCTTAAATATTTAGTGTCCTGGGTGTAATTACAATTTACCCCTTGGGTTTAGTTTATCGATTTTGATTAGAAAAAAAAATACACATTAGCAAATTAAAATACACATCATTTTCAATTTTCCACGTCACAACCCGAAAAAAAAACTTAACGGCTGAGTTATAGTATTTACGGGAAGACGAAAGGTCTCGTCGATTCATATGACGGCTGAGTTATATGTTTTGTGGCTGAGTTATCACAAGAAATAATCTGAAAGCAAACAGTTGATTTATATTACTTGACGGCTGAGTTATAGTATTTACGGGAAAACAAAAGGTCTCGTCGATTCATATGGCGGCTGAGTTATAATGCTCTGTGTCTGAGTTATCACAAGGAATAATCTGAAAACAGAAAACGAAAGGTCTTGTCGATTAATATGACGGCTGAGTTATAATGTTTGACGCCTGAGTTATTGCACAAAATAAAACAAATGTATTACAATAATAGTGCATCGGAAAAGTTTTCGCATTGTGCCCAACATTACATCGAGAGCATGCGTTTAACTCATGGCTGAACGCGTCCAATCCGTAGTCTTCAAGAACAACCTCCACAAGCTTGTCGTGTGTTGTGCCTCCATCTATCTGCACAACTATACACCCTCTATCGTCGGTGTTAAATACACATCTCTGTTTCTTTACCCAATTACCGGAAACAACTAGTACCGGAACTGGATACATGAAAGAAGATGAAGAACAAAGTGAAGAAGAAGTAGAAGAACAAGGTGAAGAAGAAGGTAAAGAAGAAAGTGAAGAAGAAGTAGAAGAACAAGGTGAAGAAGAAGGTAAAACCATGTAAGAACAAGAGTCGAAGGAACGACGTTTCGTATTTTCGGAGAAGAAAGATGATGACATGGAATGCTGACATGGATGATGCGTCTGACGTGGCAAGTGTTAGAATTAGCGGAAGTAAATGAGAGAAGAGAATAGAATCGAGAGAGAGAGAGTTTCGGTAGAACAAAGAGAATGAGAAGAAGATAAGATTCCACTAGAATATCTTCTACAACATGTGACTACAACTTAAATAGGTAAACCAACTAGGGCAACCTCTATCTCGAAATAGAAACAAACGAAAGGGACATTAAGAGAGAGAGGGAAGCATTCCCAAGCTGATAGTGACATCTCTGAGATAACACAAACATGTGACTAAGTTTCTCTTCTTGTTCCTAAAGGTTATAATAGAAGCTTCTCGATCACATGATGGGCTTGATGGACTTAACTTTCTTCTCCCTTCTTTGTGTCACCAAAAGGCTCGGCCTTATTGCAAGAGTGTACGGACGTCCGTACGGTACGGACGAGCTTGAACACAACCTTGATCAATAGCAAGTCAGCCATCAAACAAATTATAACTCAGCCTAAATAAAACTCAGCCATCAAACAAATTATAACTCAGTCACAACATGAATAACATTACAGTAATTAAAAAACAAAAAATGGCAGCCAAATTCAGCCGCTTCATCAACTGAAAATATGTAACTCAGCCGTATCGTTTAATAAGTCAGCCATAACTGAATAATATTCTAGTAATTAATCTTTTGCTACTAAGTCAGCCGTGAAATGGCCGAGTTGTACGATAAGTCAGCCTATCACTGCTGAGTTATGGTTACATCTCATAAGTTAGCCGTTTTTTATAACTCGCCACCCGAAAAAAGTTAATTCAGCCGTGTCGTAGTGATAACTCAGCCAAAATTTTGACAACTCAACCATCGGGTGAAAACTCATCCGTAATGATGGCTGAGTTAGAGCATAACTCAGCCAGATTTTAATAAGTCAGCTGTAACGCTTGCCTGAGTTATGCTCTAAGTAAGCCGTCCACTCTTACTCAAATGTTTTTTTCCATAAATCAGCCGAAACATACCTATAACTCAACCGTCATTACCTCTGTAACTCGTTACGGCTGAGTTATTTAATACACATCAGCGATTTCTGACGTGGGGTATGATGTGGCAATGTCATTTTTGTAATTACGTTTTTCCGATAACATAAAACAAGGGCACGCTGGGTATTTTGAAAATATCCAAAATATTCTAGTAATAAACTTTTTTTTTTGTAGATTCTGATAATATTACCTAAAATGTATAACATCCAAGTAAATCTCCCAATAGTTAATACCACAATTTTTGCAGAGGATCCCAAAATTTAATGCAAAGGATCATATTTCCATGGTAAAGACAATGTTCATGATCCATCAATCAAATGGGATGAAGACATGAAATGTGGTTTATCTGAGGGGGGGGGGAATTCATATAATGTGAGTTTTGATATCTCTATATTGTACCATGTTTTAGCATGCATTTATCTTCTGTTTTGCATTTTTTTTAGAGTTAGTTCTAGCACATTTATGTCTCTTATTCTCAGTTTATGCATTAGGATAAAATTTGCATATTTGTGTGCATAAATAGGTGAATTTAGGTACTTTTGAATCACCAAGGAGAAGTTGTGATCACAAAGAGACATCTAACAAGGGAATAAGACTCAAAAGAAGAGGAAAGCAACCGCTCGACCATGGACTCGAGCACACACTCGACCGTTACCAAAGAACACTCGATCGGATTCAAGACTAGCCCCTCAAAGATCGACAAGAATGAAGATCTTCCGTTGGCATTCAGCTTCAGCGTTCTTCATCAAAGTTGTCGGTAATCGAGTTAGCTTTCCAAGACCGGTGGTTTAAGGTCAATCGGAGTTGTGGTTCAAGAGTTATAACTGGTTTACTGAACATATATCATCCTAGATCTAAGACTAGAGCTACTCGACCAACTACTCGACCATGCACTCGGTCGAGCACATGGTCAAGCAAAAGCCACCGACTCTCAATTATGTCTTCTATTTAACTAGGGTTTTCCTGCTTTCCTATAAACAAACCTCTCACCTCTGGCCGCAGAACATTCTCGTTTTTTTTTTGCTTTCTAAGGTTTTTAGCCACCAAAACTTGTAATATTAATAACTTTTGATCCTTTAAGTACTTTCATTTGATTTCTTCTACAAAGTTGCTGATCTCATCATTATCTTTATGATTATGTCTGTTTGGTTAATTTCTAGGTTTGTGTTCTTAAATCTTATTTATTATATCTAAGTAGAGATAGATTCTTAAGGATGGGTTAGGTTGGTAGTGAACTTAGTTAGTTTAGGTTGTGCTTGAATTCTATAGAATCCTTTCTGGATTAGGTGTTCTTTATGCTATATTTGTTCTGAGAAGTTAAGGATAAATCATATGTATTTTTTCATTCAAAAAATGTTTAAAATTCTGGATTAGACTAATATTAGAGATTATTGTGCCTAACATAAGAGATTAATTGCCTAGGGTGGTTTTTGACAAATAATGAATATGAATCTTAATGCCTGTTCAGTATGGTTTCACCAATGAGAGTTAGGTTAGGATTTTACTAAATTTGATTGCTATTGTCATGAAAGTGGATTAACAAGTTTATGAGATCATTGTCTAAGGATTAGCTCTTTGTTGATTGAGTTTCTTTAAGCAACCTAGATAGATTAAGTCAAATACCAACCAATTATTATCATCCTTAGGATCTATTTACTACTTGTTTGCTTATGTTTCTTACTTGTCATTGTCTGCTTTATAGTTTCTGCACTTTACTTTTGCTCTTAATCTTCAGTCCTGCATCACTCGACCTAGTGCTCGACCTTGGTTCATACCATGCTCGATCGAGCAGTCACTCGAATCTCCAGTTTACTTTCTTATTTATGCATTGTTCTGTTTTAGTTTCTTGTTTACTTCGGCTTATTAGTTAATTCTGCTTAGTATCATTTATTGCACTTGTTCTGTAGCTTAATTCTGCTTACTACTTCTTTAAGTTGTTTAGTTCATTGCATTTTCATTTCTGCTTCATTAGGTTGATAGATAACCCCACCCCCCCCATTAACTTTTTCTATCTTGATTGCATCTTTTATGATTAGCATCCTATTTGGATTGACACCTTAAGTACTACCATGCATAAGGTTAATTGAAACTGTTAGGATGGACCAAAAATCCTAGTATCAAGTTTATTCATATGTAACACACTGACAACACTATCATAAACTTTAATACTACAGTTGTGTTGTGATTACAAAAAAAAAAAAAAAAACTCTTAAAAATTTGGAAAATAGTAATTAAAACATAATAATGTACTAAGCTCACGCAACATGTGGGTTATATTCTCTAGTAAATAAAAATTTGGAAGTTAACTTTACAGAAAAAGTACTAAAACAACAATTAAATTGGAATGTATAGTCAACATTTAATTTCCAAAATATTTGTAAGAAGAAAAATAATTAATACATTGTAAAATAATGAAAACAGTGTAGTCAATAAAATTATTTGTACTAACTAATCATAAAAAATATGAATTAAAAGTCATATTCATTATGTATTGACTATGACTACTATTTGGCATATATTTCGAAGTAAAATTAATTTTATGTAAAATGAGTTTAATTCCATAGAACACAACAACCACATAAAGATTAGAACATGTTGGTGGTTCAATTCGGATTTAAGTGTTACTCTATTGGTTTGATTTTGAAAATAAAAATTAAATAGTTTAAAATATATAATAATTAATTTTACATCTTATCAAATTTATTCAACGTATCTTTTTTCTTTTGACTAGCTAGCACTAGTGTTAAGGATTTTATTCCTTGTTTAAAGTTTAAAGAATATCTAAATAAACTCTTGCGTCTCTTCACATACAGAAAAAAAAAAAAAAAATCAAAATCAAAGAGTGACCATGGCAATAAAAAAATTAAAACTCGCGTGGGTTGAGAATGAGAAATCAAGAGAGGAGAAATTGAAGAAAATAAGGGTAGGGTTACTGAAAAAGGTAAAAGAACTTACGATATTGTGTGATGTAATGGTGTGCATTATCATGTTCAGCCCTAAGGAGGTTGAGCCAATGGTATGGCCTTCTGTTGAGAAGGCTCGTGGTCTCCTCGACGATTTCTTTTCCTTACCGGAGATCGAAAAGAGGAAAAAAGAAATGAATCTTGAGTCATACCTGAAAGAAAAGAAAGAGAAGGTTCATGAGCAATTCTTGAAGAGTAATAAGAAGCATATGGGTTATGTCATTGATCAGCTGATGGTGCAACTGCATCGTGGTCGAAGAATTGATGATCTTGACTTGAGTGAGATTTTTGCGTTGATATCTTTCTCAAGGGATAATATCATACGTCGCAGAAAAGAGTCAAAATTTGTGCAATATTCTCCTCTTCGCGATCCACCGATTCTTCCATTTGAGGCACAGTTCGAGGAGCTTAGGAACACCAGAAATGATGAGAGATCTTGGAAGACTGATGAAGAAACAAAAAGGATTAGCATTGGTAATGCACTAAGGGAAAATCAAAGCCATTACTTGATTGATAAATGGATTTTTCCATCTCCTTTAACGCCTAAACCAAGAAACGACCAAGACATCAAGATGGGTATGATATCTCACAACAAAAACCATGACCATGCTCTATACCAAGGTAACAATAGCAACGAAAACCCTAATTTGGATATAGCGCCAGTTGGGGCCCCAGTGTCGACCTTTCATGGTTTTGCTGGGCCAATCTCTCAACAGTTACAAGATCATGTTATGTTTGATAATCCAACTGTGTCTATGAGGCAACCAAGGCAACACCTTTTTGATTTCATGAGCCCTGAGTTTGGAGTTAATGGAGGAAGCACTGTTAGCATCGACGATTCACAATTTCTCGAGAGGAGCAACATTGTATCAATCAACAATGATACCCACCAAGAGCCACCTCTTAATGGAACAACTTTTGGAGAGTGTAATGATGAGGAAGATATTGCTGATGTGAGGTCGTCTGATATCAATAAGGTTTGGCCATCTGTTAACAATCAACATTTCTAGATTTATAGCTAGTATATGTTTAAAATTTTGTATGCAATTATTTTTTAAACTATGTTTTGTCTGCTTTAATAATTATTACTTTGAAAACTTTTGATCTTTATTTGACATTGTGTTTGTTTGTTTGTGAATGAACCATTAAATTATTTTATTTTCAGTATTGTTTAAAAATGATATTCAACTAGTACGTAATTTTGGGACACTCCAATAGAGGTCATATCTTTCATTAGAGCATTATTATTGGTGATATTCAATATGAGTGTCTTAAACTTTTTTTATAATTATTTTTTTTGTTATTTTAATAAAAACGTCTAAAAGAACTAAAGAAGGGATGCTAATCTCTTGATGAAGACACAAAAAAACTGAGATGTCTTAAATCTTAGTTTATGATTATTTTTAAGACACCTAACCTCTCGTTAATAACCAATAGAGGTGGTCTTAAGCTCGGATTATTATATACCAGATTAATATTTTCAATCTAAGTAAACATCCATAAATTTAAAGTAGTGTAAGTGGCATTGCGTGAGCACAAAAGTACACTTTTCCACACAAAAAAAAAATGAACAATGTCAATACGTACTTAAATTACATTAGATTACATAGAATTTATAGATTGTGTACTGCATAGTAGTCTAGTCAAGGAAGACAAGAGTGTCCCTTTTTTCTCTGTCTCGTAGGAAGCGTTCACCCTAGTCGTCAACCAATATTTTCTCTTCGATGGCCGGCGATGGGTGGCTTCCACAACACCATCATCGGTTTCAGTTTCTTCTCGTTTTAGGTTGTCCCTATTTGTCTTTATAGCTTTGTCAAACCTCAACTTCGTTGTCTCCACCCTTTGTCCTTTTCTCTCGGTGATGGTAGTTCTTTCCGGCGTGGTGACTATCTCGGAGAATTGGTCGCCAGTTTTTGATGTTCGAAAGTGGATCTATTCCCCGACGGATCCTTCTCGTCTTTCCGATCTGGTCGTGGAGGTTTCATGTTCCCGATCTGGTTCAAATGTCTCGACATTCTAGTTCATCAGCTCTGTTCTCGTTTGATTGTGAGTCAGTGGTGACTTGTCGCATGTTCCAGTTGCTTTCAAGGTGGATCTGAAGAGCTTTTTCTTGGATTTTTTGGCTTTGCGGTGGCGCTGTCTCATATGAGGCTTGTATTTAGTCAGCTTCTTGTATCCCTGACTTCGCTTTGAAGTTCTCTTTGCTTTTGCGACAATGGTCTCATTGTTTTTGGGTTCCTCCTCTTTTGGTTTTGTTGAGTGACTTGGCTTTGGTTTTTATGTTGTTTGATCGCTTATGTCTTCCTTTGTTTACACTACAAGAAAACAAGCCATTTGCGACTTCAATAATCGTCGCTCAATGGTCGCAAATAAGGGTTTTGCGACTCCTTCGCGACCACTTAAGATGGTCGCTATAAAACGGTCGCAAAATATGTTAGTCGCAACAAAGTCGCTTATTTGCGACTGATTTCGGACTCTACAATATAGTCGTATATTAGCGACGTATATTTGACTTGCTGTGATAGTTGCACATTTCTGACTATATTGCAACGAAGTCTATTTGGGGACATTTGTGCGACTGTATAAAACAGTCCTATGCTTACGACAGTTTTGGGACTAATTTAAGAGTCTGGGTTTAGCGATAATTTTTTTTTGAATTGGTTTGGTCACAAAATAGTCACATTTTTTTAATTGGTTTGTTCACATATTAGTCACGGTTTAGCAATCCACCATTGATAAAGGACACCCCAACTCTTCCTCCTACAATGATAGTGAAACAGATTAAATCATGGTAATATCAGAAAAACTTTAAGGTGAAGTGGATGGAAAGAGAAGTCTTACCATTTCTTGATGAACTTGCACAAATGATTTCTGACCAGCTAAGTGTTTGTGCACTCCAAGACCTCCACGAGTAGAGTTTCTGCACTGTGAAGCATTCTCACTCTTCTCAATGGCATCATTGATGTTCCAATGTTCCCACATAAGAGCCCATAATGTATCACGAATCCATGGTGGTTGTACACCATTCCTCTTAGCTTGGCTGACAATGCCTTTCATCTTTTTCGTGGCAATCTTCAAGAAACCTTCTTTAACGAGCTCAATAATCCCGATATCCCAATTATACTTCTGCTACAATAACACAAAACAGTTTAGTTAGCAACAATACCAATTCATATATTGAGTACAAAAATAAGGGAGTAAACCTTGCCGCAAATGTCCTGAAATATCTCTCTTGAATGGGCAGTGGAGTAACCTTCCAACTGTAGTATGGCCTATCAAACTTTCTCCTAAAGATTCCAACAATCGCTCGAGACAACTTTCCTTTGTGCCGGTTAAACTTGTTACATTAATTGAGTAATTCTACTACTAAATATGGACTTGAAACTATTGAATATCAAACAACAACCAATTAGTGAACCCATTACCGCAAACTAGTGAACACATTAAAGAAACCGAGTAACAACCGAGTTTGAAATTTGACATCCACTTATAGAAACTTAAAGCAACAACTACACTTATGGATACTTAAAGCAAACCGAGTAACAACATATCCTTTCTACACTTCAAGATACTTAAAACAAAAGCAAAGGAGAGAGTTTTAATACCGTAGTAATCGACATTTGGGTCATGGTTTTGCTGCTCTTGGATTCCTTCTTCACCATTATCTTCCTCTTCATGATTAAGGTTTTGATGCGGCAAACAAAACTGATCATTCGGAACATTCTCCGGTTGAGGAGGAGGCAGTTGTTGAGGATTCGAAGGCGGTGTAAGTGTCCTCCGCGGCGGATGTGTACTCGACTCTGGATTTGCCTTATGTGGTGGATGTGTACTCGATTCAGGATTTTCCCTCGATGGTGGATGTGTACTCGGTGATGGACTCGTTATCGGTGCTGGATTTGTCCTCGGCGGAAACTGTGAAGGACGGCTTTGGGTTGCAAACTGTGTCACAGAATGTGTCCGTTCAGATGGGTTCCACGAATGAGAAGAGGATCTGTTATTACCATTAAAGATTCAGACACCTATGGCGGTTCTGGCACCGCGAGCTCTGGAAGAACCCTTACCTTTAGGAGGCATTAGATCCAGAAATGAGAAGATTGAGAGAGAAGTAAGAAAACAATTTAGAGAAATGTGAGAATGGAGGAGAAACAAATTAGAGAAGGAGAGAGTTGAAAGATTGGATTGAGGAAGGAGAGAATTGATAGATTAGATCGATCTGTTTGAGAGAAAATCGTTTGATCTGTTTGAGAGTAGAGAAGTTTTTTGTGAGAAAACCCTAGATTGAGTGTTTTAAGAAAGGAACAAGTGTTTAATCGTTTAAGTGTTTACCTAGTTAATAACGAAACAACGTTGCTCTTTGGTCGCAAACGAGTCGCATATTAAATAATTGGGGAAAAAAACGCTAAAATAATTAGACAAAATCCACAAAATTAGTGGTGGGAAAATAAACCGCCAAAAAGCAGTAGCAAAACAGTCGCACAACCAGTTGGCAAAGAAGTCGTAAATATGTAGCAAACTGGTCATAGAACAGAACAGTAGGAAAGCAGTGGTAAGATAGTCGCAAAGTGTTACTCCTTTGTGACTGTATGTTATTAGTTGCAACTCAAAAGCTTGATTTTCAAACATTATGAGCTGATTTGCAACATAAATCTCTCATATTAGTAGTAAATAGTAGGTACAATAGCATGAGTTAGTAAAGCTTTATTTTTATAACACAATATTCAAATTTTTCTAAAGTCCTACACATTCTTCTATGGTGATATGTAATAGTAAAGATAGTTTTTGAACTTATGCATGTTTGTTTTGTAAACATTGAAATTTAAGACCTTGGAAAAGTTTTATTAACTAAATTCAATCAAATACAAGCTTAAATGTATAACTAAGGATGTAAATACTTCTCAAATATGAAATTTGAGATACAAAAAGATCGAGAGCAATGTTTTAAAACCGGACCGGTAACTGAACCGGGAAAGCTTCTGGGTCATGAGTCATCATGGTTCGACCGGGGTCAACCGGGTTCAATTGATTTTGATGATATTTTTATAAATAATAGGTATGAATAGGTTTTCTATTTTTTCAATGATTATAACTATGATATAATTGGATATGCCAAATAAAATACTTCAATAATCATAATGTTTTTAAAAAATCTTAAAAAGTAATAAACTCAAAGTGTAACCAGTACTAATAAAATATTTTAGAAATTCAAATTTAAAAACAATAAGAGAATAAGAGTGTAGAACATTCAATCTTCATTCTCTAAGAAATCCTACTATTGCTAATTTGCTAAGAAAAAACTAGAAAAGATAATTAATTAAACTAATTGCACTCATTTTTACCAAAAAAAAGTAGAACCCGGTTTCATCCGGTTCAATGGTTCACTGGTTTTTGGTTTTTTGGCAGGTTGATATGGTTTTTTACCGGTTCAATTTCTTTTGGGTTTTGATATTAACCCAACCCGGACATGTTGCCGGTTCGCGGGTTAACGTGGTTCGACCGCCGGTCCGGTCCGGTTTTGAAAACATTGATCGAGAGTGGGTAAATCGTCTCAAATGAGTTGCTACTTCAGGTGTTAGTCGCACAACGGTTGCAAATGTGGTTGCAAAGACGTACCAATACAGTAGCAAATAAGTCGGACAATGTCTACACATTTCTCCAAAAATCAAACAGTAGGACAACGGTGGCAACTTAGTCGCAAAGTGTTACTCTTTTGTGACTATCTGTTATTAGTTGCAATCCAAAAGCTTGATTTCACACATTATGAACTGATTTGCAACATAAATCACTCATATTAGTAGTAAATAGTAGATACAATAGCAAGAGTTAGTAAAGCTTCGTTTTTATAACACAAGATTAAATTTAGTCTAAAGTCCTACACATTCTTATATGGTGACATGTATTAGTTAAGATAGTTTTGGAACTTATGCATGTTTGTTTTGTAAACATTGAAATTTAAGACCTTGAAAAAGTTTTAATGACTAAATTTAATCAAATACAAGCATAAATGTATAACTAAGGATGTAAATACATCTCAGATATGAAATTTGAGATACAAAAAGATTGAGAGTGGATATATAGTCTCAAAGGAGTCGCTACTTCAGGTGTTAGTCGCACAGCGGTCGCAAATGTGGTTGCAAAGACATCCCAATACCATAGCAAATCAGTCGCACAATGTCTACATAGTTTTCCAAAAATCAAACAGTAAGACAAGGGTGGCAACTTAGTCGCAAAGTGTTACTCTTCTGTGACTATCTATTATTAGTTGCAATCCAAAAGCTTGATATTCACACATTATGAGCTGATTTGCACCATAAATCACTCATATTAGTAGTAAATAGTAGATACAATAGCAAGAGTTAGTAAAGCTTTATTTTTATAACACAAGATTAAATTTAGTCTTAAGTCCTACACATTCTTATATGGTGACATGTATTAGTTAAGATAGTTTTGGAACTTATACATGTTTATTTTGTAAATATTGAAACTTAAGACATTTAAAAAGGTTTAATGACTAAATTCAATCAAATACAAGCATAAATGTATAACTAAGGATGTAAACACATCTCAAATATGAAATATGAAATATAAAAAGATCGGGAGTGGATAATTCGTCTAAAAATAGTCGCTACTCTAGGTGTTAGTCGCACAACGGTTGCAAACGTGTTTGCAAAGACGTCCCATTGTCGTAGCAAATATGTCACACAATTTCTACACAGTTCTTGAAAAATCAAATATTACGTACCAAAACGGTAGTTGCAAAGTACTCACAAATTGCGTCTATTATGCGACGAAAATTTATTAGTCACAAAAGTGTACGAATATGGTCACTAAATTGAGACGGAATTGCGACGATTTTCTTTTGTCGTTAATAGGCGACCTGTTTCCATCCGTCTTTTATATTGTCGTTAATACGTAGTAAAGTAGTCACAAAAATGTCACAAATATTTGCGACTAAAGAAACAGTCACAAACAGGAGTCCCAAAATGCAGGTTTTCTTGTAGTGTTAGGACGGTCTAATCAGGCTAGATCTTTGGATTTAGAGGTCCTTAATCTACGGGTTGGCCTTTTTGTGCAATCTAGTATCAGCTCTTTTATGGCCTCTCTTCTTTGATTTTGTTGTTAGCCTGATTAACTTGTTCTGCTATGGTAATCTGTCTTGGATTATGATTGTGGTTCGTCTCTGATTGCCCTTCCATGGCTGAGTATTCAATCGGGTTCCTTTTATTGCAAATCGTGGATGGTTCAGTTTACCCACTTGATTGGGTTTCCTCCGGTTTTGCTAGAAGGTTGGTTTGGTCGTCTTCTTTAAGCTAGTGTGTTCATCTTCCTTTGTCAAATTCTCAGTCAGGTTCAGTTTACCCACTTGATTGGGTTTCCTCCGGTTTTGCTAGAAGGTTGGTTTGGTCGTCCTCTTTGAGCTAGTGTGTTCATCTTCCTTTGTCAAATTCTCAGTCAGGTTTCTCGTGCCATTCGTTCTACTTCAACTCGCCTTCTCTGTGGTTCACTTGTTTGGGCGTAATTGGGACTATTCCATTCGTGGTTCCTTCATGTTACGTAGATTACTTTTCTGTATAAGTTTCACTCGTTTTTGTGTAGTTTTCCTCTTTTTGGCTTTAATTTTTGGGTAAATCTTTGCTTTCCTCCAGTTTGGTGTTTCAAAAACGTATTCCACCCTTGTTTCACAATCGTATTTTAATGGAAAATCTTCAAATGAAAAACAAAAATTGTTGCATAGTAGTTTGAATTTGTTGTTAAAATATTAATATTAAAATGATTCAATTATTTCGTGATATATATATATATATGTATATATATATTTACAATAATTGTATTTAAACTTGTTTGATGCTAATTTAAAATATATTCTTAAATTAACCACTTTGTAAACTAATAAAATATCATAGTACCAACATGATGAATATAATCAATTTTTAGAGTTACTCAATTGGATAATTCTTGTATTTGACTGAGGACGACAAAATAAAATAAAATAATAATAATAATTCTAGTATCGGATTGAATTGAATTGATTTGGTGAAATCTGTAATATATTGTAGAGTTTTTTCCGACTAAATTATTGACAAAAACGAAAAGAAAGAAATGGTAGAAAGGGAGAAAGTGTTCCTATAAATAATAAATATATATTTATTGCCTCTGATCAATTAGAAGACGATACGAATGTTGTTGAAAAGACTTCGTCTGTGTGTGAAATTGCCACCCCACGATGTGGTAGAGCTCATCCTCGAGAGACTTCCCATCCAGTCTCTCCTTGTATACAGGTCTGTGTGCAAGAATTGGAAATCGACAATCGATTCTCGACAATTCAAGGAACGACGTCTGGACCACTGTAGGCAATCACGAGGTGTCGATGTCCTTTTCATCTGTGTCAATGGTGAAAATACTGTGAGACTAAGAGATTATCAATCATTTAAGTTCGGGTCATCAATAGCTTGGACGGTAAGGTTCCCATATTTGGGCCCCTTGTTCTGCTATGGCAGTTGCGACGGTATGCTATGCCTCTACAGTATCCACAATCCGAGTTACGTGGTGAATTCTGCAACTGGATGGTATCAGAGTTTTCCACTTTGCAGCTATCAACAGCTCCACATCCCTTTGTTCGATAGGAAAAAGGTCAACTTCCCAAGTGCTAAGCTTGGACTCGGTAGAGACAAAGTAACCGGCACGTACAAGCCGGTTTGGTTATATAATTGATCCATATTTGGCCTAGACAATGTTACTACGTGTGAGCTTTTCGATTTTACCACTAATGCATGGAGGTACGTTGTCCCTTCTTCTTCTTATGAGATCAACGCTTACCATAAACCCGTGTATTTAGATGGGTAACTTTATTGGTTCACCAACTGTGAAGAACCCAAGGTACTACGTTTCGACCTTCACACCGAAACTTTCCAAGTAATCTGTAAAGCTCCCTTTGCCCATCCATGTGACCCTCGTCAGCTCACCATGTGCATCCTCGATAACCACTTGTGCGTATCTGAGAAAAAAAGGCCCACCCAAGTCATATGGTCGTTCCATCCTAAAGGCAAGACATGGAACCAAATGTGTTCCTTAGATCTCACCCAAACTTTTTCTTGGTTTGGGGAACCCCTGTTTGCCCTCTCACCGATAGCAATTATGGACAAGAATAAGTTATTGCTTCAAGGTCGTGATACCTCCCACGCACTGGTGATACATGATCTCCATACCAAATCCTACGAGCTTCTCTTTACACCTATCAGACCCGTAGGTTCTGTTTATCATGTTGAGAGTTTATTCTCTGCCTTGTCAAACTAACTTCTCTCTCTTTTCTTTGTCACGGTTGTACCCATGACACATTGTAATTTAACATTTTCTACATAAATGATGATTTAATTATATATTTAACGACGTTTTCTTTTATTTTATTTTGGCTAGTGCATTATTTGTATGATTGTATCTGGTGTCCAACTAAAGTACGGAGCATATATGCATGGATGTAACAGCAGAGAAACAACACTTGTGTAAACTTTAATTAACCACCTAATTCTATATACGTATGGAAATGATGATGGTGATTTTCTTTACCACATAGATCAGTGGTTTGTCAATGCAAAAAGGCGATCAAAGCTTGCTGCATCGAAAATTGAGAGTCAAAAAGTATTACTGAATTAGTAAGGCCATGTGTGTTCACGTTCTCGTATGCTATAAAAGTATTCCATCCTCATAGGCACATACCATCAAACATAAGTTTATACAAACAAACAAGGATCATGCATACTCAAACCACCAATTCCCTAAATACAATTGGAACATAAATGACAACGGTGATGTTCGTTTGGCAGTCGCAGGCCTTGGTAATAGCTTTTTAGAATCCACCAACTTTTATGAACAAATTCTGCAAAAAATCCATCCACTAGTAGACAAATTTAAAATTAAATAAAATACACAAAATGTTAGAACTTTTATGAAATATGTCAAATATTGAAATGGAAATTTGGTAAATTATAAAAAAACAAATTAAAATATGGAAAACCAGAAATGGTATGGAATATGTAAAACTGGAGACTTATATATATATATATATATATATATATATCTTATATAATAAAGTAAGGTTCTCTTTTGACAAACTCTAAAAAGTTGTCATTTGGTATTTTCTTATTGTGACACGTGTTATTTTCTCTTTAATATTTATATTATATTTTTTTCAATTGACTTTATATGACATACATTATATAATATATATTTATATTTATATTTAAGAAAAAATATAATTTGATATTATACATTATAAGATATTCAATTTATTCTTTAAATTGTGTAACATATTTTCCAACATAATGATTTTCTCTTTTATTTCTTAAATTTAATAGAAATAATTAACATGATATGATTATTACATTATTTTTTAATTTGACTCTAACTTAAATTAACTAAAGTATATTTAAATATATATGTATATATATATTTGATTATAAATAGTTAGAGAGAAATTACTAAAGTATATGTCTTTTAAAGAAAGAAATGAATATATCTATATAATTATAATTTGTTTTGCTTGAAATTCCTTTCATATATTATTAGTCATAGTAACTATTTATATTTGAAAAAATGTATTAATTTGATTAGATTGAACATCCGCGAACCGATTGTATTTTGGGAATAGTGTCGACCGACACCAGGGGAGTGTCGATCGACACCACTATTTATGGGTTCGTCGGGTTTTTTTTAATTTGTGATTTTGGTTTGGTTTAGTTATCTAAACCGAGTATATAAGTGGAGAAGCGACAAATTAAGGGTTTGATGGTGTGTTTGGTCGCCGTTGAGTGAGAAAAAAAGAGAGAAAAAGGAGAGAAAGTTTTGTGAGTGTTCTTGAGAGATTTTGGCTTGTTCTTGAAGGTTTTGGGGAGATCTGTTGCTGTGGAAGGGAGTGTAGTTGCTGGGAACTAAGGAGAAGCTTCTTGTGGTGTTGTTTCCACCGTTTCTCAATCAAATCTTCCTGCAGAAGAGGTGAGTGCATGACCATGGCTGATCTAAGCCTGAGATCTCTTATGTTTTGCTTGTTTGGTGTTGTTTTGGTGTTTTTCTTGTTGGTTGTGATTGCTTTAGGGTTTCTAATGGTTCCTGTGACTTTTGGGTGAGTTCTGGATGGATTGGAGATGGTTTGGAAAGGAGATTCGACAATCGGCTCAGTTGTGTGTTGTTGGATTTGTTATATTGTTTATGTTGGAACCTTGGTTGGAACTATGCTAGGTTGATGGATAGAATGGTTATGGATGTTATTGTATAGATGTTGTATATTAAGATGATTAATGTTATATGTTTCCGCTGTGCATGTTATTGGATGTTGGTTATTATTGATTGGTTAGTAATGTGTGGGTTGGTTGGCTTAATTATATATTGTATTTCATTATTAAAAAAAAAAGTCGGCTTGTTTCATTCCTATCATATATTTATAGTTATATTAACCAAAAATAATTAATACTCAAAACACTTAATAAATGTATTTTTGGTGAAACTTCTTACATATTTTTGTAAATTTAATATTCTATTTCATATTTTGTAACTCTCATATTAATAATCATATCCATCTTTAAGATACAGACATAATATTACTAGTATTGTAATGAATGACTAATAACAACTAGAAACATAATAAATATTAAAATATATTAATATGTATTTATTGCATTTTGTAACTCTCATATAGCTTATGTAACTTCTTATAGATATAAATTAATATAAGGATTAGTGCATTAACTACCCAATGAAATAATCAATTTATGATAGGGTTGTAACTCCAAATTTTCCTATAAAAAGAAAGACACACATCTCAATAACCCTAATATCTCAAATCTCACATAAGTTTGTAAATTCTATAATTTTTTGTATTCAATTAACATTATCTTAGTGTTTTTTTTTTTTTTTTTTTTTTTTTTTTTTTTTTTTTTGTATAACAAACTAAGGTTTTCTCAAATTCATACTTTAAAAAGCTCACAAGTGGCACTCATTCCTCTTAAGATTATATACATAAAAAATATCCTAAAAAATATCTTAACATTTTAGGAATGTCCTTTTAGTTATTATATATATATATATATCATTGATCAATATTTTATATACTTACCATAACATTATAATTCCTCAAATAATAATTTACTGATAATTAAAGAATAAAACATTAATATCTAGTTTTGGAAAAATTATAGTTATGGTAGTTTTATTTTAAAATAATTACAAGATAGAAAAAAAATATGAAAATATTATAATATTTATTTGCTGATAAAACATATAATATTTGGTTTACAATTTTGTGCCAGAAGATCAAATTATTTTTCCTAAATAATTTCAAGATTTTTTAAAATTTGATATTTTATTTTTCCTCATTGCGTGAAACTTTTTCTAGTATATATATGTGTGTGTTTTAATTTACAAATTACAAAAACTCATCAATAGGAAAACAAGAATCGTAACAAGGTCATTTGAGACATGCAAACCATGAAATCATCACATATAGCTCTAATATGCATAGTCATCTTCTCCCTCTTCACTCTACATGAATGTATGTATAGGTTTTACTCACTGTGTATATCAATAATGTCTCTCCTATTTTATTTTTTGCATATCATCAAAGTTTGTTTGTGTGTTTTGAGTCAATGTGTAGGTGGGAAAATGGAGGATGAAGAAATAAAAAGATCAATGCTCAGTATTCACATTCCTCCGTGTATCAAAACTTTTTGTACGATACCATTTATAAAGGATTGTTGGTGTTGTTTGGGACTAGGGGACCCTAAGAAAAAGAGGCTTTGTTGGAAAGACAAGGATTTTCCAAACGCCAAAGAGCTATGCTACGCCGGATGTTCAAAGATTTGAGACCATTAATTGCTAATAGAATAGTACGTAATGTACGTTGCTTTTCAGGCTTTTCTAAAGCATTTTAATCTATATATATAAAGTGTAGTTTACTCACTCCTGGTGCTGCCACCTCAACATACCCCTTTATTTCGTAAGCCCATTCTCAAAAGAAATCCATATTTTCGAACTGAGACATTTCTGTTAAAGCCCAATTCGTTATCTCAATTTTGTGACATTATCAACTAAGCTTTTTTTTTACCGGTGGAATCAAACTTCTCTCCACGATACTCCACAACTGACGACGGCGCTGAGGACCTGAAGCGTCCCTGCCATTCTCATTCTTTCATCCTGTTCTTTGAAATCAATGTTCTCCATTCTCCACACCCTTTCGCTGTCTTCGCTCTCCATTGTAACGTATTTCTCTTACTGTAATTCATCCCCTTCAATACTCGCTCTTTCAATTGAATACCCAATTAAATTCGTGTATCTATATAATGTCTTCTTCTCCAATTTCATGCTTCATATATTTGTCTTCGTCTCTTTGATTTCTCCTCACTAAAATGATTTCTTTGATCTTGGACTAGAAGAAATCTACCCAAAAGTTTGGATTTTTCGATAAGGGTTTCTCTTGATTTTTTTTTTTCCAGAAAACAATGTCTTCGATCAATCTCTCTTCATCGTCTCCTTCCACCATATCTCTTTCCCGCTCAAGGTAAGGTTTTTTTCTTCTTCCAAATCTCATCTTTTGTCTAATCTTCATTGGTTAATTGATTTTAGGGTATATGATTAAGAGATGCAATTCAAAGTTTCAGCTTAGATCATGATCTAAGTATTTGTAATTGCGTTTCAGTGACCTTAGAATTTGTGATTAGAATGGATCGTGAGATTCCAGATTGTTTTCACAGAACGAATGGTTTGCATTTTGCCTTAAATGATTTGGTATTATTTTGTGCAGACTGAGCCAAAGCTCTACTACATTGCTCAATGGTCTACACCGTGTTAGTTTACCATCTAAACACTCATCATCATTTGCCATTAAAACCACTGGAAAAGTTAAAGTTGCAGTGATCTCTAGTTAAAGTTCCCGTGCTCTCATTTACCAACGGGAACACTCCTCTTTCCGATTTCCGATTCCGAAGTTCTGATTACGGAAACGGAAACGGGTTCAGAACAGAATTGGCCTCCATGGAAAAACGTACCTCAGAGATATAAGCTTATCGGCGCTACTTCCCTCGCCTTTGTTATCTGCAATATGGACAAGGTTTTGAATTGAAACAAATTTCATTTCTTTTCTCTTATGGGCAATTCTGGTATGGTTTTAGGTTAGCTTACATGAGATATTAGGATCAGGGTATTGTGAATTTTGACTTCAGTTTAGTAAAGGCGTTAGCTTTTTCTTGAATTTGTTCAGGATCCTTTTATTTTTTTATGTGATTATATAGTAATGATGTGAACAGATGATAGATGATGACTGTGAGGACCATATCATTTGACTAAAGTATATTGTGTGGTGATAATTTTGCAGCTGAACTTGAGTATTGCTATCATACCAATGTCACATCAATTTGGATGGAGCTCATCTGTGGCCGGCCTGGTCCAGTCATCTTTCTTTTGGGGTTATGCCTTGAGCCAGTTGCCTGGAGGCTGGCTTTCCAAGATTTTTGGCGGCAGGTTTGTCTTCTTTATTTAGGCTCTTCCAAGTTTTGCTGTAAGGACTGATTTTTGGCTCAATGTTTCCTTCATTTTTTTTTCTTTTCCGAATTTAGAAAAGTGCTTGAGATTGGTGTATTTACATGGTCCTTTGCTACAGCTCTTGTTCCACTGCTTGCTGGATTCATGCCTGGTTTAATATTTTCTCGGATTTTGGTATGCCTGTTTACATCTTTATCGCATCACTTATTAAGGCAATCACTCTGATTTTAGAGGCATTCTTTTATTACTTAATCCGTAGTTCATCAAACTTGACTACACTCTTAAACTCTTTCCTTCCCCTTCCCCCCACCCTGCTCTAGCCTTACAATATGTCTTTGTCTTAACACAGAGATTTGTAACTCCAGCCTCCAGGTGGGAATATGAGAAGGTGTATCCCCATCAGCTGCGACAGACCTTATTGCCAGGCATGTATTAATCTGGAGCAAAATTTTAGAGTGATCATAGTTGCTTGAATATAGCTGATGTGTATTTAAAAGCTTATGCAACGTTCTCTTTTTTTTCAAAAAGAATTAGTTAAGGATCTAGATATGAGAAAAAATCCATATGTTTCCATGGTTGTTCTTTCAACGCCCGAACTGACGTTTTTTCTTACGGAACCCCTTTATTTACTAACGCTGAAATAACATATACGTACATTTAGTCCATTGATGCTTTAAATTATGGCTGGGTGCTTGATAGCTTTTAGCCCCCTTTTTCATATCCTGATTGTGCCATTCTATTGCTGGGTACATGACGATACCTGTTAAGGAGCGCTCAAGGGCAGTAGACTTTGTTTTTGAAGGACTGAGTTTGGGAAGTGTTTTAGGGTATGGTTTTCTTGATGTAATACTTGAAGTCTTAAACTATAGAAGTTATAAGTATGTGGTTTTATTTGGTTAATGCTCAGTTTTGAGACTTGCACGGACCTAACATTATAATCCCTGCAGGCTTCTCTTGGCTCCTCCCATAATCGAAACCTTCAATTGGGAATGAATGCTTGAAATATGTTATTTTGATTTGCAAAAACCAGACCAATCTCTCTTAGAACTGTAGTTGTGATTTGGTTTAGTGTTTGGTCATGTGAGCTGCGTCATGCCGTTAACGGAAGATAATGTGGAGAGAGTGGTAGACGAAGTAAGGCCGTCACTAATGGCTGACGGAGGAAACGTGACGCTTCACGAGATCGATGGGCTTGTGGTGGTTTTAAAGCTACAAGGAGCTTGTGGCTCGTGTCCTAGCTCATCAATGACGTTGAAGATGGGAATCGAGAGTCGGCTACGAGACAAGATTCCAGAGATTATGTCCATTGAGCAGTTTCATGAATCCGAGACAGGAGGGTTAGAGCTGAACGATGAGAACATCAAACATAATAGTTGTTTTTAATTTAGCGTCTTGTGTTTTGTAATCGATCTAAATGGCCCTTTTTTGGTTTTGTTGTTCAATTAAGGTTCTCTCTGAGTTAAGGCCGTACCTATCCGGCACTGGATGTGGGGGGCTTGAGTTGGTTGATTGATGGTTACATGGTTAAGGATCGGCTCACTGGACCAGCTGCTGGAGTTATGACTGTTCGTGTCACCTGTTAATATTTAACTTATTACGTTTTTCATTTGTCTGTTAGTTACTTGGTTTAACAAACTCACATATGAAAAACATATTTAAAAACATCATTGTTTGACAAATTTTGTTATTTTATTTTCCTTTCTCTATTAATGAAGTTTTGGACTCGCATACCACTTTTCTACAGTTCATAATTTGACTCAACTATTACAAGCTTGAAAAAATGACTCCTTAATTACTAAAGTTGAGTAAGAATTAAAGGTTAAGCATTTTCATCAATAACTAATTTTCCCTTATCCTATACGAGATTTATCTTATATTCTAAATTATTGTTAACTAAATTTCAAGGGCTCTACAAAATATGGTCGATTTGGCCAGCAAGTGGAATATTGATGCTCGCAAGATAGGATGGCTTTGGCCAATGCATCTATATAGATTATGGTCAGGCCCGGCTCATACCCATGGCGAGAGGGACGGTGGCCAGGGGACCAATTTTTTTTTTTTTGAGAAAATCTTAAGTAGATGGGATCCAAAAAAAGGAAAAAAACACTCTCATCTAACTCCCGCGCGTAGCGCGGATCCAATACTAGTAATCTATAAATTTCAACTGAATCAGCTTGATCATCCACATGTATGTCAAATCAAATTTACATTTAGCTGTTTATGATTAAAGCTTTTAATCCACATTTAATTTTACATATCTAATTGATAAACATATTAAACTATGAAAAAAATAAACAATCATCTTTCATAAATTTTTGAATCATTATAGTACATAAAAATGCATTTTATCCAAAAGATATTGAAACGACCCGACCTGGTTTTTTAAAAAATAAATAATAAATAATAATAATAATAATAATAATATCTTATTATATAAAGTTACGTTTTGAAAGTTAGTCATTAACAATATTTTGACATGTGTCAAGTTATCAATCTCAGATTTTAACATGTGTAAAATTTAATATTTAACTAGGTAACAACCCGCACTATGTGCGGTATAAAATAATTATTAAATGTTTTTACTATAATTTTTATTTACAAAATCTATAATATCTATCATAATTGGAATCTAAAATTCGATTGTGTAGTATATATATGTATATTTAAAAATATATTAAAATTTTGTATAATAATTAAAATTTAACCCGTGATAATTATTATAATATCAATCTTATATTATCATATCATATGAACACAGAGTTCTTAAAATTCATTTTAAAGATTTTATGTAAATGTAATTAAAAGATATAATTAAGTTAAAAAGAGAATATAAAATTTTAATTTTGGGTGTTAATTATATTTTTGGAAACCTGATGTAAATATTATTAAAAACTAATGACAAATAAAGGAAATAGTGTGGAGCTCTGTGAGTGCGACACATCAGCATTTTGTGTGACAATGCTTCTCTTTTAATATATAAGGGATAGGTGGAATTTGATTACAACAAAAATAAAATATTTTGTTTAAAAAAGTATTAATAATGTAAAAAGATAATTATCAAAAATTACAGAACAAAATATTGTGTTTTAAAAAATATTAATAATGTAAAAAGATAATTATCAAAAATTACAGAATTTATAAAAAAGTACAAAAGTTTGAATAATTATAAGAAGATTATATATATATATATATATTTCATAAAATTCGAAATTAGAATATTATTTAATTATTTTTAATTTGAAGTTATTCAAAAATACTGCTTTTAACTTTGTTTAATTGGAAACTTTTTTTTAATGGGAAGATAAAATAGGCTAATCAAACACAAGCTTACAACAAATATAGATAGATAGATTGGTAAAACACAATTCGTTGTTGATAGATCCATAGGAGCTCAAACACTGTGACATCCTGGTTTGCGGAAAGGTTTAAAAGAATTGATTTTGGCTACATATGTCACCAAAATGAACTTATTGTTTCGGTCAAGGGTCCTGAGAGAATTTCATGATGGGTGATCTTTCTGGAAGTGATTGTTGGAACTGTGCGACTGAGGACAAAACAAAGGAAAAAATCATTTGTTGATTTGTAGGATCGGTAAACAAGTTTTTAAAGCTTCCCAGATGTAACAAATCGGCCATCGAATATGGGTGGGTCCAAGAGCCATAAATAGTTGTAGGGCCCACTTAGGACGGTGAGCCAATGGACTGAGAGTGAACATGGGCTCACTAAACAAGGTAGCGATTGAGGTGTTATAGAGACAGAGGCTACATTATGGTGTGTCAAAGACACTTACACGAATACATCCGGAAATTTAGCATTAGTTACTCTCGAAAAAAATTTGAGACGTTAGAAAAAATGTTTTTACTTTCATTGGTTGTTGGAGCAAGCCATTTTGAGATAGCAAAAAGACGTGAACATATTCTCTCCAAATAGGAGGAGGGCAGAACCAAGGTTCTCTCTATGGTGTAGAAGGCTGGACACAAGGTTATCTCCCAAAGGGAGTAAGGTGGAGGAGGTTTGACGCAAGGTTATCTCCCCAAGTGAGGAAGGTGGAGTCAAGGTTCTCTCCATGGTGGAGGAGGTTGGACGCAAGGTTTTCTCCATAAGAGATGAGGGCGGAGCCGAGGTTTTCTCCATGGTGGTCATACACTATTGTGATGATACATCGTTGATTAGTATATTATGTAATATATTTTTTATGCGAAATATTTTTTGAGCCAACAATTTTAGTAGTTAAAAAACTATGCAGAAGTGAAAGTAAAATAGTTAGTTTAATGTATACAAACATATTCTAGGTGGGTGAATATATTTGTAAGATATAGTATATTTACGTGTAAAAAAAATATTTTTAATGGTAACATACATAAAAGATTTGTAAATAGATAATCAGTGTATTATAACAAAAATAAAATTTATAAATAACATACAAAAAAATTTAATATAATTTATATGATTTTAAACCCGCACATCGGGCGGGTACTCATCAAGTAAATAATAAACAGCTAAGCTAGTAGTCTCATACTCACTAGCCACCTAACCACAAACACATCGAACAACGGAAATAATAATACCAATGAATAACCAATAATCCAATAACCAATAATAATTCATAATAACTAATCCAATAATTCAATCAACATGAAACAAATAACCAGAAATCCTAATCAACACTCTAAGACTCAACTCTAGCAACCTAACAGAAGCCACTAGAACATCCTCCACAATGAAAAGCGAGCCACTAGAACATCCTCATTTTCATTGCCTTGATTCCACGATCACACTTTTTCTTTCCCTGCACCACAAACACAAATTGAGATGCATGAGTATTTTATAAACACTCAGTGAGACAATCCTCCCATCTACTGCGCTATACACACAAGCAGTTTGAGATACTCTAACCATCAAACAACATACACCACACAAACCAGGCACTGCATTGACCAACGCTAACCTGCATCGACCGACACCATCAGGGGATTGCATCGACCGACACCATCAGGGGATTACATCGACCGACACATGATATGCATCGACCGATACTCACATTGCATCGACCGACACATGCTCAACATTTCACGAAAAACCATAGTTGCATCGACCGACGCCTCCACATGGCATCGACCGATATTCCTAGGTCAAATCGCACCGTACTCGCATTTGCATCGACCGACACAGAGTGCATGTAAGTTTAGAAAGAACAAAGTAGTGTAGAACAAGTGTGATTGAACAAGGTGAGAAAGTATGAGCGAGTGTGAACGAGTGAGAGAGAGAGAGAGTGTAATCGGAAGTGTAAAGTGTATTGAGAAGGAGAATTCTCTCTTCTTACTCTATTTGGTTCTTAGTTACATTCTAAATATAGACATTTACACAAGGAATATTCTACCTAAGATTCTATGCACAAATACACACAATGAAAGTGACATCTCCTTAAGCACACATGTGATCTTTGTTTGACTTCCCACTTGCACATCCACTTGCACAATCTTGCCAACGGCTCCATGAGAAGATTCTCGAAGTCTAGAGACCGTTGGAGACTATCCTTGGTGGGTTTGAGAATCCGGTTCCTTGTCCTGGTGCACCTTTGATGTATTTGAGAATCCGGTTCACCATGTTCCAATGATGGACAGTAGGATTTTTCATATGCTGGCTAACCTGGTTCACAGCAAAACAAATATCAGGTCGAGTGATGGTAAGATATATAAGCTTACCCACTAGTCGCCGATATCTTCAAATGGAGCTGCCTCAAGCTCCCCCTTCCCTCATGTCTTATAGTTCTCTTCAAGTGGTGTTGTCACAGCTTTTGATCCAAGTTTACTTGCTTCACTTAAGAGATCAAGTGCATATTTTCTTTGTGATAAGAATAATCCCTCATTAGATCGATATACCTCTATCCCAAGAAAATACTTAAGCTCTCCAAGATCTTTAATGTCAAAAACTGATTTAAGAAATTCTTTAGTATTTTGAATTCCTACCTTGTCACTTCCAGATATGATGATATCATTTACATATACTAGAATGACTACAATACCTTTGTCACTTGGTAGTGTGAAGAGAGTATGATCAGCTTCTGACTTGCGAAAACCTCTCCCAAGCAAGGTAGTACTTAGTTTGTGGTATCATGCCCTTGGTGACTGTTTTAGACCATATATAGCCTTGTTGAGCTTAAAGACTTTTCCCAGGCCGATAGTGTCTTCTAAACCGGGTGGTGGCCTCATATAAACCTCATCTTCAAGTTCGCCTTGTATGAACGCATTCTTAACATCCATTTGCCAGAGCTTCCAGTCTAAGTTAGTGGCCAATGAGAGAACAACTCGGACCGTGTGTAGTTTAGCCACTGGAGCAAATATATCAAGTCCTCCCCGTACGTTTGTGTGAACCCTCGTGCAACCAGTCGAGGGTTCAATCTCCCGTTACTCTTGTACTTGTTAGTGAAGATCCAGCGCGATGTGACAGCCTTATTGCCTTTTGGTAAGTCAGCTTCATCCCATGTATAGTTTTTCTCCATGGCCGTTTTCTCCGCCTGAACCGCATCACGCCATACCTTTTGGTCTCTGGCCTCATCATATATTTGTGGAACCCAATGCTTGTCAATTTGTCCAAGAAAGGCTTGGTGTTCCATAGGAAAATGGGCAAGAGTACACACCGCTTGAATAGGATGTGCAACTGCAACGTTGTTGTAGTATACGCGGGGAACCTTTTGTATCCGTTGGCTTCACCTTAAAGGAGTAACCTCTCCATGATCACGTTGTAACCGTTGACTTCGTCATAAGGGGATAACCTCCCTATGATCATGTGCTTCATCATCATCATCATCGTCATATATAAGTTGCTCATCAGGTTGACTCTCCTTCTCGAGTGCTTGCTCTTCATTTGACTCGGATGGGTCACCGGAGGTAGGCTGAGTGAGGACTGCATCTGAGCCATTCGTGTGAAGGTCAACAGGTGGAACACGGTCGCCTGGTGAGTTTGGCCCGACTGATTTGTCGACGTCCCGATCGTTTTCAACACCTAGCCTCTCAAGGATAATACGAAGGTTCTTGGCACAATCAGATGACGATGCGGACAGGTCGCGGAGTTTGTCCCAATTTTTCTCGTCATAGTATCCCCGAGTTTCCACGAACTTCACATCACGAGACACCAGGATACGTCTAGACTCAGGTTCATAGCATTTGTAGCCTTTTTGAGTTGTAGAATAGCGATGAACATGCTCTTGGTACTCTTGGTGTCGAGCGTGTCCCTTACTTCACCTGGTTTTAAGACACAGCAAACACAACCAAATACTCGTAGGTGATCAAATGTAGGTTGTTCTTTTTTTTAGTACCTCGAATGGAGAAGCATCTTGCAAAATCTTTGTGGGGATCCGGTTGATTAAGTAGCAAGCTGCAAGGACCGCATCACCCCAAAACCGTTTCGGAACATTAGTGTGAAACATCATAGATCGAGCCACTTCCATGAGGTGTCTATTCTTTCTCTCAGCTACACCATTTTGTTGTGGAGTATAGGGACAGCTGGTTTGATGAATTATGCCATACTTGTTGAGATGTTGTTTGAAGGCATGACTTGTATATTCTCCACCATTATCTGATCTCAAAATCTTAATCTTTGCATTATAATGGTTAGTCACATAATTTTGGAAACTAATAAAAGCTTCAAGAACTCTATCTTTGGAAGGAAGCAAGGTTACCCAAGTATACTTGGATTTTTCATCAATAAAAGTAACAAAATATTTTTGATTTTCTCTAGATAAACATGGGGATGTCCAAACATCAGAATGAACAAGATCAAAGCAATTATCATAAATGGTCAATGACTTAGGAAAAACAGATTTGCAATGTTTACCAAGAATACAAGCCTCACATTCACCATTTTGAAAGAAATATTTTGAAATATTAATTCTAAAGCGCGAGAGTGAGGGTGTCCTAGTCTAGCATGCCAAATAACATTGTTTGCTTTAACATTAATTGAACTAAAACAAGATAAGTTAGATGAAGGCAGGTTCAAGTCCTTGAGCAAGTAGAGATCATCTTGAGTAACACCTTGGCCAAGGACTTGTCTCAATATCCTGAAAATATACGTCATTAGGCCCAAATATTGCATAGCAATTTAAATCAGTGGTGGCTTTCTTAACTGATAATAAATTTGAAGTAAAACTTGGCATATAGAAAGGTTTAGAGGTTTTATCAAACAATTTTAAGTTTCCGATTCCTTCTACTGGTACCTTATCACCATTAGCTATAATCACATTTCCACTAGCAGGTTTAATTTCACTAATCAACTTAGAATCATTAATCATGTGATGAGATGCACCAGAATCAACAATAAGAGGTTTAGTTGGTTTTAAAGCAAGATAAGAGTTACCGGAGGCTTCCCTGAGAGCTTTGATGACTGCATCAAGGTTTGCTCTCCTCAACCAACTCATATGATGCTGCTAGGGCAGTTCCATTTCCTCCAGAGACTTGATGAATTGGCTCGGGGGTTGTCGCTTCTGCCGCCATGGTAGCTTGATGAGCTTTTGGTCCTCCACGGTTATTCGTCGGTCGATTAACTCAGAGATGGGGGTGAAGGGTCTAGCACTGGCTCTTGAAATGGCCAACCTTCTTACAATGATCATAAACAGGGGGATTCTTGTCGTCATGTTTGAAGTAGCCTTTGTTTGCGGAAGCTATCTCCACCTTGTTGTCCATTACAAGCTCTCCTTTTCTCCCAAACAAACCCATAGAGTCATGTTCCTTCTGGATATGGCTACAAACATCATCAAGGCTCGGGAGTTTGTCCGACCTCAAGATGTGTTTGATGAGGTCGTTGTAAGAGGGATTCAGAGTTAGAAGTAGACCAAACACCTTATCTTATTCTCGCCGCTCGTTTAAGATGACCGGATCGAGAGTGGCCGGTCGGAGCATCTCGAGCTCAGCCCAAAGGGACCGAAACTTTCCAAAATGTTTGGTGAACTCCATATCTTCTTGGCTGAGATTGTTAATGGCCCTCTTGATCTCAAATATTCAGTTTAAGTTGGTAGTGTTGCCGAACACATTTTGTAATGTGTCCCATAGATCCTTGGCCGTTTTGCAATACGAGCAGGCTTCAAGTATTGGAGCATCAAGGGAGTTCTGAAGGATGGCGAGAACACTTTGGTCTTCTTGAAACCACTTTTTCTTCACCACTGGTGGCCACAGCTTTGTCATCGTTGGTTGGCTCTTCCTTTGGAGCTTCACTCGATGTAATATGGGTCCAAAGCCCTCGGCCACATAGTGCCGTCTTTGTGGTTCTTGCCCACAACAAGTAGTTCTCTCCATTGAGAGTAACTGGAACAATCAAGGTCCTGGTGCCTTCCATGTCGAAGTTACCGTTGGTTAATACTATTTTCCAACGGATAAAAAGATGATACTTTCAAAGTCAAACAGAAAGAATAAGATAGATTAGAGCGAAAGCGTTTGGTGGGTGTGAGAATAAGATGGAACAACAAGGCTCTGATACCATGGAAGTTTAGAAAGAACAAAGTAGTGTAGAACAAGTGTGATTGAACAAGGTGAGAAAGTATGAGCGAGTGTGTACGAGTGAGAGAGAGAGAGTGTGTAATCGGAAGTGTAAAGTGTATTGAGAAGGAGAATTCTCTCTTCTTACTCTATTTGGTTCTTAGTTACATTCTAAATATAGACATTTACACAAAGAATATTCTACCTAAGATTCTATGCACAAATACACACAATGAAAGTGACATCTCCTTAAGCACACATGTGATCTTTGTTTGACTTCCCACTTGCACATCCACTTGCATAATCTCGCCAACGGCTCCATGAGAAGATTCTCGAAGTCTAGTGACTGTTGGAGACTATCCTTGGTAGGTTGGACTTGTAAGGCCTCCAAATGGTACGGACGGCCCAATGTGATAGTTGTACGTACGTGGTGCTAGTTCTTATAGTGCATCGAGCGATGCACATGCCGAGCATCGTTTTTCCCTGAAGCTTCTCGCCGGATCTTCATTCCTACAACCATCAAACTCGATCCCAAGCCACAAGAAAGCTTCACAAAGCCTCAAATAACGTTCTAACAAGCTAAACAACACATAAACAAGCAGATCTGAGAAATCTCAAGCTTAGATAAGCCATGCCCATGCACTCACCTTTGCCACAAAGATTCTGAACCACAAGAGAGCTTCACAAAGCCTCAAATAACGTTCTAACAACCTAAACAACACATAAACAAGAAGATCAGAGAAATCTCAAGCTTAAATAAGCCATGGTCATGCACTCACAAGCAAAACAACGCTCCAAGGAAGCTCCTACAATGATCCCAGCTGAAGATCTCCACAGGAACAGCCTCAAATCTCTCAAAATTCACAAGAACACTCAAGAACACCTTTTCTCTCAAAAGCGGCTAAACTCATCGAATGAGACAAAAACTCGAGTTAAGGGTTTTCCTTAACCCCAAAACGCAGCGTTTAACTTAAACTATTCCGAACCAAACCGGCCTTGCATCGACCGATGCACCTAGTGCATCGATCGATGCATCCCCTAAACCGGGATTCCGGTTCGCGGATGTGAAACGACCGCACCCGGATTCCCAATCCTCACACAGGATCCACGGGAAACGATCTCACCGGAACCCCATAATTCTGACGAGACAACCGGCGTAGAAATCGCTCCTTACAAAAACTTCAACAAATACACCAAACACCAGCTCATCTAGTTACTAAGTCGCACAACCAACCACCCCTAGCGACCGAGTAACACGAGAGGTGGGCTGGAATATTTGATTCCGTCCAGCCACGGAAAACACTTCCCTACAATTATTCCAACTCACTATCAACTCCTCTAGTGTCGAACGGCACCTCCACTTGGTGTCGAACATCACCCATCGCACCACTTGCGAACCAACACACACACCGACGCTCACAGCATCACTTCCATCAATCTCTCCTCATCCAAACCTAACTCCAGCATTCCTCCTAGGATCCAAATATACAACAACATCCTGGTGTCGACCGACACCACCTTGGTGTCGCTCGACACCCCAGTTTTACCACAAAACCGTCTATACCAGACCAGAATACAAACACTTAATTAAATCATCAACCAACCGTTCATTTCACAAACCCACCGTTGGATATAAAGCATATAGCACCACGAAGCACTCCACCAAATTTCAGCCAAATCATACTTTGTTTTATCCTCCAAACGTTGCCCCAAAGTATGCATCTCGGACCAGTTCGCACTGTTCATCCACAGTTGGTGTTGACCGACACCACAATTGTGTCGAACGACACAAACCCAGAAACCACGATCCGAGCCTCCCTTCAAACTCCTTCTCGCCGTAAAACCCTAATCCTTCACAACCATCTATTCCCTAATCGATTAAACATCAAACAACACGACTTACCTAGATAACAACCATGAGAAAGCCTCCTCGTCTCTCCCATTCCCCCCACCAAGCTCAAATCCTTCTTCTTACACATGAAGAGGATAGATCTCCCTTCTCCTCCCTTCCAAGTGAGAGCACCACCACTCTCTATCCTTCTCCCCACTAGAACCACCAGAACAGATCCCTCTCCTCCTCTTAACCCTCCTCAAGGCTCCCTTTTCTCTTAGGATACAACTCACCATCTCTCTCTCTTAGAAGCAACAAAAAACTACCCCCTCCCAAGAGAGGCTGCTCGTGCCCCTTTAAAACGAGACTTAAGGTTTCTAAACCCAAACCAAGCTAAACCGATCAATTTTGAAACAAACCAAACAACCCCACTTTAGTGGTGTCCTTAGGATACAACTCACCATCTCTCTCTCTTAGAAGCAACAAAAAACTACCCCCTCCCAAGAGAGGCTGCTCGTGCCCCTTTAAAACGAGACTTAGGGTTTCTAAACCCAAACCAAGCTAAACCGATCAATTTTGAAACAAACCAAACAACCCCACTTTAGTGGTGTCGACCGACACCCTCCTTGGTGTCGATCGACACCTACCCAAAATTGGGTTTGGGATGTTACAATATGTTACAGATATTATGTGACTAAGATTATTAGTCTTCTTCAGAATTTGCACACTTACATGAATAAACAACCGATTCCTAAGTTCCAATATATTTAAACATATTTGGATAAATTCATTAATGAGAATTTTTTTTTTTTAGAGCTTCGATCAATAATGTCTCTCCATTCGTGTCCGCTAAAGGTACAACTATCTTGGCGGACATGGCCTTATGCCCCTATCAAAAATTTCATCAGCGAGAGGTTTATTTTTTAGAGTTTCAATCTATTTAGATTGTCTATTTTGGAAAATTCAGTAGACTTACTGGAATTTAAGTTTATCTTGGACCATTTGGTACATTTGAGAAGCACGAAACATTATGGTTTTTAAACTCTAGATAGAAATCCACAAGAACTTCTAGTTTAAATAGAGATTAACATGGGAAGCTGCTCAAGTGAAATAGAAAATTGGTGGATTATATAATACATCCATTTCCTCTTTCATCTTGAACATCAATTAATGGTTTTATTACCGCCGGATCATGGAGGGAGACATCTTTTTCAGGTTTTGACTGTATTGATTGTTTTTGTATGACGACTGTATTGACTCATAGATCTCTCCCACCTGCACATCGTTTTTCAGGTTTACGCGCGCGTCTTCATGTCACCGTCTCTTGGTATTTATATCGAGCACCAAAACCCTAGACGACTTAAGCAGCGCTTCAAGCCTTTATATGCTATGTTTGTCTTATGTTAAAACAGCTCCGAACCGGTTCCAGCCAAGGCCGACGCAATAGATTTTGTTGCCTAAAGCCAAATTTTTTTTTAAGACATATTGTTAAAAAAAGAAAAAAGAAAAAACCCAAAACTGACTTAAGGATGAATTGATCTAAAGTTCTTTAAGACTAATTATGTGGGATTGACCACTAAACCACAACACACTTGCTGAAATTGATGTCATTAACATTTATATATTTGGTTGATGCTTAAAGCACCAACTTCACGAGCTTTAGCCACGGGCCGGACCTTGACGTACTGCAAAATAAATGTATATATTACTCTCTATTGTATAACATGTACTGATATTTCTTCAGATTTTAGAATCCGCAAAGTTATTTTTTCAACTCTCTCTTTTTGGGTCTTGCATTGCAATCAAACGTGGTTTCCAGATATGACCAGCTAGCCTAATTGCCAATAAGAAAAAGTTACCATTGAGTTGATATTCTGATTTTAGGATGATAATTTGCCTACACATTTTGATAGTAAGAATTTTTTTTCTTGTCACCATTGGGTCACAACAGATCGGTCCATTAGCCGAACAGATCGGTCCATTAGCCGAATCCTACATTCGTTGGGAGTAAAACTCGATCTCTGGTGTGATGGTGTCTTCTACAATTGGACTTACCATTGACCACTGCACTAAAGTCACTTCAACAAAAAAAATGTAATATTTTATTGGTGTAACATGGTTATTAGTGTAAATTTGATTTAGTTCATATTAGTAGAGTTTAATTTTGGATATGACTAAATTATTGTATGTTTATAATTTGAAATCACCCATTAATACATATTCTTGTCAGAATATGAATTGCCAATAAAAAAAGTTATCATTAAGTTGATATTGTGATTTTAGTATCATAATATGCCTACACTTTTTAATATGCCTACACTTTTTGATAGTAAAGCATAAATTGACATACATCTTTTGAATATTTTGATAGTAAGAAAAAAAGTTACCAAAGAGTTGATATTCTAGTACTAAATTTTTCTCCCAGAATTGTAATATAGCAATAAGAATTATGGTTGTATTTATTTTAAAAACATTTGGTTTAATATAGTGTTTAATTTTAATATTGTAATTGTTTGGTAAAGCGACATACATTTTTTCGAATTTGACATGTATATTTTGTATATATTTTATCAAATAAACAAATTAAGTGATAGTAGCAATAAAATTAAAGAAATCTTAATAAAACATAAAGTAACCGCAACTATTGATAGATCAACTATTTAAGGTATAGTGTATATTGATTATTGTAAATTATATAATTTTATTGATGTAGTATGGTTAGTGTAAATTTGATTTAGTTTCTATTAGTAGAGTTTAATTTTGGATATGACGAAATAATGGTATGTCTATCTTTTGAAGTCACCCATTAGTTCATATTCTTGTACCTGAACAATCATATAATGGCCCCATTATACCAATTATTTTAGAAGATTAGAGTATTTTAATTTGTTTGTTTGTTTTATTTGCATCATTATTTTGTAAGATACTTTAAAATAGTAATTATAATATTAGAATTGTGATAATTATACTTATTATTGATTAATCCACATAAACTTATTAACCGGGTGATGTGGAACATAGAACACACATTTTTCTCTTCATAATTGAGTAATATCTTCGTTTTAAGAAAATTAAAATAGATGCATAAGTTTCTTTATATGTATTACTAGCAATTGACCCGCGCTACGCGCGGTAGTTAGATTAAGGTGTATTCTGGGTTTTGTTGTGTATTCTCTTTTTTTTTGGTTACGTAAAATCATATTTTCGTTTGTTTTTGTATTTGATTTTGGTTGCTTATATTGTATTGATGTTTTTGTATTTGATTTTGGTCGCTTATATTGTATTATTGGATATTTTTTATACAAATAGATTTTACAGTAAGTATAATTTAGTATGCTGTTTAGATTTTTAAAAATTGAGATCATCTTAATTAAAACTCACAAGAAAGTCAAGTTTAACAATGGAACAAACCGTTTGTTACCTTAATTAATACTTACCACAATTATAACTTAACCTAAAGTTTTAGTATTTGAGCGAAAATTTCGGTTCTCTCAGTTCGGGTAAAATCGTAAGCCCAGGTTATTTATTTATAAACAACCTCAATTTTATTATGAAACTTAATGGGCCAAGAAAAAGAAGCCCAAATATGAAAAAAAAAACTACGGACTATCTTCTCACTCTCTATTTTTCTGATTCTTCTTCTTCTTTTTACAGACTTCTTCATTCTTGAGCTTTAAAAGCGGTGGATGTTGTTCATCTAAGTTCAGGAACTTGTCGGGTTCGGTATAACCACTGAATAGGGTGCTTCCTTCAGCGCTCCAGTTCAGGCTTGTGCAGTAAATAACCTGACCCAATCAACAAACATATCGAATTCAGTTTCCATTGTTATACACAATATAATGTTAGACCAAAAACAATGCGCTATGTGTGAAATTCTTCAGTGGTCAAAGTATTACAACTCAAATCATCCAAAAACGAACAATTTAAAATATCAATTCTTGCAAGAAATCTCAGGTGATCGAGGAGTATGGAGAATGAAATATATTAAAACCCTACGTTGACAAGGTAGTCTCAAATCTATAGACTAAAAACGCAATTGTTATACAGGTTTCACAGATACATATCCTCAACAAGAGACGCCAACACGAGTATTTACATGACACAGCAAAGACAACAACCAGAACTACAGACCTAGATTAATAATAAATCAATTCATGTAAGAATCTTTTCAGTGAACCTCCTCATTTCCTACAACAGACGTAGACTACTACTTAATCATCAGACATAACCAACATTACAAACAACAACAGAGCATTCTATCAATACCAAAGTGAAACTTGAAATCAAGTCATGAGTTAGTTTGTTAGTATGTGTGTACCTTTTCCTTGGTGGCAGCAGGACCACTATTGTCAGCCTTCTCGGCCTCAGCCTTAAGATCAACCTTCAAATCCTCAACAATGGTCTTGCTCTCCAGGTCCCAAATCTTAATACCCTGTTCAGTTGCAGCACAGAGCCAGTACCTGTTGGGACTGAAGCAAAGGGAATGGATCAAAGAGTTAGCTTCAAGAGAGTAAAGCTTCTTCCCTCAGCCAAATCCCACAGCAAAACAACACCGTCTTTGCCTCCACTTGCACAAAGTGAACCATCAGGTGACACGACGACAGTGCTCACATATCCAGTATGACCAGCAAGAGTCGATTTGAGCTTGCAGTTTGACAGGTTCCACACTTTCACGGTTTTGTCCCACGAGGCTGACACAATCGTCGGCTGGAGTGTGTTAGGGCTGAATCTGACGCAGCTAACCCAATCACGGTGTCCCTCACCACCTCCTTCTGAGATCGTGTACTTGCACTCACCTAGAGTGTTCCACAGCTTGATCGTACGGTCACGTGACACAGAGACGATCTGACGGTTGTCAAGGGAGAAGGCGACGGAGAGCACATCCTTGGTGTGTCCGACGAATCGACGAGTGGAGACACCAGCAGCTAGATCCCAAAGACGGAGCTCACCGTCCCAGCTACCGGAAAGGGCGAATTGTCCATCTGAGGAGAGAACAACATCCTCAACGAATGAATTAAGAATGAATGAAGGGGAGAATGGAGATTGAGGGTACCTTTTCGTCAATCATGAGTTGTCCACCTTTTTTAACGTTTCGAGCAGGCCAGAAACGGAGGATCCTACCTACGATTTGTTGGTCAAGTCGACCAGCTTTAAGGTCAGCGAAAGAAATGAAAGAGGAGTTCATACTTCTAAGCCGAGAATGTAAGGCCAAATGTAAGTTGAGACAATGACAATAAGAAGAGATTGGTTTATATAACAGAAGGACTTACGGCATTTAAGGAAGAAGTAGTGGACTCTCCATTAAATCAGAGAAGATGGAAGAACATAATTAACAGTTACAAACGAAACCGTAGCAATTGTGATGGAAGACATGGAAGGATAAGTGAAAGTGTAAAGGATTGGAAGATTTCAATTCGCATCAGATGGTGAAATGGCATGGATCGTGAGTTAAGGAGAAGAGCAACCGGTGGAGATGGAGCGTCGTCAACAGCGCGGAGGAGAGACATTCATAGGTTTAATCAATAAGCTAGAAAAATAGTTGGGCCTGAATTATCTCTGCAAAACTTTAGGCTAAGTCCAATCCGAAAACCCCAAAATATTTAAGAATAAATGCTGACGTGGATGCACCTGAAGAGAGTAAAAGTTAACTTTATATATATAGATATGATAATTCAATAAAATTAAAGAAAGATGATAGGAAAATTATAATTTAAAAAATTTAACAAAAACTTCCAAATATAATATTAAAAACAAATCATATGGAATATAGTATAATCAAATAAAATTTCTCCTTTAAAAAAAAAAATCTCTCGAAAGATGGTGACGGCGAGGCGACTCTAGGGTTTTATCCCCACATTGAGATGGATGTTGGGGTTCGATTGGGGTGTTACTCTGGTGATTCTTTGGGTTCAGAATTGGGATTTGGTCGCGGATCCTCCGGTCTCATGGAGATTGAGAGAAATAAAGGTCTCGATCTGGTTTTGGAGAAACAGGAATCTATACGGTTTATGGTTTCAATGGTTGATATTCTTGTATCTGTTTGGTCCCAGATCTGTTGGTTTGGTTGTCCAAAGATATCGCGGTTTGTGGGTTATTTTTTCAAACCGGGAGTCTCGGTTGTTAAGGTTGGAAAGTCGAATCTGGGAGATTATGTTTGGTGCGGAAAGATCCTTTCGTCGAGGTGATTGAGGTAGGGGATCCTCTGTAGATATGCGATCCCGTGGGGATGGTCGGAAGATTCCGGGGGATTATTTTCTGCGAGAAATCTGGTCCTGGATTGGGCTGTTGATGGTGTTTCAATGCTCTGATTTTCGGTGGTCTTGGTTGCAGTATTTAAGAGTGGTATGGTTTGGAGTGTTTCCTCATCACCGAGTTCTCATTTCCTTCTTGAGTGTTTGCTTTTGTTATAGTTTTCTTTCTCTCGGGGTACGATTCTGGTTTCTCTTGGTGGGGTTGCCTTTCTGTGTGGTTTCTACGATGTCTCAGAGTGCTCTTGTTGCTATGGGGTCGAGTGGGAAGAAGGTTATGGAGGTGGTTCCTAAGCGTAAGATCAAGATCCCTCATTTTGATAACTCTGCTCTTATTGAGGGATACTCGAAGAAAATCATCGGTCGCTGCTTCAATCCAATGATCCAAGACATGAAGTCTTTGCTCATTATGCTTCCTCGTATCTGACAGCTGGAAGGAAAGGTTGTGGGTGTAGACTTGGGGCTAGGCAAGTTCCATTTTGATTTTGATCGGGAGGAGGATATTGCGGAGGTGATTACCATGGAGCCTTTCCATTTTGATGAATGGATTGTGGCTCTAGTGAGGTGGACACCGTCGATTGACCCGTCTTATTCGTCCTCACTTACTTTCTGGATCAGGGTCTTGGGTATTCCACTCCAGTTCTGGGCAGATCCCACTTTCAGGAGTATTGGTGCGGATCTTGGGGCTGTTCAGGCGGTGGATATTGACGGTGGTCGTGTCCGGGTGATGATTGATGGTTTCAAACCATTGTGCTTTGAAACCGAGATAGAGTTTGGTAATGGGGAGCAGATCACCGTTGCTTTGCGCAATGAGAGGTTGTATGGTTTTTGCGCAAAGTGTTATAGTTTGTGTCATGAGGAGGCTGTTTGCGGGGTAAGTGCTGCTCTGGTTCTTGGTTCTACTGCTGGAGTTGAAGAGGAGGCTGGTGATAGGAGGCATGGGAGTCAAAGTTATCGTGGTGCTCTGGGGGAAGGATAGGAGATGGCAGGGTGGTCCCGAGGGCTCAAATGCTCTGATCGGACGTAACAAGGGTACTGGTGATGCCTTGCGGACGGGGTATCATCAGTTTAATGGGGGTCCTTTCCAGGGAGGGGCTAGGTCTTGTTCCCAGCGAGCACCGAGAGAGAACCCATCTTCCTCTCGGGGTCCTGCTCCTGCTTCTGTGACTTCTGGTGTCCAGCATGTCCCTCCAAGGGAGGCGGATCGAGTGGTACAAGAGGCTGGGGAAGCTTCCTCACTGGCCCAAGTTGTGGTCCAAAGTAAGAAGAAGGTTCGTAAAGCCTTGTTCCAGGAGGCTAATGGGGAGATACCGGCGACTTCAGGGGTGGTTGTGCCTCCTGCTGATAAGGGTACCGGCGACTTAAGGTTGGGGATAGGGCATCTTTGTCTATGGAGGTTGATGGTTCTGGTCCGCAAGAGGTTTTGGTGAGTCCTCAGGAGGTTCCAATTGAGGGTGTCGGCATAGCTACTGTGGTCGGTGGTCAGGCTCAGGTCCTGATCGAAGCGAGTGGGGAGCCAGTGGTGCCTATTACAGTGCATGTTCTGGTCAGGAAGACACATGGTGCTGTTGATGAGGCTGCAGAGGAGGTCCCTATTGCTACGCTGGTCATTCAGCCCACACCGATAGAGGGGGAGGCTATGGAGGAGACTGGGACATTGGCGAGTGGCTCTAATATCATGCTGCCTGTTGTGCCATTAATGGAGGTCGGTTTTGGATCAGCAGGGGATGGTACGGAACCATTGAGTGAGGATGCTCAGGTGGTGACAAGGTAGGTAAGCCAAAGGGTGCAGGTCTGCTGAAGGGAAAGGAAGCTTAATGTTTACCTTCGTACTACTCCAAAGAAGAGGCCTGCTCCTCGAGCTGACCAGATGGGGAGATGGTCTAAACCCTAAGAACCAGGAAACGGTGAAGGGTGCGTTGGGTGGGAAACCACCAAAACCGAATGCTTGATAGATGAATATTTTGAGCTGGAATTGTCAAGGTCTTGGTAGCAAAGCAACAATTGGATATTTAAGGGATCTTTGGTTTCAGTATCGTCCAGACTTCTTTTTTTTTTATTAAAAACAAAACAGTCTTTTAATTTTCTGCAACAATTTGTAGGCCATTTTAAATTTATTAATTGTGATCCTATAGGTTGTAGTGGTGGATTGACTCTTTTTTATAATAAAAATGATTTAATGTTTCAGTTCTTTTTGAGTCTGATAGAATCATTGATATTGAAGCAGTATATAAAGGCAAAACTTTTAACTTAACATTTGTTTATGGGGATCCGGTCCCTAAGAAACGTGATTTGGTTTGGGAACGGTTAACCCGGATTGGGGTACAACGGTGCTCACCATGGTTTGTTATTGGAGATTTTAATGAGTTAACATGTAATCATGAAAAAAGGGGAGGGAAGCTTCGTCCTACATGTTCCTTCCGTTCTTTTAACTGTATGATCCAGGATTGTGGTTTTTTAGATTTCCCATACATTGGAGATTTTCTTTCTTGGCGTGGTTGGAGAGATAAATAACCGATTAGGTACCGTTTGGATAGAGCTTTAGGGAATGAGGATTGGCATGAGATCTTCCCGGATACAGTAATAGAATATCTTCCCATGGTTGCTTCTGATCATGCACCTTTGGTGGCTGTCATTGGTGCCAAATATACACGGGGGAAGGGCAGCTTTAAGTTTCATAGACGTTGGCTTGGGAAGGATGGCTTGATGGATGTTATATCCACGGGCTGGAATGGGGATCCGGGTCGTCGTTCTGGGGTTTTGGTTGGCAAGATAGTCAGTTGTAGGAGAGCGATTTCCTGATGGCGGAAAGCTCAGGTCCTGATTGGGTGGGATGCCATTGAGGATTTAAAGCGTCAATTGTGTGTGGCTCAGGCGGATGACGCGACTATGCCGGAAGTCATTATGGAGTTAAGTGCTAAGTTTTAGGCGGCGTATCGAGATAAGGAGGTTTATTGGTACCAGAAAAGTTGTAGCCGCTGGATGCGGTTGGGTGATCGGAATTCCAAATATTTTCATGCCCTGACAAAACTGCGGCGGGCTCGGAATAGGATTGTGGGACTTTTTGATAAGAATGATATTTGGTCTACAGATGATACTGCAATCTGTTCAACCGCAATGTCGTACTTTGAAGAGCTGTTTACTAGTATTAATCCTTATAATGTTGAGGATGTTTTGGGGGAGGTTCATTGTGTTGTTACGGATGAGACAAATGAACAGTTGACTAGGCCCGCAACAGAGTGGGAGGTTAGGACAGCTTTGTTTATGATGCATCCAGATAAGGCTTCGGGTCCAGATAGGTTGACAGCTCTGTTCTTCCAGAAGGCATGGAGTGTGGTTAAAACGGATTTACTTTCTTTGGTTAATTCCTTTTTTCAACAAGGGTCTTTTGATAAGGACCTTAATACAACACATATTTGTTTAATCCCAAAGGTGGCTAAGCCAACTCGAATGGTGGAATTACGCCCTATCAGTCTGTGTAATGTGGGATATAAAATTATTTCCAAAATTTTATGCCAACGGTTAAAAGAGGTACTTCCTAGTCTTATTTCGGAGACTCAATCAGCCTTTGTCCCAGGCCGTTTGATTTCGGATAACATTTTGATCGCTCAAGAGATGTTTCATGGGCTCCGCATGAATAACTCATGTAAGACGAAATATATGGCCACTAAGACAGATATGAGTAAGGCATATGATAGGGTGGAATGGTTATTTATTGAACGGGTCCTCCGTAAAATGGGTTTCTCGGAGAAATGGATAACCTGGATCATTTTTTGTGTCTCTTCGGTGGAGTATAAGGTTTTGCTGAATGGGCAACCAAATGGGCTTATCAAACCGGAACAAGGTTTACGGCAGGGGAATCCGCTATCACCGTATTTGTTTATTTTGTGCACGGAAGTGCTTATTGCGAATATCCGGAAAGCGGAGACGGATAAGAGGATTACAGGCATCAAGGTGGCAAATAAATGTCCGCCAATAACTCACCTTTTGTTTGCGGATGATAGCTTGTTTTTTTGTAAAGCTACTAAGGAGGAATGTGGGGCAATTTTAGATGTTTTGAAGAATTATGAGGCTGCCTCGGGGCAACAAATTAATTTTTCCAAATCATCGCTCCAATTCGAGCATCGGGTACCTGAACAAATACGCTTAGAGGTGCACTCGACACTTGGTATTACAAAAATTGGTGGTATGGGATCGTATCTGGGGCTACCAGAGAGTTAGGGGGTCCAAAACCAAGGTGTTCTCCTTTGTTAGGGATTGGTTACAGAGTCGTACTACAGGCTGGACGGCGAAGCTTTTTTCCAAGGGGGGGGAAAGAGGTTATGATCAAGTCTGTCGCTACTGCTGTTCCAACTTTTGTGATGTCTTGTTATCGTATTCCAAAAACAATTACGTCCAAACTTACTAGTGCAGTGGCAAATTTTTGGTGGACTAGCAATGGTCAGCCTGGGGGAATGCATTGGTTGGCTTGGGAAAACTTTGTTCTAGTAAGCAACTAGGTGGGTTAGGCTTTCGGAATGTGGATGATTTTAACACGGCTTTGTTGGCAAAACAATTATGGCGCCTGATTGAGGTACCAGATTCGCTGTTTGCACGGGTTTTTAAGAGTAGGTACTACCGGAATTCTAACCCAATGGTACCTCTTAAGTCTTATTCTCCATTGTATGGTTGGAGAAGTATTATTTCTGCTAGATCTCTGGTAAATAAAGGGCTGATTACACGGGTTGGCTCCGGGGATACTATTTCTATATGGACAGATCCCTGGGTTCCAGCTCAATTCCCGAGACCTGTGCAAAGCAAGGATTCTTTTATGGATCCTTTGCTTCAAATTAATGATCTTATTGATCGTGCAAACAAAACCTGACAAATAGACCGGCTAGCCATCCATTTTGCTCAGGCTGATGTTGATTTGATTGGAGCTATTCCTTTGAGCATTAATCAACAACCGGACTCGCTCGGTTGGCATTTTACAAAAACTGGGAAGTATACGTTGAGGTCGGGCTATCATACAGCACGTATGGCCGTTTCCCAGGAGACCTAAGTGGTTGCTCATGGTCCTGATATTACGCCTCTCAAGGCTTCTGTTTGGAAAACCCGGTGCCCACCGAAGTTACAGCATTTTATGTGGCAGATTCTTTCTGGGTGTCTGTCGGTGACTGCTAATTTACGACGACGGGGTATTTCTTGTGATGTAAACTGCTCTAGGTGTGGGACAAAGGATGAAACTAAAAATCATGCACTTTTCGAATGTCCGCCAGCGAGACAAGCTTGGGCTCTTGCCAATGTTCCTACGGGTTTTCAGGCTTTTCCTACCTCTTCGGTATATGCTAATATGGATTATTTCTTAGGGGCACAAAATCCAAGCGCTAAGGTTTCAGCTTTCTCCTGGATAGCCTGGTATATATGGAAAGCCAGAAATGCAAAGGTTTTTGAGAATGAGGTGGAGAGACCGGATGAAGTGGCACGCCTTGCCATTAGCGAGGCAAATGCGTGGACGGAGGCCCAGGGTGAGGAGGAGGAGTGTTGCTCGCTCAGGCCACAAATTGCTCCTATACCGGAGGTGCGGGGAGTTCAGCTCCCTTATGCTTTTTCAGTTTACAGTTGTTTTGTTGATGGCTCATGGAAGGACTCTGATAGGTTTGCTGGTGCGGGATGGGTTTGTCGGTCGTCGCAGGGGTCCTCCCCCCCTCATGGTCGCCGCTAATTTCCGTCGTAGCTTATCCTCTCTTCATGCTGAACTCAAAGATTTTGTTTGGGCTGTGAGATGCATGATAGGTCACGATCTCTTGGAAGTGGCTTTCTATACAAACTGCTCAGATTTGGAGAAGATGGTGTTTTCTCCCTCCGACTGGCCAGCCTACTCAGCATATCTCGAAGACATCAAGGTGGACATAGCGAAATTCTCAAGTTTCTCTTTGACCTTGATATCTAGGAAGGACAATGTGCTTGCGGATCGTCTGACACGACAAGTTCGTATCCAACCGCATGCTATTACTTTTGTAAACGTTTCCCTTCCAAATTGGCTCATTTGAGTTGATTTTTTCAATTGTTGTTAAAAAAAAAAAAAAAAAAAAAAAACAAATCATATGGTATAATATCCAATCTTAGTATTGTAAGTTTTGATAGTTAACAATTTTTAAAAATTGCAATTACTAATTTAAAAAAAAGATTAATTTCTTATTTTTACCTTTAATATTAAAATATTCTTAAAGACAAGTGAAATGCTTACAAAAAAACGACAACTTCCTTGGTTGACTCCACATTGTGATCTTTGTGAGAATGTTTCTTCAGCTCTAATGGCGGAAGGCTTAGCGTGTAGAGCTGAAATTCAGAATGCAGTCAGGGATGGAGTGGAGCACTTTTACCTGGAATCTTATTGCTTACAATTGGTTGGAGCTATCAACTCACGATAGATTCTTTTGGAGTTACATGACATTTTATCAAATATTCGCATTGGAGTGGCAAATGCAAATGTTTTAGCTGATACTTTTGCCAACCGTTGTTTAAGCTTGTACGCTGTAGTGTAAACTTTATTTAAGAAATGGAAAGTTTGGAAAAAAAAAAAGTTTGGTGAACATAAAAAAAAAGAAAAACATTTTCTTTATAATTTAAAGAAACACGTTAGAGTTATGTATGTGTGATATATATATCAAAACGCATGATGTCACATTGTACTATATTTCAGCTCTAACTTTAACCACTTTGACTGAATTATTTCCATGACAAATTTTCACAGAAAATTCAAGAAGGTTTGCTCATTACAAAACAAAGAGAAAGAGAGTGTGAGAGAGACACGAGAGGAGGTTGAAGGAACAAAGCTTGTGTGTGAGTGTGACCTTCCCTGAATCAGAGAAATGGCTAGGAACGCTGATTACCTTCGGTGCTTACAAGAACGCAAGAATGAAGGCTTCTTTAAGGCTGTTCGGAGTATAGATGTTGTTTCCGAAAACATGGTAACAATGTTCCAAACTCTTCTTAGTTCCTAAATTTGGCGATTTCTTGCAAGCTTAGTATGGAAAGGTTGAAACTTTTGGTTCTCTGTAGCAATGGGTCTTGTCTTAAATGTTGAATCCTGTTAGCTAAGTTTGGAAAGGTTGAAACTTTTGGTTCTCTGTAACAATGGGTCTTGTCTTAATGTTGAATCCTGTTAGCTAAGTTTGGAAAGGCTGAATTTTGGTTCTCTGTAACAATGGGTCTTGTCTTAAAGGTGGAATCTTTTTCGTTAATAAGCTTTTGGGTCTCAAATAACTCATTGATTCTTATTTCTTTGTTGCTTCCCTTAGTTCGCTGTCTGAATGAGTGGATATGCTTTGTAATATTCGGTATTGTTTCTTGATCTGAATGAGATCTGTCCTCTGTTCGTTACAATTGTCTAGTTAGATTTTCATTTGTATTTAGTGGTTCATGGAAAAATTTGAAACTTTAGACTCAAATATTTGATGAGATGTAGTAACAAGTTCACTAATGTTTCACTGTAGTTACAAAACACCATTCTTGGTTTATAACTTTATATTACTTTCAGTCTTCTTATATCATCTCTTCTTCATCTTATTTGTATAACCAAGCGAGCACTTCCTCATGACTTCGTGAGAAGCTTCTCCGAGAAAGAGCTCTCATGTAAGATGAAGATAAGAACACAGTGGGGACGCTCTTGGGAAGTAGCAATTTCCAAAAACCCAAGATTCTACTTCATGGAGAAGTCTGGTTGGGAGAAGTTTGTCAAGGACAATGCCTTGGGACACAGTGAGTTTCTTACATTCACTCACAAAGGGAACATGAGTTTCACTGTTAGCATCTTCAAACAAAACGGCAAGGAGATGCTCCAACCTTCACAGTCCAGAGCATCCTTGGCTTCTTCTAGTAAGATTTGCTTTTCCGAGTATGAAACGGATTTTAATCTCCTATCCCCCTTTTCCCTAAAACAATTTCTCAAAAACCCCCACTTATTCTCACTACCCCCTTCTTTAATGAAAAGACAAAACTATCCCTCTAACAATTTTTAAGTTAAAATTGAACATCTAGTTGTATCATATATCCCCAGTTGTACCTAGTTGCATACAGTTGCACCCAGTTGTACCCGCACCCAGTTGTACCCAGTTGTACCTAGTTGCACCCCGCACCCAGTTGTACGCAGTTGTACCTAGTTGCACCCAGCATAGTGCGATTCGAACCCTGGGCGCGCGTGAGTGCGCATGGAGCTCGCAACCACTGAGCTACTGTATTTTTCGTTGAACATTTACTGTTTTAATTATATTTAACCTATAACCGCCGAAAACAATATTCATTAAGGGTAATATTGTCTTTTTACCAATAAGGGGGTTCTGAGAAATTGTTTTGATGGATAGGGGGATATGAGATTTTAGTCCGTATGAAACAGTGAACCATATAAAGACATCAAATAATTCTTTTACTTTTGATGATGAAACAGGTCGGATTAAAACAGAACAAAGAAGAGGTAGTGTCTACAATGATGTCAAGAAGGAGGAGGTGGTGCCTCCTGAGTTGAGTAATCGTGGCCCAACAAGAGAAGCTGAATCAAATGGAGGAGAAAAGTACAAAAGGAAGCTCAGCTTTAGGAAGAAGAAACCTGAGGAAACCCAAAACTCCAAGAGAAGTGAGAAAGTGGTTAGGGCCAGGAGGGATTCTGCAGCTGCCTCTTCGTCTTCGGTTCCAGAATTCACCATCTTATTCAAGAAAGCATATCTCATATTCCTGGTAAAGATAAGACAAACCAATAACGTCTAAACAGAATCCATTTTGGTTTTTACAAAAACTGATATGAATAAAAAAATATGTATTTTTGTGTGTTTCAGAGGATCCCGGTTTCTTTTGCAAAGGATCATATGTCGGAGGAGAAGACAATGTTCAAGATCCATCACCCAGATGGGAAGAAATCCTGGAATGTGGTTTATCTAGTGAAGTTTAGAGCTTTCTCTGGTGGATGGCGCTCTCTGGTTAAAGAGTATCCCATTGATATTGGGGATACTTGCAAATTCACACTCATCGAACCAAACGAGCTGCTTCTCGTTGTCTTTAAACCCTAAGAGGAGACTCACTGATGATGGATGAATCTATGTGAGGGGTGGTGTCTTGGAGAAGAGGCTACTGATCAGTACTTAGTAAAAGAAACTTTTGTCTTTATGAGTGTTGTCTTAAGTGTTGTGTTTTGACTTTTGAGACAGTTCTGAGTCAGTTGGTTGGTATTGAACTTATCTTATGTGACTTCGTAGGCTAATGCTGCAACCGATTATCAAATTCAGCATATGTACTGATGGTCTTGTCTGACTTTAACTACCGTTAGATTAGGACACCAAGCTTTGATTATACACTAAACATAAAAGCTGGCGGCCCACTTGGACGTTTAATTAGCCCATTCCTTTGTTTACACCAATATCTAGTTTTTAACATATCTTTTTCTTGGTTGAATCGGCAAATCATGAGTTCATCATCTCCCATATCGAAGATTTTGACGAGATTGCCTTCAAAGTCAGCGGCAAGGTTTCGTTGCGTCTCGAAGCGATGGGATTCAATGTTGGGTAGTCCACAATTCAAGGAGTTGTTCTTGACCAGATCCTTGGCTAAGCCGCGCCTCCTGCCATCGTAGAAAACGGCAACGAAAACGCAAAAGCCTGCGGTGTGTGGAGCTTCTTCTCGTCACCTCAGCTTGAGAATCCATATGAGAAATCATCGTCGACGGCTCTTGTAGCAGCGGCCGAATTGCATGTGAGATTTTCTCCAGACAATCTACTGATCAATCATGATTATGACCTAAGATATTGTTCATGTGGCTACGTCTCTGGCTTGTTCTATATCTATGGTAATCGATACCAGGCTAGACCTCTGATATGTAACCCCGTCACGGGACGGTATGTGATCTTACCTGATAGGTATACTTACAGAAAGGCTTATAGCTTTTTCGGGTTTGACCCGATTGAGAAGCAATATAAGGCATTGTCCATGGCTTATTACTGTGGTCCTGGCCGTAATAAAATTCTTACACTTGAAGATGGAGATCTGACGTGGAGAAGGATCAAATGTCCCATACGACATGATATTAAGAGTGATGGGGTATGCATCAACGGGGTTTTGTATTACTTGGGTGATACGTCAGATTGTTATAATGATGCTCATGTTGTGACATCTGATTATATTATAGTTTGCTTTGATGTTAGGTCTGAAAAGTTCTTCTTTATTGATGTAGAAAGGTTTTGTCGATTGATAAACTACAAGGGCAAATTAGCTGTGATTTATTGGGAGGATGATGAAGACATTTATAAGAAGTGTTATTTTGGGAAAGATCTTGATGAGTATTTGGAGGAAAATCTCGAAGCTGATGCAACTAATGAGCTGCATGTGTGGGTTCTAGAGGATGTTGAGAAACAGGAATGGTCGAAATATGAATACACATGGACTGATGATAGATTCTTCCGTCGTCAGGTTTCCATCGCTGGTGCGACTGCTTCAGGTGAAATAGTGCTTTCGATGAGCAAGTATACATTTAAACAACCGTTTTATGTTTTCTACTTCAATCTCGAAAAGAACACTCTCCAACGTGTTGAAATCCAAGGTTTTGGTGAAGCGTTTAAGAAACCTTGTTGTGTTCGCACCTTTGTAAACCACGTAGAGGATCTTAATCTTAACGATTTAGAACTACTCAAGTCAGTCCATCCTCCATTGGAGAAGCCAGAATATGTAGAACCATCAGATTCAGAATCAGACTGAGAAGGGACAAGGAGAAAGAAGATAGTTATGATGATTGGAGTTAGGTGAAAGCAATGGCCATGTCACTTTCTGCTCTTATCTATTCGGTTATGCCCTTTTGATATGTACCATTTTCATTTTAATAATATAAGTATTGGATCCTACAATATTCAGTCTCAACACTAGAACGTGAGATGCCTCTTAAAATATTATGATATTTAATGTAACCCCGGTAGCCTAAATCCATGAGGCAAGTAGTAAAACGTCGCAAAATCTGTCTCCAAATTTTCATTATTATAATACCAACCCAATATTCGTGATATAAAGTGACAGTTGTAGGCTTAGTTTCAAAAATCTATATGATCCCAATAACTTCTTCAACTTCCCTTCCTTGCACAATGCATCAAAACACTCTTTGAGATTCGACTTTTTGATAACAAACTTAGAAATTTTAAGCAGTTACAAGTTTCAACCAAAACTTCTTTTATTTTCTCTATGGCTTCATCCACCATTCTCATCAATTGACAACACACTCACTGTCTAGTACCAAAATTATTAGTCTGAAACGGCAAGACAGTACATCCAGCCAGCAAATAAAAACGACATGAGGTGTGCTCTCCAAGATACGAAACGGCAGCGTTAGTAATTAAAGAAGAGAGCCCGAAGCTGGCAGCTTACTTGCAAGTTAAATTAGCCCATCTCTGTTTTTCTTAACCGACTAAAAATCGTAAAATATATATATTCACGAAGTTATAATGGTAACTAGGTCTCTTTAGTACGTGTATATATATAGCTAGGTTTATGTAGGTCTTAAATACAAGTTTTTAATATATCTCTTTATTCTTTCGATCGGCAAATCATGAATTCATCATCATCTCCCATATCGATTGATCTCATCATGGAGATCTTGTCGAGTCTGCCTTCAAAGTCAGTAGCGAGGTTTCATTGCGTGTCGAAGCTGTGGGCATCAATGTTGGCTAGTTCATATTTCAAGGCGTTGTTCCGGACCAAGTCCTTGGCTAAGCCACGCCTCTTATTCGCCATCGTAAAAAAAGATAAGTGGCGCTTCTTCTCGTTGCCTCAGCTTCACAACCCATACGAGAAGTCGTCGTCGACTCTTGTAGCAGCCGCCGAATTTCATGTGAAGTTCCCTCGAAAAATCCTTCATAATAGTAACCGATTATATTTTGCACATGGCTACGCCTCTGGTTTGATCTATTTCAAAGGTGCTTCGTCCGACGATAGACTTGTGATATGTAACCCCAACACAGGAGGGTATGCAGTATTACCTTTTCTGAATCGTTACCGAAAGACGTATAATTTTTTCATGTTTGAACCGATCGATAAGCAATTCAAGGTATTGTTCATGGTTTATTCTGGTTGTGATCGTAATCATAAGATTCTTACAGTAGGAACCGGAGATATGAAGTGGAGAACGATAAAATTTTCCTTGCAACATGAATCCGCGAGTGAAGGCATATGCATCAATGGGTTTTTTTTTTTTTACTTGGGTGAGACGTTCTCTCCGCATAATCACGGTTTGAAGTCTGATTATGTAATAGTTTGCTTTGACATTAGGTCGGAAAAATTCACCTTTTTTGACACAGAAAGGTTTTGTAGATTGATAAACTATAAGGGCAAATTAGCTGTGATTTATTTCGAAGATGATGTCAACATTCTTTCGTTTCTTTATAGGAAGAGATATCATGTCGAGGCTGATGCCATTAATAAGTTGCATGTGTGGGTTCTAGAGGATGTTGAGAAACAGGAATGGTCTAAATATGCTTATACTTGGACCGACGATAAATTTTTCCGTCGTCGACACGTTAAGGTTGCTGGAGTGACTGCTTGGGGTGAAATTGTTTTTTCGGTGGACAAGTATACACCTAAAGAACCATTTTATGTTGTCTACTTCAATCCCGAAAGGAACACTCTCCAACGTGTTGAAATCCAAGGTTTTGGTGAAGCGTGTTGTAGCGTTTACACATTTGTAGACCATGTAGAAGATCTTAATGTTAACGATTTAGAACTACTCAAGTCAGTCCATGCTCCATCAGTGAAGAGAAAAGAATCAGAATTTGATTCAGATTATACAGAATCAGAATCAGACTACTGACTGACTGAGAAGGAACAAGGAGAAGAAGCAATGGGCATGTCACTTTCTGCTCTTATCTATGCGTTTTGTTTTATATTTCAATCTTAATTATCTGTTCGTTTTTGCTCTTTTGATATGTACCCTTCTCATTTTAGATTATTATAATAAAGTAAGTCCGGTCATCCCTATCTTCTTTTTTTTTTAAGCTCATATATTTTTTTGGTCGCACTCAAAACTATTAAAATGTTGTTGAAATCCAAGGTTTTGGTTTCGGTTTCAATTTTGTTGATGCTGAATCAAGTTCGAAGAGGAATATATGCCCACTAGTTAATTATCACTATAGAGAGGATTCTTGTACGAGAGAAAGAAAAAAAAAATTATAGTTTCAGTAACATATTGCTCAGTCAATTAGTTTAGAGACGACAATGTCAACCCTACAGTATTCAGTCTCAGCACTAGAATGTGAGATGCCTCTTAAAAAAATATGATATTCAATCATATAATGAAACCACAATCTCCTAAAGCAATGACGCAAGTAGTGCTGGAGCAGCATAAACAATCCATGAATCAAAGTGATGTTAGTGTAAAACGTCGCAAAATCATCTGTCTCTAAATTTTCACTATTAATACAACCACGAATCAAAGTATTGTAAGAAAAAAAAATCCGGAACCAACCCAGTTACCCAATATTTATGATCCTTATAACTTCTTCAACTTCCCTTCCTTGCACAATACATCGAACACTCTTTGAGATTTGTTGAGAATCGCAGTCCATATATGCCCATATGAAGCAAACAAATACAACAATATTCAATTCTGATAACAAACTTAGAAAGCTCATCAATTGACAGCAACATCTCACCAGAAAATTGAAAAGAATGGTATTTTTAGTCTCCAATCGATCATGAGAAAGCACCAATTCATCAAATTCTCTAATTGAGTTTTTAGGCCATCTCAATTGCACATTTTCTTAGAGGGTCTTTAATAAAATAAGACACAACAGTGTAAATCGTGTTTTTGCAAAGACTTTCAAGAATCTGGGAGACACTTGACGACAAAATGTCATTTTTTTTAATATATTAGCGCGGGAATTAGATTATGGTGTATTTTGAGTTTTTTTCGTATATTATTTTTTGGTTATATAAATTTTTCTTTGCGTCTGGTTTTGTAGTTCATTGGTTTTCTTTCGTTGTTATTTACTTTTTTTTATACTTTTTGGTTTTTGCATTAAGTATAATATAGTGAACTGTTTCTTTTTTTTATATATCATGTTGTGTTTTTTTTTAATGAGAAGTGAAGATTGTATAGTCAAAATTAATGTGTGACTGTAGTCGTAAGTCGTGCTTAATTCAAATTATTCGTCATGTTGTGGTTGGATTGTTTATTGTATTTTTCTATATGTGGTTGTAGTTCTTCGTTTGGTTATTTTTGATAGGTATTTAATAAATTGTGGGAGTATTTTTTATGAATGCTTTTGTGATTGTAGTAAATAGGCAGTGCATCTTACTTTTTTAAAATAAATTATCAATTACTTAGATTTCTGTCTTTATTGAGTTTATTTTGTGTTACATCCATTGGGCTCATTTTCCTTCTAAGCCTTAAACTATGGTGGTCTATTGGATCATTAGTGGAATTTTATTGAGTTGGTAATGAATTTGTTCTGTTTGAAAATAGCATGTGTCTTTTAACTGGGTGTCTTCTTCTTTTCTGTAGATGTCCTCGTGAACGGATAGCAGATAATCATTCTTTTGATCTACGGGACAGTATGAGGCTTGAAACTCTTTCTTTGATGCTCCTAATCCTTTTTCATTCATGCATTTTATCGATGCAGAATTCTTCTACTTTTTTGGTGTCTTTGGGTGATTTTGTCCTCGCCTCGCATCTCTAGGGGGTAATTGGTTCTCCCCTGTTGATTTCGTTCAACGTAAATGTTAATTGGAGTGCTTTTTTTTTAATGTGTTGAATGTTGATACTAGGATTTTTGTGTCTCCTAGCAGGTTCAATTAACCTTATGTGTTGTAGTACTTAAGGTGTCAATCCAAATGGAATGTTGCTAGCAATCAAGATGCAATCAAGCAATCATAAGTCAAGCCAATTCAAAAAGAGTGTTTGTCTAACAATCCTAGAATGATCAGAATGCAAAACGGAAATAAGCTACAAAACTAGAAACGAAAATGTATGACAAGAAGTAAGCGTGAGTAAAAACGAAATCGAGTCTAAACAAGAATTAAATAGCAAGATGAAAAACAATCTCAGGAATGTAATATCAATCAAAAGATAGAAGTCCTAAAGATGGGAGTAATTGATGTCGGTGGAGTATCCTAGTCTACAGAGTGTTTAACATGCCACAAGCAAACTATCCCTAAACAATGAACATCACAACTTAGCTAATCCAATCTCTTGACAGAAGCTACTCAGACTCAACCACTTCCAAACCTAGCTCTCGCTAGAGAAACATGATCAAGCATGGCATGCAAAAAAAGTTCATTCACGTCAACAAACATCCTAGACAACAAATCTCTTAGTCAAGTGTCTGACCAACTAGTGTCCAAGTTTCTGGCACTAGTTGGTCAGACATTTCATCAAACACCTTCTGGGCGTGGAAATGTCTAAGACCTAGTTCCAATTGATCAGAGAGAAACTAGTATTTCTAACTCTAGTCCATAAGGGATTCATACAAATCAAAGCTTAAACACCCTACATCCTAAGATCCTCCACCTAATCTATCTCATCCTCAAGAAGCCTAACACTACTCGGATCTAGAAATCATCATCAATGATACAAACTCAGAAAACATTGAATCAAGCATTGTAAGATAGATAAAAATGAGATGAACAACTTGTAAAAGAAATCCAATGCAAATACTCAATAAACTCCAAGATGTCGGATTACAAAGTCTGAGAACGTATTTGGTGGCTAGGTAAAACCTTAAGGAATAGAACAAAACGAGAATAAAGGATGTCTTGGACAAAGACTTAACAAAATGTACTTATAGTAAAAACATGTGAATCCCTAAAACTTAAACCAACAAGATGGAGCGTCAGTTCGGGAATCTCCTGAAGTGTGTAAGATGGAGCGCCTTCCTGACATGCGCGATTTGGTCGGTGTGCAACCAGTGGCTCGATTGGCGACTCGAGAATGCCTCGAGTGATGTGTTCCCAACTGGTGACTTGAGAATGGCTCGAGTGATGTGTTCCCAACTGGTGATTTGAGAATGGCTCGATTGGTGTGATTGAAATTTGCTCGAGCGTGGTCGGCTCGAAGGAGATGCGGGGAGGTTGGCTCGATCTGGGTGTATACGCATCCACTAAAACGATGATAACTCTAGAACGGCATTGGAAAGATGACTCAATTCTCTACAACTTTGATGAAGATGTCAAAAGCTGAATCCCTCTACTGGTTGCTCGAGTGATGGCTCGAGCGGTAGCTCGAGTGGTGGCTCGAGCGTGGATGTTGGAGCGTGGTTCAAGCGTTGATGAAATCCATTCCAGGCATGATGGATCGAGTGGGATGCTGGTGCTTCTTCCTGGGAGCGCGTCCAAGTCGGATGTCAGTCGAGTCACATGACATCCATTTCGGGCATGCTTGGTCGAGCCGCATGTCTCAACCTCTATTCAGATCCAACATTTTGGACATCTCCTAAACACCTGAAATAACTCCAATATGTAAGATGTATGCAAGACCAATGCAAAGACTACCTAGATATGCATATTATGCAAAAGAGACTAAAAACAATGCAAAACAATGAGTTAAGAGAACAAAATGAATAACAAATGCATGATGAAAGAGTGTAAAATATATACATATCATATGTTGTGTTCCTTTGATTTCCTAATTAACTAATTTATTGTTTTTGATCTTAGTTGTAAGTTTAGTTTCGTTTGGCCCATGAGTGAGTGTTTGGATTGGATATGAATTGGGTTTTTGTTCAATTTAATATTCTTTGTTTATGTTGCTCTTATTTTATACTCCCTCCGTTTCAGAATATAAGATGTTTTGAGTGAAAGCAAGCAGATTAAGAAATAGCCACTTAAAAAAAGTTCAACCAATCTTAAACAAGACTGCATAAAATAAATAATAAAAAAATATAAAAGTAATCTAAAAGTTACTTAAAATTTTGAAAACATCTTATATTATGAAACAAAGAAAACCCTCTAAAACATCCTATATTATGAAAAGGGGGGAGTATGTTCTGGGGTGGGTTTTTTTCGGCGCGTTTAGATTTTCATACATTTAAGTTCTACGGTGTCCTAAATGTGGAACTCTAGTTTCAGCATTTGTTTGGTTTACTAACAGTGGGTGCATCTCTTACATTCTTTCTGTTTGGTGATGGTTTGGTCAATGGCTGTCAAATTCTGTTAATTGAGTTTTTGTTTTGTTTCCTTGATCCTCTGTAATGGTTGATTGTCTTTTCCATGGTTTAATTGGTTTTTCCTTATGTTTTTTTATGGCCCAGCTTTTCTTAGCTGAGTTTTTCTTTGATGTTGTTGTCCCTGCCTAACATTATAATTTCTTAAAGGTAAAGAACTCTTTGCTTATATTTATCTCCATGTTGTTTGTAAACCTCTTTTTCCAGATGGTTTGTGGGAAGTTTCTTGAATATATTATGATCTTGTATGTTCTTATTTTGTTTCGATGGTAAGGGGAGACTTAAATTTAATTTTTTTCCATCTTTTGTTTTCTTTCCATACTTTCAGTTATGTTCCATGTTTCTCTTGTTTTAATTTATTTGGAAGTGTTAGTAATGTTTATGAAGAAGAAAAACAAATACTTTTATTTCAAATGTTGGAAACTATAAAAGCATGTTAACATTGGTAAACCTTATTCTCGTTACTTAAGCTAAAAGAAGAAGACAAACTTGATCATTTGTTTGTAGTAGTAGCAGTGTGTCCATCTATTTTCCATGTCATTGATGCTACACATGATGGTTGGTAGAACTTCTGCCAATGTAGTGTAGTAGCATTGTACTTGTGGTACATTGACTATGTGTAATGACTTCTTGTTGTAATCTTTCTAGCATTGATCACTCTTTGCTTTGTTTTGTTTCCAACATAGCTTATCCAGCAACAATTTTCCTACCACTGTGTCATCCCTGCACAACTTCACAATTCCGTAAAGTTACATATCGTTGTCGTAACTACCTTCAAGACAGAGGTGGACTAACATCTTCCCCAAGGTTTGTTGATGTTCATATATTTTATCCTGTTTTTCCTTAGAATATTCACATCTTTTGCATCTTTTGCTATCCATTTTGACCATTATTGCATAGCTTTAGGACTGTTCATGCATTAGAGTATAGTTGCATTGCATTTGCATCTTTTCTTGCATAAACAGGTGATTTTGGAACCTAAGGAGCATGGAAGCAATGCTGAAGAGGAGTGAAGCTATCAAGAGGAGACAGCAAGGGAGTTAGAGCTGAAGAACCAAGGTCCGGAGTTCTACTCGACCACCCACTCGACCAGACACTCGACCGTGTGCGGAGGAGGACTCGACCGAGTGGATGGAGCAGAAGAAAAACCAGCTCGACCAGTCACTCGACCGAGCACCAGGTCGAGCTGACCGAGCCGCCTAGCTATTTTGTTTTTTAGCATTTTTAGGGTTTCCACTCCTTTTACTATATAAGGCCTTCTACCCTGCAGCCACAAAAGAGTCCAGCTTTTTAGATATTCTCAAACCTAGTATTTACCCTTTTGGGAATTATTGCTTTTACACTTTTATTTATCTTAGATCTTGTACCTCCTTGAAGGAGAAAAATAAGAGATTCTTCATATTTGTTGGTTTCATAACTTTCAAAATATTGAGAATTCGAGTTTGATTCCTTCTTCAATATTGTAGATCTTTGCTTTATCTTTCTAATGATGCAAGTTTCGTTATTTTCTTGGTTTATGACTTTGTTGTTCATCATGTGTGATTGTGAGTAGTTTCCTTAGCTCTTAGAGATGGTTTAGGCTGGATGGATGTTGTGGTTGTTTGATTTGGTCATGCTTGATTGTTTTAGATCTCTTCTAGGCTAGATATTCTTAATGCTGATCCTATAACCGAGAGGGTAGGGTTTGATCGCAAGCCTCTGATAAGGATGACCTAACCGTTAGAATCGTAAAAAGGGGAGAAGATTAGAAAGATAGAAGAAGGAAGGTAAGAGAGAAGAGATAAGGAAGATAAGATAAAGTTTTGATATTAATTCTTTGATACAGAACCCTAAAGGAGTATGATTCCCTTATAATGTATCTTAAGACATAAACGACACAACGTTGCAGACTACTTAATAAAAACGACAGACACAATAAAACCAACTACATGTCATGTTTATTGCTCGACTCCGAATGACACGTAATCCACTTGACCCCGTTCTCTCTTTAGCCACTTTCTTTAGTCGATTGTCTAGCCTTCCTTCCTTGAGTCCTTGCCTTCCTTGTTACGAATGCCAACGGAACAGCTAACCTATCAATACCCTCCCGTAATGAAGCCACCTTGTCCTCAAGGTGAATGTCAGGAAATTACAGGTTTAAGCTTTGCAGAGGTTCCCAGGTGTTTTCACGGTCTGGTAAGCCATACCATTTGATCAACACCTCTGGTCCCGCGGAAGCCTCACCAGTGCGGATGGCTAACACACTCTCCGGTTTCGTGTTCCACTCCAGTTTGGAGTTAAGGATCGCTGGAAGTGGTTGAGCTAATATAGAATTCGGGAGTGTTCGTTTGAGCTGAGATATGTGAAAAACTGGGTGAATGGCGCTACTAGCAGGCAACTGAAGTTTATAAGCAACCTTCCCCACTCGTTGTATAACCTGAAACGGACCAAAGAACCGTCGTGACAACTTTTCGTTTCGACGTTGAGCAACTGAAGATTACCTGTACGGACGTAATTTCAAATAAACCCAATCTCCTATTGCAAACTCCAGATCCCTGCGATATTTATTAGCCTCCTTTTGCATTCGAGCTTGTGCAGCCTGTAAATATTCTCGGAAAAGCTGTATGAGACCGTCCCTATCCTTCAACAGTTCTTCGACCTGGGCGTTTGCTGTGGGAATATCTCCAAAACGCAGCAACCTAGGCGGTTCTCTGCCATAGACCGCTTGAAAAGGAGTCATCTGGATAGCACTGTGAAAGGACGTATTGTACCAGTACTCTGCCCACATCAGGATTGACGCCCAAGATTTTGGTTTCCCATTCACAAAACAACGAAGATAAGTCTCAAGGCACCTATTGAGTACTTCTGTTTGGCCATCCGTCTATGGATGATAGGCAGAGCTCTTGTGTAGCGAAGTCCCGTGCAGCTTGAAGAGTTCATTCCAGAAGTGACTTGTGAAGATCTTGTCGCGGTCTGAGACTATTGATTCAGGAAATCCATGAAGACGCACTATCTCTCTAATGAAGAGCTCAGCCACAGATTTCGCGATAAAAGGGTGTTTAAGGGTGAGGAAGTAACCATATTTGCTGAGCCGGTCCACCACGACCAAGATGACATCAAACCCTTTTGATATCGGAAGACCTTCTATGAAATCCATGCTTATATTAGCCCAAATTTGAGAAGGAATAGGTAGTGGAGACAACAGGCCCGCAGGTGTGAGTGTTGAATATTTACTTTGCTGACAAACTGAACATTGTTTGACAAACGCAGCTACATCCTTACGCATACCCTTCCAGTAAACTTCACTCGTTAGTCTCTTAAATGTTTTAAGAACTCCCTCGTGACCGCCAGTAAAACTTGCATGGAAGGACTGTAGGAGCTTAGGAATGAACTCGGATCCAGGTGGAATCACTAACCTTCGGTCCTTGTGTAGCATGCCTGAAATGATACTGTATCCCTCAAGCAAATCATGGCCACTATCTAACTTTTCCCACAGCTCACAAAGTTCGTTATCTGCTAGAACTTGTTGTTCAACGCTTCTTTATCGATAGTAGTCGGTGCCAGAAAAAGACTGTTGAGACAATGAACCGGGGACATCTTCCTGGACAAGGCATCAGCAACTCGATTTTGTGACCCTGGCTTATACTTGATTTCGTAATCGAGGCCGACCAGTTTCGACGCCCAACGTTGCTGTATAGCTGATACTGTCTTCTGATTTAGCAAGTGTCGAAGACTCTTTTGATCCGTGCGTATGATGACCTTCTTTCCCGTCAGATAGTGCTTCCATTTATCAACCGCGAAAACTATCGCCAAAAGTTCACGTTCATAGACAGACTTGATTTGACCCTTCTGCGAGAAGCCTTAGCTTATGAACGCAATAGGACGCTTACCTTGAGATAAAACAGCTCCTATTCCCGCACCTGAAGCGTCGGTCTCAATGGTGAAAGGTTGTGAAAAATCAGGCAGTGCCAAGGTGGGAAGTAATGAAACTGCTTCTTTCAGCTTGTGAAATGCCTCAGAAGCCTCAGAGCCCCACTCGAACTTCCCTTTCTTCAAGAGTTCCGTCAGTGGCTTGGCAATCTTACCATAACCCTCTACAAAACGCCGGTAATAACCGGTAAGGCCCAGGAATCCTCGCAGTGCGGTAATAGTCGTAGGTTGAGCCCAGTTTACCATAGCTTCAATTTTGGCAGGGTCAGCGGATACACCCTCACCAGAAATAATATGTCCCAAATAGGATATATGTGAGCTACCAAAACTGCACTTTTTCTCATTGGCGTAAAACTGGTGTTGCAACAACACTTGGAGGACAACAGCCAGGTGTTGTTCATGTTTCTCCATCGTTGGGCTGTACACTAAGATGTCGTCAAAAAAGACTAACACAAATTTGTGTAAGTAAGGACGGAAGAGGTCATTCATCACGGATTGGAAGGTGGCAGGGGCATTGGTTAGGCCGAAAGGCATAACCAGAAACTCATAGTGTCCCTCGTGAGTGCGGAAAGCCGTCTTTGCCACATCACAGTCCTTCATCATGATTTGATGGTAGCCTGATTTGAGATCCAATTTTGAGAATACGGCCGCACCCTGCAATTCATCAAGAAGTTCTTCAATGATAGGGATTGGGTACTTGTCTGAAACTGTTGCCTTGTTGAGAGCTCTGTAGTCCACACAGAAACGCCACCCTCCATTTTTCTTCTTCACTAAAAGAACTGGACTTGAGAAAGGGCTAACGCTAGGACGAATTATCTCTGCAGCTAGCATCTCACGGATCAACCTTTCCATCTAGTTCTTCTGAGAGAAAGTATAACGGTAAGGCCTGGTAGAAATGGGAGCAGTTCCTGGCTGGAGGACGATGGAATGTTCACGGTTTCGGGCAGGAGGAAGACCATTAGGTAATTGGAACACCTGCTTGTACTCTTGTAACAGCCTCTGTATTGCTGCTGGAAGCTCACGTTGCGTGTGTTGCTGCGGAGTACTGAAGAGTTCTGATAGCTCCAATAAATAAGCCATATCACCACGCTTAACTAACCTTTCTAGAGACTGCAGAGATATCTCCTGACGCAGTAGAGCAGGATCGCCTAGAAGCGTCACCCACTCGTTTCCAACCATGAACTTCAAGGTGTGTAATCCCCAGTTAACACGTGTCTCCCCCAAAGTTTCCAACCACGAGTATCCAAGCACCACATCCGTTGTTCCCAATGCGAAGACAAAGAAATCCTGCGAGATGTCGACTCCTTGAATGGAGAGAGATATGTCATGACATTTCCCTTGACCCAATATGACTTGTCCATTGCCAACAGCCACACCAAAGGGATTTGTGGAAGTAACACTTAGTGAACATCTGCGTACTATGTCCTTTGAAATAAAGTTGCTGGTTGCTCCTGAATCAATAAGAACAATTACCTCTTGATTACCAATGAATCCCCTCATCCGCATCGACTTCTCAGAAGTTAAACCAGCCATGGAGCGTAGAGAAAGGCGCATCAGAGCTTGAGTCTCTTCCTTAGCCACTGGTTCGTCGTAGCTATCAGACTCCTCCTCTTCCTCTGGAATCTGATGGTTATCGCTGGTTGAAGCCACTTCCAGACACTTCAACTTCTGATTCTTACACCTGTGCCAGGGAAATAACGGTCACCACAAGTATAGCAGGCGTTAAAATTGTTCTTGCCTAGGTCCACCTTCTTGGAATCGCGACCCCCATCAACAGACCTCCTAGCTGGAGTAATCTCATGACCGCGAACAGGGCTATTGTTGTTACTTTCACGGAGCATAGGAGCTGAGCTGGTTCTGCCGAAGGGTCTTGGGTTGTAAGTGGACCGCAAAGCCAAGCGTTCATTCTCTTGAGACTCCACGATCTTAGCCGTACACACAAACTCATCCATACCAACTGGTCTCGTACGCATTACTTGCTCACGAAGGTTTCGCTTCATACCTTTTAAAAAGAGTGCCTCCAGGAAATCATCTAGAATGTGGGGAACCTCGACAACAAGATCTTCAAACTCCTCGCGAAAGTCCTCCACCGATCCTCGCTGTTTGATGTTGATAATCTGCCACGAAACTGAACCCACATGTCCAGGACCATATCTTTTCGAAACTTCACCTTAAAATCATCCCAATCAGGAAACGAACCCCGGGCCTCTCGACCACGCAACCATTTCACCGGACTTCCAGCTAACCACCCTAGAGCTACATCAAGTTTCATATGATCTGGGATCTGGTTTTGAACGAAACTCTTCTCGATTCGAAAGATCCAGTCATCAAGGTTTTGACCTTCAAAGACTGGCGGTTCCCAATGACGTCCCGGAGATCCCAAGCTCAAACCCTGCGAATATGAGTGAGTAGCCAGGTGACTCATCTGCGAAACCCCTTGAGTAGTCTCCATGGAATGGATCAGTATCGTCAGTGGTAGAATAGGCAAGATTCCGTCTCCCTTCGCCTTCACTGGAGCTGGCGGGGTAACGCAAGTGTCAGACGGCGTGTTGGAGCTCTGGATCTGGGATCCAGACGAAGGACTCGCCTCAGGAGGGGTTTTAAGCGCTAGGTTTTCACGAAACCAACGCATCGCTTCCTCATGTTTACGCCCTTTTTCTTCAATCAAGACCTTCTGGTCCGCGTTGCTTCGCTTGAGATCCGCGATTTGGTCTTCGATCGTAGATCTGAGCTGATGAAGCTTCTCATCAAAGTCCGCTACCAAAGTCGCTTGAGCAGCTTGAGTTATTGGGGCCATTGTAAGCTCTCAATGAAAAGCACCAAATGATAAGGATGACCTTACCGTTAGAATCGTAGAAAGGGGAGAAGATTAGAAAGATAGAAGAAGGAAGGTAAGAGAGAAGAGATAAGGAAGATAAGATAAAAGTTTTGATATTAATTCTTTGATAAAGAACCCTAAAGGAGTATGACTCCCTTATAATGTATCTTAAGACATAAACGACACAACGTTGCAGACTACTTAATAAAAACGACAGACACAATAAAACCAACTACATGGCATGTTTATTGCTCTACTCCGAATGACACGTAATCCACTTGACCCCGTTCTCTCTTTAGCCACTTTCGTTAGTCGATTGTCTAGCCTTCCTTCCTTGAGTTCTTGCCTTCCTTGTTACGAATGCCAACGAAACAGCTAACCTATCAGTCTCTTAGCATCACACCAATGTCTAAGGTGCAAAGATAAGGCTAGATCTAGAGATTTTCATTAGGCATGCTAAGAGATTAGATGTCTTGTTTGATTATTACTTATAGATGATCTGTTGCTTAATGCTTGCTTGTATAAGTTCTTTGCTTTGTGAGAACAAGCCTAGGAATATATGAGCTTGATTGTTTCTGTCATGAGAGTGGGTTAACATGTTCTTGGAGATCATTGTCTAGAGATGAGCTCATATTGATTGAGGTTTGTTGATTAAGTTAGATAACCACAATATAAAGTCAAGCAAGCATTAAGCAAGTTTCATTATTTTCTGGGTTTATGACTTTGTTGTTCATCATGTGTGATTGTGAGTAGTTTCCTTAGCTCTTAGGGATGGTTTAGGCTGGATGGATGTTGTGGTTGTTTGATTTGGTCAAGCTTGATTGTTTTAGATCTCTTCTAGGCTAGATATTCTTAATGTTGATCCTATAACCGAGAGGGTAGGGCTTGATCGCAAGCCTCTTAGCAAAGATAAGGCTAGATCTAGAGATTTTCATTAGGCATGCTAAGAGATTAGATGTCTTGTTTGATTATTGATTATAGATGATATGTTGCTTAATGCTTGCTTGTACAAGTTCTTTGCTTTGTGAGAACAAGCCTAGGAATATATGAGCTTGATTGTTTCTGTCATGAGAGTGGATTAACATGTTCTTGGAGATCATTGTCTAGAGATTAGCTCATATTGATTGAGGTTTGTTGATTAAGTTCAATAACCACAATATAAAGTCCAGCCCATGAATCCATCCCTAAGACCTTCCTTGTTTATTGATTTCCTAGCTTAAATCCTGTTGTTTTATCGTTGTTTGATTCGCTTTTGTATTGCTCTGTTTTGCTTGCATTGCTCTGTTTCTCGCGTTTGTCCAGGGTTCACTGTAGAGGGCGGAGTTATGCTACGCGTGCAGAGCTGGTTGAGACTACAGCAGAGATTGAGGAGGATATCCGGGCACAGTCAGTGGCGGTAGCTCCAGCAGTTCAGCCTAGTAAGGCTCAGCAGCAGGGTGGTTCTAGCAGGGGCGGTAGGCATGCTCAGGGAACCAAGAGAAAGTGGGAGGCTACGCAGAAACCGAGTGGTGCGGGTTGCTTCGGTTGTGGGAGCAAGGATCACAGGATTGCTAGTTGTCCCAAGAGGAGTGTTCCGACGACAGGACCTCGGGTATGTTATCATTGTAGGGAGACAGGGCACATCAGGCCTTTTTGTCCCCAGTTGCAGCCGGCAGCAGTGGCAGCAGGTGCAGCCTGGAGGTCAGCAGGTGGCACGGATTGAGCAGGGGCCACGGATTTACATGATAGTAGAGACTGGTGGAACCAGTGCCGGGGCGATCACAGGTATAATTTCCGGTACTTAATCTTTGTGAATTTTAGTAGGATCAGATTTTATGTTTTCCTGTGATAAAGTGTTAGGTTCTCAATACATGAGGTTTGTGTAGGGACCTTGTTGGTGGGCGGGTTTAAGTCCCATGTTATGTTTGATTCTGGAGCTTCACATAGCTTCATTACTCCAGAGTGTGCAGAGTGTGCGGGAATCAGCGGGGATCCTGGAGAGCGTGCAGGAGTTGTCAGAGTTGTGGGAGGCGAGTTCCTGAGAGTGATTGGACGGGCTAGAGGAATTGATATTCAGATCGCAGGGGAGTCGTGGCCAGCGAATTTGCTTATCAGTCCAGTGGAGCTGTATGATGTTATTCTCGGGATGGATTGGTTGCATCGGCATAGGGTGCATTTGGATTGCCATCGGGGTAGAGTGGAGTTTGAGCGTTCAGGAGGGAAGTTGGTTTTTCAGGGTATTAGACCAACTTCGGGGAGTCTTGTGATCTCAGCCATTCAGGCTGGGAAGATGATCGAGAAGGGCCATGAGGTTTATTTGGTTACTATATCTATGCCAGAGTCAGTGGGGAAGTCTACGGTGAGCGGTATCCCGGTAGTGGAGGAGTTTGAGGATGTGTTTCAGTCTTTGCAGGGATTACCACCATCTCGGTCAGATCCTTTTACCATTGAACTAGAACCAGGGACGATGCCGTTATCCAAGGCTCCTTACAGGATGGCTCCAGCAGAGATGGCAGAGCTGAAGAAGCAGCTAGAGGATTTATTGAGTAAGGGATTCATCCGTCCTAGTGTATCACCGTGGGGAGCGCCGGTGTTGTTTGTTAAGAAGAAGGATGGGACTTTCCGGTTGTGTATAGATTAATGGGGTTTGAACCGGGTTACAGTGAAGATCAAGTACCCTCTTCCTAGGATTTATGAGTTGTTGGATCAGTTGAGGGATGCTACTTGGTTTTCTAAGGTGGATCTGGTGTCGGGTTATCATCAGATACCGATAGATGAGGCAGATGTGAGGAAGACTGCTTTCAGGACGAGGTATGGGCATTATGAGTTTGTGGTTATGCCTTTTGGGTTGACTAACGCACCAGCAGCGTTTATGAGATTGATGAACAGTGTGTTTCAGGAGTTTCTGGATGTATTTGTCATCATTTTCATCGACGACATTCTGGTTTATTCTAAGAGTCCTGAAGAGCATGCAGTGCATTTGAGGGCAGTTACGGAGAAGCTGCGGGAGCAGAAGTTGTTTGCCAAGTTGAGCAAGTGTAGTTTTTGGCAGCGTGAGATGGGCTTTCTGGGTCACATTGTTTCTGCAGAGGGGGTTTCTGTAGATCCGGAGAAGATTCAGGCTATCAGAGATTGGCCTAGACCGCAGAATGCCACAGAGTTCAGGAGTTTTCTTGGATTGGCAGGTTACTACAGGAGATTTGTGCAGGGGTTTGCAAGCAGAGCACGTCCTATGACTAAGTTGACAGGGAAGGAAGTTCCTTTTGTCTGGTCAGAAGAGTGTGAGGAAGGCTTTGCAAGCCTGAAGGAGATGTTGACTATTGCGCCAGTGTTGGCTTTACCTGAGCAGGGAGAACCCTATGTGGTTTATACAGATGCATCTAGAGTTGGTTTGGGGTGTGTTCTGATGCAGCATGGGAAGGTGATTGCCTATGCTTCGCGGCAGTTGCGGGTGCATGAAGGCAACTATCCTACTCATGATTTGGAGATGGGTGCTGTAGTTTTTGCCCTGAAGATTTAGAGATCTTATCTTTATGGTGCAAAGGTACAGGTGTTTACAGATCATAAGAGCCTGAAGTATATATTCACTCAGCCTGAGCTGAATTTGAGACAGAGGCGGTGGATGGAGCTTGTGGCGGATTATGATTTGGAGATAGCCTATCATCCTGGTAAGGCTAACACGGTTGCAGATGCTCTGACTCGGAAGAGGGTAGCTTCGGCTCAGGAGCAAGAGATGGAGTCTCTAGTAGGGGAGATCAGTGCTTTGAGCTTATGTGTTGTTTCACAGGAACCATTGGGTTTGGAAGCAGTAGATAGAGCAGATCTTCTGAGTAGGGTGCGGTTGGCTCAGGAGAAGGATTTGGGGCTGGTGAATGCCTCTAAGGATGTGGACTCAGAGTATCAGGTCTCAGATAATGGTACTATCTTGGTGCATGGTCGGGTTTGTGTGCCCAAGGATGAGGAGTTGAGGCAGGAGATTCTGAGAGAGGCTCATGCGAGCAAGTTGTCCATTCATCCAGGAGCGACTAAGATGTACTGTGATCTCAAGAGGTACTATCATTGGGTCGGGATGAAGAAGGATGTAGCGAGTTGGGTTTCGAGGTGTGATGTGTGTCAGCTAGTGAAGGCTGAGCATCAGGTTCCTGGCGGGTTACTGAAGAGTCTACCAATTCCTGAGTGGAAGTGGGATATGATCACTATGGATTTTGTGGTAGGATTGCCAGTGTCACGGACCTTTGATGCTATTTGGGTCATTGTGGACCGGTTGACTAAGTCAGCACATTTTCTGGCCATTAAGAAGACTGATGGAGCAGCGGTCTTGGCTAAGAAGTATGTGAGGGAGATAGTCAGATTGCATGGGGTGCCAGCGAGCATTGTGTCTGACAGAGATTCTAAGTTCACTTCGGTGTTCTGGAAGGCATTTCAGGCAGAGATGGGCACTAAGGTGCATATGAGTACAGCTTATCATCCCCAGACAGATGGACAGTCTAAGAGGACGATCCAGACGCTGGAGGAGTTGTTGAGGATGAGTGTGTTGGATTGGGGTGGCCATTGGGCAGTTCACCTAAACCTGGTAGAGTTTGCTTACAACAACAGTTATCAGGCGAGTATTAAGATGGCTCTTTATGAGGCTTTGTATGGGAGGCCATGTCGTACACCATTATGCTGGACTCAGGTGGGGGAGAGGAGTATGTTTGGTGCTAGTTTTGTTCAGGAGACCTCAGAGAAGATTCGGGTTCTCAAGCTGAACATGAAGGAGGCTCAGGATAGGCAGAGGAGTTATGCTGATAGGAGGAGGAGAGATCTTGAGTTTCAGGTAGCAGACAGAGTGTACCTCAAGATGGCCATGTTGCGGGGTCCGAACAGGTCATTGTTAGAGACTAAGTTGAGTCCGATGTATATGGGTCCATTCAGAGTGATTGAGCGGGTTGGACTAGTGGCATATAGACTGGAGTTACCTGAGGTGATGCGTGCTTTCCATAAGGTTTTCCATGTGTCTATGTTGCGGAAGTGTCTCCGTGAGGGTGAGCAGGTGTTGGCTAAGATTCCTGAGGATCTTCAGCCTAACATGACAGTGGAGGCGAGACCAGTGAGGGTTCTCGAGAGGAGGATCAAGGAACTTCGGAAAAAGAAGATTCCTTTGATGAGAGTCTTGTGGGACTGTGATGGAGTTGAGGAGCAGACTTGGGAGCCTGAGGCAAAGATGAAGGCAAGGTTCAAGAAGTGGTATGAGAAGCAAGCCGCGACTTGAGCTTGTTTAGCCTGGTCCCATCTGTAATCCGTGGCTGGAACGGGAATGGAGTATTCCAGCCCATCTCTCTTGTTACTCGGTCGCTTGGGGTGGTTGGTTGTGCGACTCAGTAACAAGATGAGGTGGTGTTCGGGGTACAAAGTTTCCATGAGGCGGGGTTCTGGAGGAAAGTCTCCTGAAATAGAAGTTTCCAAAAGTGAATAGTTTCCAAAAATGGAAAGTGCTGAATATGGAAAGTTTTACGGGAGTTAAAAATTGTCCATTTTGGCGGTGGAGAGCCTTGGAGGGGCTCGTGTGTGGCCTTGGTGGCGGACTTTCGAGTCAGTGTGCCCGTGTGTGGCGGTCTTTTTAGACATTGTGTGGCCTTGTGGCGGGCTGTTTAGCCGTGTGAGGCCTTTGTGGCGGGCTCTTTAGCCAATTGTTTGGCCTTTGTGGCAGGCTTTTTAGCCAGAGTGTCTTTGTGACGGTCCTCTTTAGGACATTTGTATGGCCTTGGTGGCGGTCCTCTTTAGGACATTTGTTTGGCCTTTGTGGCGGGCTGTTTAGCCAGAGTGTCTTTGTGACGGTCCTTCGGGACAGATGGTCTTTGTGACGGTCCTTCGGGACAGATGGTCTTTGTGACGGTCCTTTGGGACAGATGGTCTTTGTGACGGTCTTTTTAGCCAGAGTGCCTTGGTGGTGGTCCTCTTTAGGACATTTGTTTGGCCGTGGTGGCGGTCCTCTTTAGGACATTTGTTTGGCCTTGGTGGCGGTCCTCTTTAGGACATTTTGTTTGGCCTTGGTGGCGGTCCTCTTTAGGACATTTTGTTTGGCCTTTGTGGCGGCCCTTGTGGCGTGTATATGATCCTTGTGTGGTCATGAGGTATTCCAGTGAGGGGATATGTGGCTGGTAGGACATTGAGATGTTTTTACGCGAGTCATGGGAAGGAAACCTAGATAGGGATAGGACCCAGACGTGTTCAGAATTGTTTGCTCGCGACTCTTGGAGGACTTAGGTTCTCCTAGTACTGCCATATTCAGAGACTTTGTGGCTTGGGAATATGGTTTATATATCGACTTCGGATGATGATCCGGGGGCGCGCTGTAGGGTGGCAACCCGAGAGACGAGTTGGATTTTTCCTTATATATTATGGCATGCGGGTCTAGGCCCGATGAGGAGCCAACATTATGGCATGCAGACTTAGGTCTGATGAGGAGCCAATAAAAACTCAAGGGTTAGGCCTATGAGTGAAAGAAAGTCCAAAAGTCGAGAGCAAATGACGCCTGAAGCGTGAGTCTATCGCCTGGAGGTGACCTTCTGTAGATCAGTCGGAGGAGTGCAGGCCGTGGAGATGGTTGCACGGGAGTCCTTGGCTGATGGTTGTTCGAGATTCGATGACGAATCCAGTTTGGTGGGGGAGAATTGTAACATCCATGAACGGGAATCCCGGTTTGGGATGTGCATCGATCGATGCAGTAGGAGTATCGGTCGATGCTGGCTCAATTCTCTGCGTTTTGACTTAAGTCAAACGCTGCGTTTTGGGTAAAAAGAGAAAAGAAAACCCTTAGGGTCGTTCCTTTTGTCTGATTAGACGTGTGTGGCCGTTTTTGAGATAAAAGAGAAGGGAGAAAGAGTTCTTGAAAGTTCTTGAAAGTTCTTGGTGATTTATGGAGTTTTGAGGCGTTTCTTAGTGAAGATCTGTAGCTGGGATCGTTGTAGGAGCTTCCTAGGAGCGTGTTCTTGATTGTTTGAGGTTCAGATTCTTCTGTGGCAAAGGTAAGTGCATGACCATGGCTTATCTAAGTTAGAGGACTCTTTAATCTGTTTGTTGTGTGATGTTAGGCTTGTTAGATCGTTGCTAAGGACATTAGGAAGCTTTCTTGTGGCTTGGGATCGAGTTTTGTGGTTGTAGGAACGAAGATCCGGAGAGAAGCTTCGGGGAAATCACGGTGCTCGACGTTGCATCGATCGATGCATAACTTGCATCGGTCGATGCAAGTGCGAGGACGGCGCGTAAAACTCTAGGGTTTTCGCGTTATGTCGAGCATGTGTCGGTCCATGCAGACTGGGTATCGGTCGATGCAGCTTCTGTGTCGATCGATGCTTCCCCAATTGGCATCGATCGATGCATGTGTGGCGTCGGTCGATGCTAAGTCCTGGTTTGTTAATGTCGTTTGTTGATTGCTGTGTGATGGTTATTGATACTCTATTGCTTGTGTGTATAGCCCAGTAGATGGGAGGATTGCCTTACTGAGTGTTTATACAATACTCATGCATTGCAATATGTGTTTGTGGTGCAGGTAAAGGCAAAGTGTGATCGTGGAATCAAGGCAATGAAGAGGAGGATGTTCTAGTGGTTCGCTTGGTTGTCTAGCTTCTGTTAGGTTGCTAGAGTTGTGTCCTAGAATGTTGCTTAGGATTGCTGGTTCAATGGTTTATGTTGTTTGGATTATTAGTTTATGATTGGAATTTATACTGGATATTATTTTATTGGTTATTATTGGATTATTATTTGGATATTGATTGGTATTGGTTTTTCCGCTGTTGAATGAGTTTATGGTTAGGTGGCTAGTGGGTATAGGACCACTAGTTGTAGTTTATTTTATAATATTATATTTATTATTTATTATTTTTTTTTTTAAAAAAAAGGGTCGGTCGTTTCATTTTGGTATCAGAGCCCTTACGGTTCTAGGTTTGGGTTCACTAGGTTTCTGTTGTAGATGTTTGGGATTGCATGTCTTGATTGATTATGTGAGTTAGTCAATTGTGTGTGGCATGGAGTCCTAGAACATCCTCTTCCAGCCGACTGTGTGATTTCACGGTAAGTTTATGTTTCTGTGTTATTATAGAAATTGTTTGTTTAGCCTTCTGTTCATGGTAGTGCAGATGGTTAGAGAGGATGCTGTGGCTGGTCGAGGTCGTGGACGCGGACGTGGTCGTGGACGCGGACGTGGTCGTGGTAGGGGCAGAGTCCCAGTGGTTAGTGAGACCGAGGACCAGAGCGTGACAGCTGAGGGTGTTGGCGAGTCGCAAGGTGTTCCGGGGGATTCCGTGAGTGTGGCAGGAGGGGGCGGTGTTGATGCTCCAGTGGCCGGTGATGCTAGGGTTCCAGGTGTGGGAGTCCCAGCGGATGGAGTCCCTGGTACTGACTTTGCGGCTATGCTAGCATAGGTGTTGGAGCGGTTACCACCAGTGGTACCGGCTCGGGCTCAGGTAGTGCCACCAGTGGTGGCGGAGGAGCGACAGCCAGTGGTTGCGGATGTGGGAGACCATGGATGAGTTTGTGGTTAGGTGGCTAGTGGGTATGGGACCACTAGTTGTAGTTTATTTTATTATATTATATTTATTATTTATTATTTAAAAAAAAAAAAGGGTCGGTCGTTTCAATGGCTTATCTAAGCTAAGATCTCTAGTTTTTCTATGATTTGGTGCGTATGTGGTTGTTTCTTTGAGTTCTCTATGTTATTTTGTCGCTGCTATGGTTGGGTTTGGTTTCTGGGAATGCATGAAGCGGATTGGAGAAGATTGGAGGCGAGATTCGGAGTTTTTGATCAAAGAAAATCGATACTCGGCATCAGTGTCGGTCGACACCAGTTGGGGTGTCGGTCGACACCAACGCGAGGACGGCTCGAGACTTTCATAGTAACTAATGTTAAATTTCCCATTGTATTCGTGGAAGGGTCTTTGACACACCATGCTGTAGCGTCTGTCTCTGTAACGCCTCAACCGCCACCTTTCTTAGTGAGCCCATGTCCACTCTCAGTCTATGGACCCACCTTCCTAAGTGGGCCCTACATCTATTCCCGGCCCGTGGACCCATCCATATTCGATGGCCGGTTTGTTACGTCTCGGAGGCTTTAAAAACTTGTTTACCGACCCTACAAATCATCAAATGATCTTTTTCTGTGTTTTTCCCTCACTCGCACAGTTCCGACAATCACTTCCACGAAGGTCACCCATCACGAAGTTCTCTAAGGACCCTTGACCGAAAAAATAAGTGCATTTTGGGGACATATGTGGCTAAATCAATTCTTTTAAACATTTCCGTAAACCAGGGTGTCACAGTCGTTGAGCTCCTATGGATCTATCAACAACGATTAATATTTTTCCAATCTATCTATCTATGTTTGTTGTAAGTTTGTGTTTGATTAGCCTATTTTATCCATCCATTAGGTTGATGAATTTGTACTCGTTATCTTTCTTTGAGACTGAATGAATAATGGTAACAATTATGTTTGCAAAAAAAAAGGTTTATGACCAAACAATCAAGGTTGGAAAATTAAAAGAAAATTAATTTGACATAATTAAAGAAACAATAGAAAATTATAAGCAAGGTAATATATGAATCCTAAATAATTCAAAGATGAAAATATTAATCAAATAAAACAGTTTAATAATAGTACAATAAATTTTATAATACAGTATTAGGAAAAGAAGACGCATATATTAATCTTTTTCGGGTCAACATATTAATCTTACATATTCCCAACTGAAAAAGAAGAAAATAGGAGAAAATTTTGGTTTTAAAAAATAAGAAAAATTAATTACCATTAAAGAAATTTGCCCAATTAAATAAAGTTGAAAGCAATGTTTTTGAATAAATTATTTAAATATGAGACAATCAATGTTTATATAGAAGTGAGTATTTAAAAAATTTAGAATTAATAATTAACTGTATATTTTCCTTAATTCCTTTTTCTATTTTTTTGTAGAATTAATAACTTGAAATTAAAAATAAGTAAATAATATTATACTTTCCAATTTTATGAAATATATATATATAGATATATATATATATATCCTTATAATTATTTTTAAGAACTTTGTATTTTTTTATAAATTCTGTAATTTTTGATAATTATCTTTTCACATTATTAATATTTTTTAAAACAAAATATTTTATTTTTGTTGTAATCAAATTTCTCATATTAAATATTAACTTTTACGAATGTCAAAATCTGAGATTGATAACTTGACACATGTAAGATCGTGTTAATGGCTAACTTTCAAAACTCAACTTTATATAATAAGATAGGTACATATTACTATGTAAAATATCTTTTTTTGCAAACAATTTATGTAAAATATCTAAAATAAATGTTAAGTTTTTCTTCTTTGCTAAAAACAAAAACAAAAAGTAAATAATAATATACATGTCAATGATCTAAAATAAATGTAAAGTTTTTCTTTTTTTCTTTTTGCTAAAAATTAAAAAGAAGAAAACAAGATTTGCTGTAAAGTTTTTCTTTTTTTGCTGAAAATTAAAAATAATATACATGTCAATGATCTAATTTCTGTTTTTGTTAGCCGACTTAAAATCGGAACATATATATATTCACGAACTGTAATGGTAGCTAAGGTCTCTTGCTAGTTGCTAGGTTTCTCTAGGTCTAAGTTTTTAATTATATCTCTCTTTCTCCGTGGGATCGCAAATCATGTTTTCATTATCTACCATATCATCGACTAATGATGATCTCCTCCTGGAGGAGATATTGTCGAGATTGCCTTCAAAGTCGGTCGCGAGGTTTCGCTGCGTGTCGAAGCGATGGGCATCAATGTTGAGTAGTCCATATTTGACGGAGTTATTCTTGACCAGGTCCTTGGCTAAGCCACGCCTCTTATTCGCCGTCGCAGAAAACGGCAACAAACAAGTAAACGTCTGTGTGTGGAACTTCTTCTCGCTGCCTCAGCTTGAGTATCCATATGAGCAATCATCGTCGTCGACCCTTGTAGCAGCCGCCGAATTTTATGTTAGATTATCTCCAGGCAAAGTACGGATCAATCATCTTACTAACCTAAAATATTTTTCATGTGGCTACGCCTCTGGCTTGCTCTATATGTATGGTGATCGATACCAAGCTAGACCTCTTATATGTAACCCCATCACGGGACGGTATGCGATTTTACCTTATCGGTATACTTACAGAAAGGCTTATAGCTTTTTCGGGTTTGACCCGATTGAAAAGCAATACAAGGCATTGTCCATGGCTTATGAGGGTGGTCCTGGCCGTAATAAAATTCTTACACTTGAAGATGGAGATCTGACGTGGAGAAGGATCAAATGTCCCATACGACATGATATTAAGAGTGATGGGGTATGCATCAACGGGGTTTTGTATTACTTGGGTAATACGTCAGATTACGTGATAGTTTGCTTTGATGTTAGGTCTGAAAAATTCACCTTTATTGATGTAGAAAGATTTTGTCGATTGATAAACTATAAGGGCAAATTAGCTGTGATTTTTTGGGAGGATGATGAGGACATTTATGAGAAGTATCATTTGGATTCGGATGTCTACAGTCATATGGAGAATCGTCCTCTCGACGCTGATCCCACTAATGAGTTACGTGTGTGGGTTTTAGAGGATGTTGAGAAACAAGAATGGTCGAAATATGAGTACACTTGGACCGATGATAGATTTTTTCGTCGTCACGTTTCCGTCGTTGGAGCGACTGCTTCGGGTGATATAGTGTTTTCGATGCGCAAGTATAAATCTAACCAACCGTTTTATGTTTTCTACTTCAATCCCGAAAAGAAGACACTCCAACGTGTTGAGATCCAAGGTTTTGGTGAAACTTTTAAGAAATGTTTTAGCGTTCGCACTTTTGTGAACCACGCAGAGGATCTTGAGGTTAATGATTTAAAACTACTCAAGTCAGTCCATCCTCCATTGGTGAATGCAGGATATGTAGAACCATCAGATTCAGATTCAGACTAAGAAGTGCGAAGGGACAAGGAGAAGAAGATAGGGATGATCAGTTGAGTTAGGTGAAAGCAATCAACATGTCATTTTGTGCTCTTATCTCTATATATGCGTTTGTTTTTTTTTATTGTCAACCTTTTTTTTTTTTTTTTGACTAATATTGTCAACCTTATTTATCTATTCGTTTATCCTCTTTTTGATATGTACCTTTTTATTTTCACTATTTTAATAAATAAAGTTTTATTTCAAGGCTTGGAGATTCATTCTACGTACGTTTACATACTTGAAGCTTTGGTTGTTGTATTGTCTTTTCTTCATTCGTTTTTCTCTTAGTTGTGTTGTCTACCTTAATTACTTCTAATCTTTGATTCTTCCAGATGAGATTAGTAGTCTGTTCCTTTTTAAATGTCTTGTCTGGTCTCAAATATTTGATGTAATCTATAAAAAGTTCTACCAATTCCTGGTTTATATTAGTCTCAGTCTTTGGTTCTTCATGTTCTTAAATTATGCATAATTTCTTTGTAACTTCGTTTTTTTTGTTAGGTTGAAACATTTGGTTCTCTGTATCAATGGGTCTCGTCTTAGAGGTGAAAAATCTTGTAAGCTGTCTACTTTGGTTTTCTGTTTTTGGGGTCTCAAAAACATGGTTTTGTTGTGTCTCTGTTCTTTCTCTGTCTGAATGCGAGGATCTATGCTTAATTTTTCAACTTTGTTTCCTGTGTAGATAAGGATCTGTCCTCTGTTCTTTTTTTAATTCATTATCTTGTTGGATTTGTCATTTGGCTGTGATCATATCAAAAAATAAAGTATGGTAGGAATGGAATTTAGTATCCAGCTTTTGATACCAAGCAAATTGATTTCTCTAACGTTAAACTAACATCAAAACAAGTAGGGGATGAGTTGGACGGACACAATTTTGTATAGCAACAAGACTATTATGGTATTAGATTCTTTCATCTTGTTATAAAAGAATGGTCTTTGCCTCGCCTTGTTACTTGTTAATCTTATCCTCTTCCTTACCGTATCATTCTCTCAACATGAAGCGTAAGTTGCCATGGAATAAACTCACAAGGTTTCTTTCTTTAACGCCAAGAAGTACATAAATTGTGGATCCAGGAGTTTCCCCCAAATCCCCCTTCCCAAGAAAATTTTAGTATTCTCATATCAGACATGTCAAACATGAGCTTTCTTGAGCTCAAACATTCTAAGAACAAGATGTTGAGGAAGCCTTCAAGGTTGTTTCTAGAGATAGACAATCCTCAGGCTTGTCTTCACTCGGGCCAGGAGGCTTCTCTCAGCCTTCTCTGAATTATATGAGGCGTGTTTTTCACAGATTTAACATAAGAATCATGAAATTAATTAAAAGAATCATTCGAATAAGATCATTGGTCTTGTTCTTCACATCTTGGCAGACTTCATGCACTTAAAGCTTATACACCACTTTGGATGAAGAGATCATTTTCTCAGAAACATTAAATGGCACGTTCTGATCCACCGGATGCCTGAGCTCTAGCAAAGTCAAGCTAATGACGGAAAACAAGTGCTTAGTGGAAGGCAACCCACTGGTAGGTTTTTCTTTTTCTTTTGATTTTCATTTATATTTTATTTTATTTTTATGACCAACCAATCAAGGTTGAAAAATTAAAAGAAAATTAATTTGACATAATTAAAGAAACAATAGAAAATTATAAGCAAGGTAATATATGAATCCCAAATAATTCAAAGATGAAAATATAAATTAAAGAAAACAAGTTAATAATACTACAATAAATTTTATAATACAGTATTAGGAAAAGAAGACGCATATATTAATCTTTTTCGGGTCAACTTATTAATCTTACCTATTCCCAACTGAAAAAGAAGAAAGTAGGAGAAAATTTTGGTTTAAAAAAAAATAAGAAAAATTAATTCCCATTAAAGAAAATTTCCCAATTAAACAAAGTTGAATGCAATATTTTTGAATAAATTATTTAAATATGAGACAATCAATTTTTATATAGAAGTGAGTATTTAAAAAAATTAGAATTAATAACTAACTGTATATTTTCCTTTATCCCTTTTTCTATTTTTTTGTAGAATTAATAACTTAAAATTAAAAATAAGTAAATAATATTATACTTTCCGATTTATGAAATATATATATATATATATATATAATCTCCTTATAATTAATTTTAAAAACTTTGTATTTTTTATAAATTCTGTAATTTTTGATAATTATCTTTTCATATTATTAATATTTTAGAAACAAAATATTTTATTTTTGTTGTAATCAAAATTTCTCCAATTAAATATTAACTTTTTAAGATGTCAAAATCTGAGATTGATAATTTGACACATGTCAAAATCGTGTAACTTTCAAAATCCAACTTTATATAATAAGATATGTATATATTACTATGTAAAATATCTATTTTTTTGCAAGCAATTTATGTAAAATATTTAAAATAAATGTTAAATTTTTCTTCTTTGCTAAAAACAAAAACAAAAAGTAAATAATAATATACATGTGAATAATCTAATAATAATATACCGTTTGAGATGTCGAGGAACCGTTGATCGTTGTAACCAAAGAAATGCCATTATAAACTAACTAAATCTATGTAAAAGTGAAAAGACTACAGATCAAAAGCCAACCGACGCCGGAAGAACCGACGTCGGCCGTAATCAATGGTTAAACAAAGAAGTTTGTTAGAAGTTGAAACGTTGGAGAAATTCTGAAATTGCCTTTGGCGAGAGAGAAACGGGTCTCGTTTTTGTTTATTGCGTCAAAGAAGAGTTTCCCTTTAAAGTTTTTCTTTTTTTGCTGAAAATTAAAAATAATATACATGTCAATGATCTAATTTCTGTTTTTGTTAGCCGACTTAAAATCGGAACATATATATATTCACGAACTGTAATGGTAGCTAAGGTCTCTTGCTAGTTGCTAGATTTCTCTACGTCTAAGTTTTTAAATATATCTCTCTTTCTCCGTGGGATCGCAAATCATGTTTTCATTATCTACCATATCATCGACTAATGATCACATCCTGGAGGAGATATTGTCGAGATTGCCTTCAAAGTCGGTCGCGAGGTTTCGCTGCGTGTCGAAGCGATGGGCATCAATGTTGAGTAGTCCATATTTCACGGAGTTGTTCTTGACCAGGTCCTTGGCTAAGCCACGCCTCTTATTCGCCATCGCAGAAAACGGCAACGAACAAGTAGACGTCTGTGTGTGGAACTTCTTCTCGCTGCCTCAGCTTGAGTATCCATATGAGCAATCATCGTCATCGACCCTTGTAGCAACCGCGGAATTTTATGTGAGATTCTCTCCAGACAAAGTACGGATCAATCATCTGACTAACCTAAAATATTTTTCATGTGGCTACGCCTCTGGCTTGCTCTATATGCATGATGATCGACATCTGATATGTAACCCCATCACGGGACGGTATGCGATCCTACCTAAGCGTTATACCTACAGAAAGGCGTATAGCTTTTTCGGGTTTGACCCGATTGAAAAGCAATACAAGGTATTGTCCATGGTTTATTACTGTGGTCCTGGCCATGATAAAATTCTTACACTTGAAGATGGAGATCTGACGTGGAGAAGAATCAAATGTCCCGTACGACATGATATTAAGAGTGATGGGGTATGCATCAACGGGGTTTTGTATTACTTGGGTGATCTGGTTATGTGATAGTTTGCTTTAATGTTAGGTCTGAAAAATTCACCTTTATTGATGTAGAAAGGTTTTGTCGATTGATAAATTACAAGGGTAAATTAGCTGTGATTTTTTGGGAGGATGATGAAGACATTTATGAGAAGTGTCATTTGGAGTCGGATGTCTACGTTTATATTGAGAATAGTCTCGACGCTGAAGCTATTAATGAGTTACATGTGTGGGTTTTAGAGGATGTTGAGAAACAGGAATGGTCGAAATATGAATACTCTTGGACCGATGATAGATTCTTCCGTTTTCACGTTTCTGTCGTTGGAGCGACTGCTTCGGGTGAAATAGTGTTTTCGATGCGCAAGTATATATCTAACCAACCGTTTTATGTTTTCTACTTCAATCCCGAAAAGAAGACACTCCAACGTGTTGAGATCCAAGGTTTTGGTGAAACTTTTAAGAAATGTTTTAGCGTTCGCACTTTTGTAAACCACGCAGAGGATCTTGATGCTAATGATTTAAAACTACTCAAGTCAGTCCATCCTCCATTGGTGAACGCAGGAGAAGAAGATAGGGATGATCAGTGGAGTTAGGTGAGAGCATTGGGCAATTAGGCAATGTCATTTTGTGCTCTTATCTGTACATACGTTTTTATTGTCAACCTTATTTATCTATTCGTTTATCCTCCTTCTGATATGTCCCTTATTATTTTTATTTTTATAATAAATCAAGTTTTATTTCAAATCTAAGTGTTCGTCATTGAAATCCATGCTTGGAGATTTAATCTAAGTGTACATACTTGAAGCTTTGGTTGCTGTATTGTCTTGTTGCTTCTCTTAGTTGTCTCTCTACTTTACTTTTAATCTTTGATTCTTCCAGATGAGATCTGTGGTCTGTTGTTTTTACAAAGTCTTGTTGGTTTATCATTTCTGTGTGATAATGACACAATTTCACGTTGAGATTTGAAACTTTGGTCTCAAATACTTAGATGCAATGTGTAAAGTTCTACCAATTCTTGGTTTATATTAGTCTCAGTCTTGGCTTTTCATGGTTCTTAAATTATGCAGAATTTCTTGGTAGCTTAGTTTTGACAGGTTGAAACATTTGGTTCTCTGTATCAGTAGGTCTTGTCTTAGAGGTTAAAAATCTTGTAAGCTGTCTTTGGTTATCTGTTTTTGGGGTCTCCAATACATGGTTTTGTTTCTTATCAATTCTCTGTCTGAATGCGAGAGTATCTATGCTTTATTTTTCAACTTTGTTTCCTGTGTAGATAAGGATCTGTCCTCTGTTCTTTTTTTCAACATCTTGTTGGATTTGTCATTTGGCTGTGATCATAACAACAATAAAGTATGGTAGGAATGGAATTTAGTATCCAGCTTTTGATACCAAAGTGATTTCTCTAACGTTAAACAAACATCAAAACAAGTAGGGGATGAGTTGGACGGACACAATTTTGTATAGCAACAAGACAATTATGGTATCAGATTCTTATTCTTGTGATAAAGGAACCATCTTTGCCTTGCCTTGTTCCTTGTTAATCTTATCCTCTTCCTTACCGAATCTTTTTCTCAACATGAAGCCTAAGTTGCCATGGAATAAAGTCGCAAGGTTTCTTTCTTCAACGCCAAGACTCTATCTCTCCCTCTCTTTTTCCCCCAAAGGAATCATCTTTTTGCAGTATATAAATTGTGGGATCTGATCTGAAGAGTTTCCCCGAATCCCTCTCCCAAGAAAAGATTGGTAATCTCAAATCAAACATGTCAAACGTGAGCTTTCTTGAGCTGCAATACAAGCTCTCTAAGAACAAGATGTTGAGGAAGCCTTCAAGGATGTTCTCCAGGGACAGACAATCATCAGGCTTGTCTTCACCCGGACCAGGAGGTTTTTCTCAGCCTTCCGTTAATGAGATGAGACGTGTTTTCAACAGGTTTGATACGGACAGTGATGGAAAAATATCTCAGACTGAGTACAAGGTAGTGCTGAGAGCGCTAGGACAAGAGAGGGCTATCGACGACGTGCCCAAGATCTTTAAAGCCGTGGATCTGGATGGTGATGGGTTTATCGATTTCAGAGAGTTTACTGATGCATACAAGAGAAGCGGAGGGATTAGGTCTTCCGATATACGCAATGCTTTCTGGACTTTTGATTTAAACGGGGACGGGAAGATAAGCGCAGAGGAAGTAATGTCAGTTCTAAGGAAGCTTGGGGAGAGATGTAGCTTAGCGGACTGCAAGAGGATGGTGAGAGCTGTTGATGCAGATGGAGATGGATTGGTTAATATGGAAGAGTTCATGAGGATGATGTCTTTCAACATCGTCTGAACAGACATCTTTCGTTCTCTTTGTTATTGTAATTAAATATCATTCTACATTCAATCCAATTTCAAAAACATGAAATCTTGTAACTTTGAATCGACATAATCTCCAATGTTCTTCCAGAATCCAGATAAGACCAATAATATAGATATAAAGCATGAACTTATTCAAAAGTTAGTACATAAACTGAATTAACTCATGTAAAAGCTCAGATGAAATTTGTTACAGCGTAGCAAATACTATTCCATTCCCAACTGCTAGCAGAGTTCTGGCAAGAGCTTAGAGCGCTATACATGATCCGAAACAAAGGCACATAAAACGCTGCTCTACCAGTAATCACCACAAGAACATTTACCGTCTTTGAAGTGATGGAAACGTTTGTTGTCTCTCACGATCAACTCCCTACCAATGATTTTGGACATGATCTTGATAAAGTTGTGACAGTCCCCACAAACACGGAGATTCTTAATGATTGTGAGGGTCTTCCGAGGTGGTGTGCATATGATACCATAAGCAATTGCTAACCTCTCACTGTGGTAGAGTAGAGCCTGTTCTTTAGCCTCTTGATCGATATCATGCAGAACAAATCGTGTGTCTGGAACATAAACCACCCCCTTCTTTGCAGCCATCTCCTTTGCTTCATCCTTGTAAAATGTCAGATTTCGGAACTCAAGGATCCTACTCTTACTAGTAACCATATTTGTTTCCTTGAATGATTTGGGTGGAGGAGTAGGAATCTTGTTGGTCACCGCCTTTGAAGGGTCAAGATCAACCATCAATTCCTCAGTGTAATCCTCTAAATCGATATCTCCATGTAGCCGAGCATAGTTCCTCATAGCTTCCCAGAACTCAGCTGTGGGTTCAAACGGAAGGTCTCGGATGTATTGCTCTGCCTCAACAAGATGTCCACATTTACCAAGAACACCTAAAACACCCAAATAATGTTCAGTACTCGGAGCAATCCCATACTCGTTTTTCATCGAATCGAAATGCAGAAACGCTTCTTTAATCCCTCCCACAGTAGCACAAGCCAAGAAAACAGAAAGGAAAGTCTCCTCATTGGGCTTCAACCCTTGATTCGCCATCTCCTCAAACAGATGCAACGCATCATCTCCCATTCCGTTATCACTATACGCACGCATCATCAAATGCCAAGAATCCATATCTTTATCAACCATATGATCAAACACTCTCTTAGCATCAGTAACACTACTACACTCCCCAAACATACTAATCACGATATTGTTGAGTTTCGGATCACCTCTAAACTTAGACTGCAGGAAATGATCATGTACCTTCTTAGAATGCTCAAGGGACTTCAGATTCGCACAAGACTCAAACAACATGACGAAGCATTCTCTATCAGGCATAGCTCCCTTATCAAGCAACTCAATCGCATCTTTATATAGCCTACGCTGACACAAGCTCATCACCTCTTCAACACTAGGTGGAGCAGCTACCTCATTCCTCTGCTGATTCATCTGATTAGGGACCTGATTCGAGCTTCTTGGTGGTTGCTGCGGAGGAGGGTAATACTGACTCTGAGGACTTTGCTGAACATTCTGATTCTGATATTGAGGCCTTGGACCACCGTATTGAGGCCTTTGTCCACCGTATTGAGGTCTGTTCCCACCGTATTGAGGATTCTGCTGACTCCAATGGTTAGGGTTTTGTGGAACTCGTTGATTAGTGTTCGTCTGATTCTGATAACCTTGAGAATAGAAGCTTTGAGGTGGAGGATACGGCCGTTGTTGTTGAGACGGTGATCCAGACTGAGGATTCTGGTAGTAATCGTTCGTGGCGGCGGATGTGCTAAGGTTTCTGATCGGAAGCGAGTTTAGGGTACCGGAGCAGTGGAATTGAGAGGAGAGCCTGGGAAATGAGGAACGTACTTGTAGAAGAGAACCTATTGTGACGATCTTTTGGGTTCGTGCGCAACGAATCGCCATTAGAGAAGACATATTTTTGGGGAGGATGTGGTTGTGGAAATGGTAAAGATTAAAACCCTGCGAAATGCAAAACCCTAGTCTGGAAAAAAAAAAAAAAAAAGATTGGGGATGAGAATATTCGCAGGACGAAAGATAAATAATATGATAAGATTTATATTTGGGCCTAGTTGGGCTAAGATATTGCAACTTTACCTTCTTTTGAGTTTTTTTTTTTTTTTTTTTTCTGTTTTATGTATTCTCGCACTAGTATTCGATGGAAATATTAAGTGAGTGAGAAGTTTAAAAGTCTTTGTAATCCTTTGTGTCTCTTCTACTTCTATCATATAAACAAACCAAATCTATGAAGTCCGAGGAACTGAAGATAATACATACACTAGTGGTACATATTACAGTGTTTTATTAACACATTTTTCGTGTAAACAAGTAACAGATATGTCTATCTATACAGAGACTTATTTTTGAGACTTGTACACACAAACACTTGTAGATCCCTCATGTATGTTAGGTTGTAGTAATCATCACTCTATTTACATCTTCCGCATCCTATACATCCCTCTTCCTTTCTAAACATCTCTCTACTACTTCCCATATGGTTCACATTACCCCTTACCTTGCTTTCATAGTCTTGAACGGAAAACGCGTTTCTTGAAACCAAGATTTGAGTTCTTACGGGAGGAGGAAGTGGCATATGGTTGACCGTTGAGAGAACCCGCAAATCTGATATCCCACCCTTCGATGTTCTTTGGAACACATGAGTCGAATAGGAATTGTCCCAGAACGCTGTGAGCATTTATGCTCGTTGGTTGGAGTGGGCGGAAGGTTGATCTTTCTCTCTGTTCTTCTTGTGAAGAAGACGGGTCGTTGCTGCTGCTGTTGCTTTGATACGGTGCTGAGCTGGGTAAGAAAAAGTGGTCACATGGCCCAGTTGCTACTCTTCTTAAGCTTTGGTTAGATTTGACAGCAACTTTCTGGAGGTCACATATTAACTCAATCTCATCATGCGTGTGAGCTCTTTCTCCGAGCTGCCGGATTTTCTGTAAGTGAACTGACATGGCCTTCTCTAGAAAGTTGGAGATAACAGCTCGGTACTGTATAGGGTTATGTGTGTAGTGTCCTGAAGAAGAAAGAGAGAAGCAAAACAAAACAATAAAGCTCAGATCTTGTAGCAATGATAATAACAATCATAAGAAATCTCTAGGAAACAGACCAACCATTACGGCAACATATCATAAATATTTTCATAACCACAACACGTTATATGTCATGACTAACCTGCATGAGGAGAATTTTTCCACTTGACAACCTTAACTTCTCCTCCCAGTTCCTGCAATTGATGGGTGAAGCTAGATATAACTTGGTGGGGAGCAAGGTCGTCATTCTCCGAGCACAAAATGAGATATGGAGCCCCAATTTCCTAGAAAAATACAAGGATAATTAGTTATCTTATGTTAGCTACAAATTTGAGAAAGCCAAAATCAGAGAAAGCTCAGTGGAAACTTACAACCGATGAGTAGAGTGCGTGCCAGTACTCACTGCGTTGGGATTCAAATCTTGTAAGATATAGACCGTCCAGCCCAGAAGAGATCCCTTTAGCCACCCAAGATACTAGTCTTGAAGGCCCAGACATTCGCCGTATGGTGGGATGTAGTGCAAATTTCACATTCAGATCACTTGTGAAATCCAATGGGCCAGAGTCGTAGACGTGTCCAGAGATACAGTTTCTAACCAACTGGCTATCATCCTTCACAAATCAGAAAACAACCTATGAGTCGAAATTGAACAGAGGGAGCAAACAACATAACTAGACCTCATGAGTTGAGATTTAATGACTTCAAATAAAAAGTGTATAGGAGACAACTCTCACCGGATGTATTTGAGCTTCACAATCATCCATGATCACCTGCATCGTTTAATACTTTTAGATAACAAAACATAAAACCAGCATAAGATAACCAAAAAATTAGCTGAAAGTTCAAACCTTTTCTTAACTAACCTGTAATACTTTGTACATACAAGCTTTGGGAGCACCAGAGAAAGCTAGGAAGATAACAGGACATGGTCTAGTCTTTAGCTCCTGAACAAATAACAGCAGTAGCAACATGTAAGTAACACACACACCAAAAGCAAGTTAACACCTTAAGTTTAGAACTTACCTCAACAAGTTCAGAAAGAAGATGAAACGCTAGAGAGAGAGCCATTTCAGGATAAAACCTGAAAAAAACATGAGACAAAATTACAAAACCACCTTCAAAAGATTCTCAAAGTATCATTATCTAAAAGCATCCACTATGGAATCTTTCAAGATTCTATACAATTTTAAAAAACAATCTCATACCCAGTTTTTTTTTTAATTCAATTGGCCAATCAAATCTAAATTGTAAACAGGAGGAAGAGAACTTACGCAGTAAGAAAATCAGCGCGGCAAACAAGAGAGTTCCAACCAAGAGAAGAGTAAAGATCAACGAAATTAGAAAGATGGTTCTCGTTGATCGAACTCCAAACAAAGATCACAACAACACCGTTAGATCCACCACCATCACCGTCAACATCCATATTCTTCCCCCAGTAAACCCTACCACCGCCGATCATAGCTCCGCTCCGGCGAGAAGCTCAAAATTGTTTTAATGAGATTTTTTTTTTTTTTAATGTAATTGTGTGAACCAAACTCGAAAGATGAGATCTTTGGGATATGGGTCCGTTGGTTGTTATCATTAACCACGTCAGATCCTTGTGTGTTTAATTTTACCTCTTGGCGTAGTTTAGTGTAACCCCGGTTATAATGCGCCTTTTGTTTTGTTTTATGTTTACGACGTCGTTTGGCTTGCCACGTCATGGGTTTACCGTGGAAGTAAACGGTCAAAGACGATAAAACAAGACTTGTTTGATCTATCTACGCTTCCGACAAGAAGTACAAAAAAGGTCTTATCTTTTTACTACAGATATAAACGTTACATTTTAAAGAGCAAAAAACTCACGTGACTAATTTACATGATCTTCAGATTCCTAGTCACATCCCTAATTACATGAGATCTAGTTATATTAAATACACAATAAATTAGCGACAATATATTATGAAGATTAAAGCCACTAAAGAGTGTGGAGGACTGGGTCTAAAGAGACTAAAGCCTTGGAACAAAGTGTTGGCTCTGAAGCTGATCTGGCTGCTGTTCACTTCAGCGGGTTCGTTGTGGGTATCCTGGATCAGGAGGAACTTACTAAGACATGGAAACTTCTGGGAAATGAGCAATGTTAACTCTAGAAGCTGGATATGGAATAGCATATGCAAGCTGAGACCTCTGGCAAGACCCTTTGTTGTTTGCAAAGTGGGAACAGGAATCACATGTAGTTTTTGGAGTGATAATTGGACAGGGTTGGGACCTTTGCTGGATTTGACGGGAGACAGAGGTCCAATGGTATCGGGATTGTCTAGACATGCTGTTGTTGCAGAGGCAATGCGAGAAGGGGATTGGTGGATATCTAGAAGCCGGAGTAGGAATCCCATAATTATTTTGTTGAAGGATTGCCTACCTCCACCGACTGTAGTGAATATACAAGATGATGGGGAGGATGACACTTTCTTATGGAAAGTAGGGAATGATGAAGCTTCTCCGAGGTTCTCCACGGCTCGAACCTGGGAAGCTTTGAATCCGCCAGCTCAACGGGTCGATTGGTATGCTTTAGTGTGGTGTAAGAGCAGGATACCGAAGCATGCTTTTATCACATGGTTAGTGGCCAGGAACAGATTACACACAAGAGATCGCCTGATCCAATGGGGGTTGCCAATCCCATCCGTGTGTCTTCTGTGTGCTCAACAGGATGAATGCAGGCAACATTTGTTCTTTGATTGTGTGTTCTCGAGGGAAGTTTGGAGTTATTTCTACTCAAGGGCTGCGGTTGCCCCTCCTACTCTGTTACAAGATGCTCTGGTTTGGTTGAAGTCCCCGTGTAGAGACAGAAATGTGGCAATGATCTTGCGGCTTGTTTTTCAAGCTTCAATATACGTACTCTGGAAAGAAAGGAACTCACGCCTACACAATATGATCTCGCGAACGCCGGCCGTTTTAATACAGGAAATCAAGGTCATCATCAGAAGTCGACTGGAACCGCTCTCGAGGAATGAGAGACCGGGGCAGGCACCACGTCTTCCTGGAGATACGGAACTAGTCACCTGGTTTGGAGTGTTTCAAAACTAATGTCATCTGGTGTAAGGGTTGGTTGTACTCTTCTCTTTTTCTTCTTTCTTTTTTCTTTTTTCTCTTTTTCTCCTTTGTCTGTTGTAATTGTAGGTGCGTTTTTTCCCTACGCCGCTCTTGTAACCGATATCCCGTTTGGGGAGACTAAGGTATGAAATGAATTAAAAAAAAAAAAAAAAAAAAAAAAAAAAAAAAAAAAAATTATGAAGATTAATGTCCTTTAACTTTTTAGGGTTCATAGATCCTTCTTCCATATTTCCAAAATTGGAGCATGGAGACAGTCCCATTTAACCGCGGTTTGCTTCAATTTCATGTCCGTCTAAAGTTTTTCGTCGAAGATGTGAGCAAACTAGGACTTATAGTTAAATAAGTTTTTCTATATATACTGTATATTGTACTAGATTAGGATCCGCCCGATGTGCGGGTTTAGTTTTTTAAAATAAAATAAAATTTAAAAGAATATAAAGTAAATATTTTAGTAAACTATCTATAAAAGTAAATAGATACACCGAGGTATCCAATGTGACATTTAATGTAAAAAGTGTGACTCTGCGGTTGAGACTATTAATCATGTTTTCTTTGAATGTTGTTGCTCGTGTGAAGTTTGGGATTTATCTCCGATTCTGGTCTGGTCATAGAGTTTTACATATGAGTCAGTGTAATCGAATTTGGATTTTGTTTTCTGGAAGGATGCCTCTCAAAAGGGTGATCCTAATCAACTTTTTTAATTACCATGAATTTTATGGACAATCTGGAAAACCATAAACAAAAAAGTTTTTCAAGGTTTATAGATTGAGGCAAATGATATATTTGCTAAGGCTTTGGGCGATAAGTTAGTCTGGGAAGAGGCGCTCTCTTTTACGGTGGTCATGTAAGCTCCATCTCCATCTTCGAATGTCCATATTTTCACTTCGTATCTAAGATGGAGCCTCTTTTCCCCCTGCATTTAGAGTTAGAAGAGTTGTTGTGGGCCATGGAGCAGATACGTGCTGTAGGAATCACTTGTCAACATTTTGAGACTGATTGTGCTGAGTTACTCACTATGGTGCAATCCAAGAATGCCCGTCTTTCTCCAACCTGCTCGATGAGTTTAACTCGTCCTTCCAACTATTCTTCATCTCTTGGACCCCGCGTACGGCAAATACAAAGGCGGAGTATGTTGCATGTGCTTCGCGTTCTCTTATCTCTGAAGTTTCTTTGGTAAACCCCTTCCCTCCGGCTTGGGCAACTAACCCAGGAATTTCCTTATAATTTATTGTTTGGTTGAAAAAAAAAGTAAATAGATACACTTTTAGTTAAAGAAAGTAGTTGTAGATGAGTTCAAAGTTATTAAAATAAAATGAAATTTAGCAAATAATATATATTCAATTCTTTTCGTAAGTAAAAACAATGTATAAAAGTATAGATATAAACTTTTAGTTATAGAAAATAATTGTATTTTTTTTGTTATAATACACTAATGTATATCCATTTACAAATATACTATCTGTATTACCACTAAAAATGTATTTGTACACACACAAATATTTTACTTGTAAAATATACTCTTTAGTCTTTACTACAACCAACAAATTTTATTTATGAACACATTAAATAACCTATTATATATCTCTTTACTTTAATATTTTCATAGTTACAAAAACACATACGTTAATCTTACATACTCATATCTTATATATATATTACAATAACAGTCTTTTTGAATAAATTATTTGATTGGTGAAAAAAATATGAGACGATATATTATTATTTCTTCTATTTCAACAATCTTTTTCTTTTTGTAAAGGTGAGTATTTACATTTTTTAAACAGTAATTAATTGTATAATTTTCATAATCATTTATTTATCTTATAAAACAAAAGTAATCATTTTTCTTGTAAAATTAGCAACTTAAAATTAAAATAAGTAAACAATATTATAATTTCAAATTTTGAATTTCTATTTATTAGGTTTTCTTTTCCCTATTTTACTTTTATATAAAAAAAAATTTATGGTAGGTTTTGAATTTTTACATTTTTATTTTTAAAATTTTTTATAAATTTAGAATTGACACGTGTTAACATCTGAATGATACAACTGATACATGTCACGATCTTGTTAATGAGTAATTTTGATTTTCAACTTCAACAATCTTTTTCTTTTAGTAAAAGTGAGTATTTACATTTTTTTAAACAGTAATTAAGTGTATAATTTTCACAATCATTTATTTATCTTATAAAAAAGTAATCATTTTTCTTGTAAAATTAGCAACTTAAAATTAAAATTAGTAAACAATATTATAATTTCGAATTTCGAATTATTATTTATTAGATTTTCTTTTCTCTATTTTACTTATATATATAAAATCTTTTTATGGTAAGTTTTGAATTTTTATATTTATATTTTTAAAATTTTTAATAAATTTAGAATTGTCACGTGTTAACATCTGAATGATACAATTGACACATGTCACGATCTCAAATTTGTTTCTAATTCATGTAGATTAGTAAAATAGTAAAAATCAAATTTGTTTCTATATTTATTTTCGACACGTGTCAACATCTTATCAATATTTTTGACATGTATCATGATCTCGTTAATGAGAAATTTTGTCATTAAACTTTATATAATAAGATATTTATATTTTCAATAACATAACAATTCACATTAATGTTATTTGTTCTCTCGTGAAAATAATTAATAATTTGCCATGATATATTAGATTGCCAGACTATCGCAAAAAAAAATTATTTGGCATGTTGAAAGTTCGATATGTAGAAACTACGACAACAATTTTTGTAATCACTAAAGTTTACGCAAAAAGACGAGTTTTTTTTCCAAATATAAATTCTGAACATGTTTTATCATTCTATGCTTTTGATTGACATTCATAAAAAAAAGATTATCTAAAATTTCTGAAATAATTATAAGATATTAGAGTCCCGGTCAACTTAAATTTTGTTAATCTATAGTATATAGTATATAATAGCAAACCAACATTTGAGGGTCAACTTTAATGAGATTGTTTCTATTATCTCATCTAACGGTTTAAAATTATTAATGATTCCAATAGTTGCAATTTTTTTTTCTTCTAATAATCGTGTTTCTTCGTCGTACTCCCATCTTTTAAAAATCGCACCTATTAAACTATTTGTTAATGATCTCAAAAGTTGCAATGTTTCGGTCCAACAATTGTGTTTCTTCGTTGCACCCCCAACTTTCCATGTTGACACCCTTTTATTTTACACCTCTTTATTTATATAAAGTTGCAATGTTTTTATCCAACAATTGTGTTTCTTTGTCGTACCCCTAGCTTTCAATGGTTACACTTGTTAGTTTTCACACTTTTTTGTTTCACACCTCTTTGTTTTCACACTCTTTGTTTTTATATATATACAGATTTTTATGGACTTTGAAAAGAGTTTTTGTTCTTTGAGTATTATTAATGATCTCACCTTTTGTTAATGATCTCAAAGTTGCAAAGTTTTGGTCCAACAATTGTGTTTCTTCGTTGCACCCCAGCTTTCCATGTTGGCACCCATTAGTTTTCACACCCTTTTGTTTTACACCTATTTGTTTATATAAAGTTGCAATGTTTTGATCCAACAATTGTGTTTCTTCGTCGTATCCCTAGCTTTTAATGGTTGCACTTGTTAGTTTCGCACCTTTTTGTTTCACACCTTTGTTTCACACCTCTTTGTTTTCACACCTTTTTGTTTTATATATATACAGATTTTTATAGATTTTGAAAAGAGTTTTTATTATTTAAGTATTATTAATGATCTCACCCTTTGTTAATGATCTCAAAAGTTTCAAAGACTCGATCCAACAATTGTGTTTCTTCGTCGCACCCCCAACTTTCCATGTAGCCACCCGTTAGTTTTCACACCTTTTTGTTTTACACCTCTTTGTTTATATAAAGTTGCAGTGTTTTGATCCAACAATTGTGTTTCTTCGTCGTACCCCTTGATTTCAATGTTTGCACTTGTTAGTTTTTGCATCTTTTTGTTTCACACCTTTTTGTTTTACACGTCTTTATTTTCATATTTTTGCATCTTTTCGTCGTATCCCCATCTTCACATTTTTTTCACCCCTCTATGTTTTACACTTTTATATTTTACACCTCTTATATTATATATAAACTTTTATGGATTACAAAAACAAGTTTCGAATTTATTGTTTCTGAGTATTTTTTGAACTTACAAGTTAATAAATAAAATCATAGATTTATATCTAATATAATAAAGTAGAGTTACACCTTTTAAGAAGCTCCCTCCATCCGACACGTGGCACCTTCTAAATTCTTCTTTCTAAAAAGACCTTACCCACATAATGGGCTGTACATTATGCATTTGTTAATGGACTACAACTGGGTTAATTCCACACAAATATTACGATTCCCGTTGCCGGCTCTCTCTCTTCCCCGGCTGTCTCTCTTCCCCACTCCTCAATGCTTATTTGTTCATCTCTGGCAGATCGCCGTTGCCAATCTCTTCAATTCCTCTCTTTTTCTAATCGAAGGTCTTCATTTCCTATTTGAAAGTGCGATTTTAATATTCAGAATTTCATGGTTGTGTGGATATTTCTTTAATAGCGTCAAGTGATAAACAAAGAAGCCCAAACTTCACCTTCACCTCCCCCATAAAAAAAAATCAATCAAAACATAAATAAAGCACCTTTAATCATATACATTTAATTCACACTTTAATATTAAAACTGAAATAAAATAAATTTGCATTAAATTTATTTCTCCCTTCAATTTTATTCAACACACAATAAATTAGAATTAACTCTCATACTTTTTGTTTCTAAATTGTAACTCTCATGACTTCTCATCCCATGAATACTCATTTTCTCATTATCTTTCACTCTTTCTTAAATATTATACATCTTTTATGTTTTTTGTTGGTTGGTTGTTATTGTTGTATGTGTCAAAATTAATATTATTAGAAATGCTTAATTCTAAATTTTAACTTTAGATACTATATGATATGTATCTTACATTTTTTTTTTGAAGATACATCTCTATTGTCCCTAAAACAAACATTTTCAAAATCAACCTATTACAACTTACATACAACTATCTTAGATTATAAAATTAAAAAGTTTTCTCTAATGGCATCTATGCTTAATTGAAGTCTTACCTTATTCTTATCTCCAAACTAAATTACCAAAGATTTCCATAAAATATAGTAATGTCTAAACTCTCCTCAACTCACACTTTAATATAAAGCTCAAATTGAGAAAAAAAAAAATCAGCTACTCAATCCCATATTCCAACAATCCACATTTCAGAAACATAACCAACTTTTATATTACCTTTCATGAATAATTTGACAGATTTTATACATGCATCTATCCTACCATTTAGACCAGCTAATCCACAACCACTCAACATCTTCTTTTAAAGCGAATACCACAATCCAAATGCAACAAGAACACTTGATGTGGAAGCTGTAATATAAGACCTAGAAATAACACAAAGGCAAGCCACCCAATATGAAGAAGGATAATGTTCAACTTATCTTCAAGATAGGAACTCAAAATATCAACACTCTATTTTGTAATCACAAATTCCATAGTAAATGTATTACATTTTGGTTACATCACAAAATAACATGTCCTAATTATAGAATACAAATAGTATAAACAATAATACAATTTAAAATTCAATAAAAACATCAATAGCATAATAATTTAAACTTTTAAAAAGATTTTTTAATTTGTTCATTATTTAGAAAATGATAAGTTGATCATTTAAAATTAACTATATAGTTCATGAATACAAATAAAACAATTCCAAAACCCTAATAACTTTTAACCAAAAAAATAAAGTTTCTCGATACAATAGACTTTGTTGGTCTTCAAATTGTAAAGTTTCTGGAATTTTTTTTTTTTAAATTAACTTAGTCCTAATGGCTTTTAACCAAAAAACTAATTAATATAATAATCTCGTGCAACGCACGAGACTTTACCTAGTGTTTATATATTACAGCAAACTCACTTTTAGGGGTCAATTTAAATATAACGGATGAGATTATTTTTATTATTTCATCTAACTGTTTAAATTTGTTAATGATCTTAAAATTTGCAATATTTTGATCCAACAATTGTGTTTCTTCATCGTACTCCCAGCTTTCAATGTTCACATTTTTTAGTTTTCGCACATTTTTGTTTCACACCTCTTTGTTTATATATATATATATATATATATATATATTTATAGACCTTGAAAAGAGTTTTTGTTATTTGACTATTGTTTAATACCTCCAAATTTAAAAATTCTGAGTATTATTTTCTTTCAATTTATTAATCAACATTAATTCACTCATCTTTGTTAAAAAATTTGGATGGTTTTATTTATTGATTCATTCATCTAACTTTTGTTTGGTGTCGTTTTCCATCTAATTGTATTGATCATCTCTTTCAAGTATTAATTTAGGTAATTAACTGTGATTTCTATTTTTTTCATAGATTTATCTTTTTAGTTAATTTGGTTGGTTGTAGTTGCAGCTATGAGTTTTTTCTTCCTGGTTCTCTTATTATTTTTTATAAATTTTGATAGAATAATGATTAAATTTTATTCTATGTGAATATCTTTCAAAATTGATTATCTGAGTATGATTTAGTAAACCTAGATTTATATATCTTTAACATTATTCTCTTATTGTCACTGAATCGATTTTTCATTTTTATTTATATAACAAATATTTTATTTAACTAATTTGGTTAATTCATCTTAGTCATTATTTATGATTTTTATATTATACTATTAAAAAATTACCAAAAACTTTTCACTCAAAATGTGAAATTAACAATGTTAATCATTTCAAGTTTTCACTTTCCCGTGCGATAACGCACGGACCGACATCCTACTTATATACAATGGTAAAAGACCAGCTCAAATCGTTTATACAATTCAATTTGCTTCTTGCATGATCCACACATTCTCTTTAATTATATATACAAAGGTAAAGGAAATGACCCTCTCGTACTTCTTCTTTTTTGTTAATGTCTCAGATTAGTTTGTCTAGTTTCATTTCCAATGTATCTTCTTACTGTATTAGAAACAGTCTCTTTTTTTACAAACTTTATTACAAAGCCTATTATTTTAAACTTACATAATTTTTTTGCCATTTTTACACTTATGATTGATCATCAAATCTTGGACACACACAAATACAAAGGCCGCCCATGACGTTTTCAAAAATTTTGAGTGATCGATATATCATGTTTAGTTTTATGTTTATTTATTTTTAATTGTAGACAATGGTCCAGAAATTAAATCTTTATAAATCTTTTATAAAAGGTCCAATGATTTTCTTTTGTCGTACCGGTACAGCGTTATTATACTTTCGGGTGGTTGTTAGAATATATGTTAAGTTTTAGTTAACAACTCAAACTTGGTCTGAGTTTGTTATATAGGCCCAATCATGCAATTGCTATATTACAATTTTTTTAAAAACAAAAAATCATTCAAACCTGTAAGAGTTTTAACTTCTTGAACCAACTGTTGTGCTTATTTTTGTGTTCTTTGTTGTTTGCAGGAAAAGAAAAGAGAATCAGAGAAGAGAAGAGACGACACACGGATTTACAAGTTCCCAAGGTCAATGTGATCAAGGTACGTCTTGGTGAGTGATATATCATGGTTTTTAGGTGTTTTTAGCCATGATATAAGTCTTAATTATAGAGTCTTTTTGGTATTTTTAGAGTCTTTTGAGTCTTTTATAGGATTTAGCATGAATGGGAGCTTAATGGAGCTAAATTGGAGGATTTGGAGCTTAATCAAGCATTGAGGCAGTTGGGAGACGAATTTAGAAGAGTGCATCGATCGACACAGTATGTGCATCGATCGATGCTAGGCCAAAGTCAGAATTGGAAGTTTTCCCACAAGTTTTGAAGATTTACAAATCTGCCCCAAAGTCTTCCATATTTGCATCATTAGTCCCGGCCGTTTTAGGAGTATAAATAGGATTTTTAGGGTCATTGTTTAGACCTAAGCTTTATTTTCCCTGCAACTTTTGAGAGCAAAACCTGTGAGAGATTTTAGAGAGTTTTGGAGAGAAGAATCAAGACTCCTTCGAGAAGATTCGAACTTCTTTACTTCTACTTTAATCTCTTTCTTAATGCAATTTATTCAGAATATGATTTGTGTTTCATTGATTATGTCTGAGTAGATCTGTTTGTTAGGTTTAGGGTTTCTCATTAGGGATTTCATGGATTATTAGATCTGTTATTATTTAGGATTCATTATCTTTCTTGTTCTTCACCATAGGTTGTTTTTAATGCTAGATCTTTGATTAGTCATCTGGATTTAGATCTTAGGATTATTGATTGATATGAGAATATAATTGATTTTCTGATAAAACCTTTGGTGAGCAAAATTACTTTTTGCAAAGAGATTTGAATTAGTGATTTTGTGAACTTATCTAACCTGATTTTAAAGCTGATTTATTACCTAGAATTTTGCAAAGAGATTTGGATTTTCTGGTTTTAAATTTAGATAATATTTGCAGTGAGAACTGATTTATTTTATAATTGTGTTTAGAGTTCAAGAACGGTGTTTAATTGTTGAATCCTGCTTACTTAATTAATTGATCTGATTTTCCATGATTTCCTGAGAATTTCCCTAGGCTAGCGTTTATTCCTTCTGAATTTTACATCTCTTTTATTTTCTGTTTTATTCTGCAATTTAATTAAAATATTTCTGTTTAGCATAATTAAAAGATTATTAAATCTATTGTGTGAATCTAGAGTTCTTGTGGATTCGATCCCTAAGTACTACAACTGACCTCTTAATTTGAGAGAGTAGCTCAGGGTTAAATTTGAGTATATCAGTGAGCTTACTAACCAGCTCACAAGGTTTTATAGAATGCTTATAACCGATTACAAGAGACCAGGAAGATGAAATAGAGCCTATACAACCGAGCAAAGAAGAAGATGAGTTCTCTCTTTCTCTCAATCTCTATAGATCTATCCTGCTTGTAAACACACTCTTTTCTTAGCCGTCACCTCACTCTAACTTCTGTTATTTATACCTCCTGATGATGCACCCTTGCCAGGTTGTAAACCTAGGTGAATCGAACCTTATCCTTGCCAGCGTAACAAAGACCGTCGTATGCTTCAGCAACAAGACAAGAACAGAGTGTTGACTGGCTTTGATGGACCATTGCTGAGAATATCCTGGAACATGGGCCTAATAAAGAATCTGAGGCCCAACAGGCTTTTCTCTGGTCCACTATTTGGAACTGGACCAAAACTCACATTCTCCACCTCGATCATGTTCCGACATAACACCCGAAGAACCTTCACCTTGTCCTTTCGGTTGCTTCGACATCTCAGTCGAAGCCCTAGCTCACTCCGAGCTAGTTTCAGTGTTTGAGCACTCTCAGATCACTCCTTCCATCCTAGAACTTCTTTACCGGTAACGATTTGGTGAGGATGTCAGCCGGATTGATCTTGGTATCAATCTTCGTCACAACCAGATCTCCTTCTGCAATCACGTCTCTGATGAAGTGATACCGTATATGGATGTGTTTTGTCCTCTCGTGGAAGACACTGTTCTTAGCTAAACAGATGGCGCTCTGTGAATCACAGAAGATCTCTGCAGTCTTCTGAGGAAAACCCAATTCACTGGTAATTCTCTTAAGCCATAAAGCTTCTTTCGCCGCTTCTGCTAATGCCATGTATTCTGCTTCTATCGATGACATGGCTATAATCTTTTGCAGACTGGATCGCCAACTGACCGTGTTCCCTCCGATTTGGAAAGCATAGCCGGTAATAGATCTTCTTCTATCCAGGTCAGTTGCGTAGTCACTATCGCAGAATCCCACTACTTCAAACTCGTTTGATCTCTTGAAAGTTAATTCACAGTCTGAACTTGTGCTTAGATACCTGAGTATCCATTTAACTGCTTCCCAATGTTGCGTGTTAGCGGAGCTCATGAAACGACTAACTAGGCCAACAGCATGAGCAATGTCTGGTCGCGACCCAACCATTGCGTACATGACGCTTCCCACAGCACTTGAATACGGTATGCCTCTCATCCTAGATTCCATTTCTGATTTTTCTTCTGTAGTAGTACTAGAGATTTTGAAATGACAACCCATCGGAGTCTGAACTGGATCAGAATTGGTCACACCAAAACTTCTTAGGACCTTTTCGATATAATCCTTCTGAGATAGTATCAGAGTACCTTTCTTTCTGTCTCTGATGATATCCAACCCCAAAATTTTTCTAGCTTGTCCCAAATCCTTCATATCAAACTCGGTGCTTAGCATTTCCTTTACCTTCTTTACTTCTTCAAGTTCTTTAGCCGCCACGAGCATATCATCCACGTAGAGTAGTAGGTATACATACTCTCCTTCCCCATAACACTTGAAATAAACACACGGATCATATTCACTTATTATGAACTTCTGATCCTTCATAAGTAAATCTATTGAACCTCATATTCCACTATCTTGGAGACTGTTTCAAGCCGTAGAGAGATTTCTGGAGCAAACAAACCTTGTTGTTTCCTTGATTATATCCTTTGGGTTGCTCCATAAGAATTCTTTCCTCAAGTTTTCCGTGCAAGAAAGCTGTCTTGACGTCCAACTGTTCGAGTTCAAGATCTCCCTTGACAACGATTGATAGCATCAGCCTGATGGTAGTGTGTTTTACTACCAGAGAGAAAACCTCATTGTAATCAATCCCTTCAACATGAGCATACCCCTTTGCTACCAACCTGGCCTTGAATCTCGGTTCCTCAACTCCCAAAACTCCTGGTTTTAGTTTGAAAACCCATTTACATCCGATAACCTTTTGTCCTCCTGGTCTTTCAATCAGTCTCCAAGTCTGATTCTTGTCATGTGAGGCCATTTCTTCGTCAGCTCCTCCACTCCATTTCTCCTTGTGTTCACTATCCATAGCTTCTTGGAACGTCTTTGGTTCCTCAATCTCAATTAATTCTGCCATGGTGAGAGTGTAGGCTGCCACATCACAATCATCGAATCTGCTTGGTGGTTTGATAACCCTTCTTTCTCTATCTCTGGTAAGAAGATAGATCTCTAGGTTTGACGGTGACCTTGTTAACCCAAGTTCCTGACTTGAGTCCTTTTCAGCTTCTGATTCATGGTGAGCTCCACCTCCAGCTGAAGATTCACCTTGCTCTCTTAGACTCTCGGTTTCTCGAGTTTCTCCTGGTAAAACGACATCAACTTTTCTTTTTTTCTGTTGACTCCTTTCTTACCACGTCTTTGTAGAGAGTGTCTTCCCAGAATGTGACATCTCTACTTATGACACATTTTTTTTTCTTGACTCCATATCCTGTAGCCTTTAACTCCTTGTAGGTATCCCATGAAAATCCCTTTCTTAGCGCTTGGCTTAAGCTTTCCTTGATCCACATGATAGTACACCAAACATCCAAACCTCTTCATGTGATCATAGTCAGGTTTTGAGCTTGTCCAGACCTGCTCAGGTACTTCAAAATTTAGAGGAGTATACGGTGTTATGTTTATCATATACACCATAGTTGATGTTGCTTCTGCCCAAAATGTCTTGCTTAAACCGGTTTCACTCAATAAGCTTCTGACCTTCTTAAGTATGGTTCTGTTCAGTCTTTCAGCGACTCCGTTTTGTTGAGGGGTGTATGGACACGTCTTGTGTCTTTGAATACCAAGAGCCTTACAGTGATCCTCGAACAATTTGTTGTAGTACTCTAGACCATTGTCAGTTCTTAGAGTCTTAAGCTTCTTCCCACTTTGGTTTTCAACATACGCTTTCCACTCTACAAATTTGTTGAATGCCTCGTCTTTAGTCCTTAAGAAATATACCCATACCTTTCATGAGAAGTCATCTACAAACGAAATGTAGTACTGACATTTTGAAAAGCTTGGAGTAACATTGGAGATCCCCAAAGATCTGAGTGAACATACTCCAGCTTCTCCTTCGATGTATGTTTCCCATTCTTGTAAGATAGTTTGTGACACTTCCCTAGAATGCAATGTTCACATTCTTTCAGTTTTGAGATGTCTTATGTCTTGATCATCTCCTTTTTTGCCAACAATTGTAAGCTCTTCTCACTCAAGTGTCCCAACCTACTATGCCAGAGCATAGTCTTATCTCCATCCTTGAATGCCGAATTTGCTTGCTCTACTACTGCCTTCCCATCTAGAATGTACAGAGTGTCTTTATAATCACCTGCTAGAGCTTCCTTCTCTCCATTGAAAACCTTTAATCTGAAATTTCTTGACTGGAACCAACAACCTTGCGACTCCAGTTGACCAAGCGATATCAAATTTCTCTTAGCTGTTGGTGAGTATCTGACCTTCGTTAAAATAACGACAGTATTGTCATAATTGACAGTCTTAACTTTCCCTATAGCCGTGATCTCGCAGTAAGAATCATTTCCCATCAGAATCTTTCCTCCATTGATTTCTTCCAGATTGTACATTAGATCTTTTATATATGTTAAATGATAAGAGCAGCCTGAATCAAGAATCCACCCACTCCTTACTTGTGTCTCGGAGGCAGTTAACATCATAGGCTTCGAGTCAATACCTTGTCTGATGCCAGCTTCAGCCTGACCTTTCTTCGGACAATCTTTCTTGAAATGTCCCTCAGCTCCACAAACCCAACATGTCTTCTTGGTTTTAGCCTTTTCCTTTCCCTTTTTTTGTTGTTTCGCTTTGGCATTTTCCTTTTTCTCAAATTTTGGTTTCTGCTGAACAAAGAGACCTTCACCGCTTGTCTTTGTTAAGTAGTTACCCTTTTGCTTCAGTTCGGTTTCTACAGAGTAGGATGACTCAACTATCTCCTTCAGGGTGATAGTTTCTTTTCCACCTCTGTATTTTAACGTATGAACTAGTTGAGCGAAATGTGACGGTAGGCTGTTCAGGAGAATAACAGACTGATCCTCATCATTTAGCTCCACCTCGAGACTTGCCAAATCTGAAACGAGCTTGTTAAACACATCCAGATTCTTTTCTAGGTTCTTATCTTCGTCCATTCTGAAACTGTCAAACCGCTGCTTAAGATAGAACCGGTTTGGCAGTGACTTGTCTTGATACTGTGACTCTAACGCATCCCACATACCTTGTGCAGACTTGTTCTTCATTATCTTCCTTAACACCATATCAGTCACGCTCATTCCTATCAGGTTCCTGACTCTTCTATCCTTAGCCATCCACTTTGGATCTGACTCATCTTCCTTCTCCATACCAGATGTTTCTTCGATCTTTAACACTGATAGTAGAACGAGTAACTCAAGTTGTCCCAACATCCGATGCTTCCATATGGAGAAATCACCTTCCCCATCAAACTTATCCACTTCAAACTTACTCTGAGTAGGTTCCATCTACCCTATCATGACTAGATCTGGCTAGAATCTAGCTAGAGAAGATAACCAGACAACAGCTTCGCAGAACCAGCTCCAAACTACCAAAAGACCACAACCAGATATGCAACTAGAATTCCAGACCACCTATCTAGACTCAGAAACCAAGTAGGATCCTATACTTGCTAAATCTATATCTTCCGACTCCTTTGGTTTTAAGAAGAAAACAATACCTTTTATTCTTGAAACCGTAGCTCTGATACCACTTGTAAGAGTTTTAACTTCTTGAACCAACTGTTGTGCTTATCTTTGTGTTCTTTGTTGTTTGCAGGAAAAGAAAAGAGAAGCAGAGAAGAGAAGAGACGACACACGGATTTACAAGTTCCCAAGGTCAATGTGACCAAGGTACGTCTTGGTGAGCTTACTAACCAGCTCACAAGGTTTTATAGAATGCTTATAACCGATTACAAGAGACCAGGAAGATGAAATAGAGCCTATACAACCGAGCAAAGAAGAAGATGAGTTCTCTCTTTCTCTCAATCTCTATAGATCTATCCTGCTTGTAAACACACTCTTTTCTTAGCCGTCACCTCACTCTAACCTCTGTTATTTATACCTCCTGATGATGCACCCTTGCCAGGTTGTAAACCTAGGTGAATCGAACCTTATCCTTGCCAGCGTAACAAAGACCACCGTACGCTTTGTTAGAATAAGATCTCATCTTATCCAAGATCTTTATTGTATAGATTATATGCTTGAGTATATTCGGTAGTGTAGATTCTCTTGTACACACTATATATATTGACATATCAATGAGACTAACTCCTTACGGAGATTTCATAGAATCTTACATGGTATCAGAAGCAGCGACCTAAAACCCTTCAATCCTCTTTTGGTTTTACGCCGCTCTGTTTCGATCCTGCTCCGCTCTTTCTCTCTTCGTTTCTCTCTTTCCTCTGTTTTGCTCTCCTCTGTTTCTCCTCTGTTTTGCTCTCCTCTGTTTCTCCTCTGTTTCTTTCTTCTTCTTTTGCTAACAATGGCCACCACGTCTCCTCCAAAGAATGACAAGCCATTCGGCATATCCCAGATCCGTGCCTACATCCCCATTGTCCTCGACATGGACAAACTCAATTATGACACTTGGAGAGAGTTGTTCGAAACCCACTGCCTTACCTTTGGCGTTCTAGGTCATATTGATGGCTCCTCCTCTCCGCCAACGTCAGACAAGGCTCAATGGCAGGAACATGACGGACTGGTCAAGATGTGGATTTACAGAACAATCTCTGAATCCATACTCGACACAGTTCTCAAAACCAAGTGTTCTGCACGTGATCTGTGGCTGGCAATCAAGAACCTCTTTCGTGATAATAAAGAGGCTCGTGCTGACTGGCTTTGATCAACCGTTGCTGAAAATATCCTGGAACATGGGCCTAATAAATAATCCGAGGCACAACAGGCTTTTTTCTGGTCCACTATTCGGAACTGGACCAAAACTCACAAAACCCTTTTTGTTTGTCCACGAATATCACGATACTCATGATCCTTCAAGGCTTCAACATAAGCAAAATACAAATAATTGGTGGTAAATGTCGCCTCTAAGTGGTTAGGCTAATTATCTATCTTCTCTTTAAGATCTTGATTCCCTTTGGAAAACTCCAAGAATCTACTATGATTTTTTTTTTTTTTTTTTTTTTTTTTTTTTTTTTTTTTGAATCTACTATGATTACATTTGTGTCATTTACCTTTGTGGCAAATTTGGTGTTTCACTTTCGCACCTCACCCTTTAGTTATCATTTCGTTTTTTGGGCACATTCAAAGTGAAAAATCTTTCAAGATCTCTTACATTGGCTATTCGTAAATCTTGCAGTCGCCACAAAGCGCACTACCACATACATATTTGCTTAATGGATCTGTCGGTCAAAGTTAACACTAGTATTTTATCTATGGTGTTCCATTTCGTAGAGTGTCAATACAGTTGTTGTTTTATATTCGTATATATCCAAATCTTTATTTGTTCTAGATTATGATCCTCTAAAAATCTTCACATGTATCTAAACCAACATTAATTATGTTGTTTGGTTTGGTCCTCTACTCAACTTTCCAATGTGTCGGTTGTCGGATTTCATTTCACGATTTAACTAGACTCGAGAAAAAAGTGAAAAACTACTATACTAAACGTAGATGAAAACAAAAAAGCTAACTATGTAGATTAAGTCAAAACTTAAAACCACAAAAATCCGAAGAATCCAATAACTAAAAAAGAAAAGCATAAGTCAAACCTAAAAATATGGAATGGGTCACACGTTAATTAATACTACGGAGTAATACAATACTCTTTATCCACCTGATGCTTCTTTATTGAAACCCCAATTTTTTCATATAAAAAGATTTATTTTTAAAAAAAAAAAAAAATTCGAAAAAAAGAAGAGGCCATAGTGTGCATGTCGGAATCATCCCAAACGACGCCGTTTCTAACTCAAGGAGAGCTTCGTCTCGAACTTTGCGCTACAATTCCCAAAAAGTTTTTTTTTTTTTTCTTTTTCTCTTTTCTCCTGTGTAAGTGCAAACATCTAATTTCCCAAGAAGTAATCTTAATTATTTGTAACAGAGATCCGTAAATTCAAAGCAACATCAACAACGTTCCTGGGCATCTCTAATCATTTTGTTTTTATATATATAAAGAAATTTTCTACTATTTTCTAATTTTCCTGGAAATTTTTCTTTTTTTTTTTGCTTTCTTTTGTATGGGCTGATCAGAGAAAAAAGCTACTTTGTGTGTTTCGATTCATTCATTATTGTGTGTTTTGTTTAGCTGGAAGGTGTCTGAATAATTCAATGCTCTCTTCTTCTTCTCTTCCTTTCTAAATCTGTCTCTCTCTCCTCTTCTCTCTCTATCTATCTCTGTTCCGAAGCAGACATGGGCGACGAACACTCTCTCATCCCAAAGGTACCTTTTTTGTTTCTGGGTCTTTTAGCTGTTCCTTTGTTTATGATTAATCTGATTAGGGTTTCTTGTTTTGAGTAATCAAATTGAATAAAGCCTTGATTTTTCTTTTAGTTTGGTATGAACTGTTCTGTAAAAATTGACACTTTCTACATCTGGGGTCTTGCGTGAATTAGAAATTTTTGGTTTTCTTCTCTCAGGCAAATTTAATGATACCCATGTTGTTGTTTATTTGACCCTTGAGTTAAGGTTTTTTGTTTCTAAATTAAGCAAAACAAGCCACTTAACATGAGGACTTTAATGTAATGTTTTTTTTTTTTGTTTTTGTTTGGTTTTTGCAGGATAGTTTTGTCTTCAAGCTTCCTAAAAAATCACCACTTGTGTTAAGGATGGTTGTTCTCGTGTTTGTAATGGTCTGTGCTGTTTACATTTGCTCCATTTGTTTGAAGCAAATTGGTGTTGTCCCTAGTGCTGGGTTCATGAATGTTGAAGTGTTTGAGAGGCAGTGTCCTGAGCCTAATATCGAACCTTGGGACATACCTTATGTTCATTACCCTAAACCTAAAACTTATAGCAGGTAATGAGAGTGTGTTTGTTCATTTTTCAGTTTGGTTCTTGAGGTTTTTTTTAATGCATGTGTTGTTGATTTGTGTGTGTATTGTGGGTTGGGGGATTTTGTTAGGGATGAATGTGCCTGCAATCCTGTTAGGTATTTTGCGATTCTCTCGATGCAGAGATCTGGTAGCGGCTGGTTTGAGACTTTACTTAACAATCATACTAACATAAGCTCGAATGGGGAGATCTTTTCGGTTAAAGATAGGAGAGCTAATGTGTCGACCATTTTTGAGACGTTGGACAAAGTATATAATTTAGATTGGTTGACTAGTGCTTCTAAGAACGAGTGCACCTCTGCTGTTGGTTTGAAGTGGATGCTTAATCAGGTAAGGTTCTAATATGTCACAAAAATTCTTGCTAGTCTCTTTGTACTAAATAATTACTTACTTTTTAAAATAGCTTAGATGCTGAGCTTATCAATATGTGATTTATGTCCTTAAAACAGATCCTACACTATGAGATGGTCACTAATGCTGTTACTTGGTTAGTGTTTAGAATATATAATTTTAAGTATAGGACTGAGCTATAGGTTTTAGATCAGAGCTGCAATCTTTTGCCTTAGACTTTTGCCTTAGATCGATAGAATAGACTTGTATGTTTTAGGGAAGAACTGTTATGTGTAACCGCTGATAAAATGTTTTGACTGTTTGTACTTCTCGCCCTTGACATTTGTGTTTGATTGTATTCTGATGGTTCTTATCTCTGTAAAAGCAGAACCAAGTTCCAATAGCCTTACTGTGTTTGCTTACCCTTGTTGTTTCTCATATTTTGGTTTGTTGGTGAATTCTTTATACATTTTAGTTCACATGACTCTTCATATTTCATTTTGTGTTTCATCTTGTTTACATTATAATGTGATTGGTTGTTGGGGATGAAACATATGCAGGGTCTAATGAAACACCATGAAGAGATAGTAGAATACTTTAAAACCCGAGGCGTATCTGCTATTTTCCTATTTAGAAGAAACCTCTTACGCCGGATGATTTCAGTTCTTGCAAACTCTTACGATAGAGATGCTAAGTTATTAAATGGTACACACAAGTCCCACGTCCACTCCCCTAAAGAGGTTTCCCTTTCTTTCTCTTCATTTTTGTTGCATGTGTCTGCATAATTGTCTCTGTGAAACTAAACGTTTGAACAAATGGGGTTTCAGGCTGAGATATTGGCGCGCTACAAGCCGTTAATCAACACGAGTCTTTTGATACCTGATCTGAAGCAGGTTCAAGAAATGACTTCAAAAGCACTTGCTTACTTTAACACCACTCGCCATATCTTCCTCTACTACGAAGATGTTGTCAAGAACCGCACCGTGAGAACATTTTGTATTTTTCGAGGTTCCTTAACTAGTTTCGCTGCACATATTGTTCTTATTAAGCCCTATGTTTTTTCTTTCCCTTTTGCAGAAACTAGACGATGTGCAAGAGTTTCTAAAGGTGCCAAAGCTCAATTTAAAGAGTAGGCAAGTAAAGATTCATCATGGTCCGTTGTCACAGCATGTACAAAACTGGGAAGAGGTTCAAACGACACTGAAAGGGACCGGTTTTGAAAACTATCTACTAGAAGATTACCGCAGGTGAATTAACTCTTAGGAGAGAGTGATGTACATAAACCTCTCTCTCGCAGAAAGGTCAGACCAACTTTGTAGGAAAGTTTTGGTAGTGCCACGAACAGGTTTTTGCAAGTACTCTTTTATCATTTTTTTTAGTTATCTCTGTTTCTTCCAAGATTTAATCAAGTTAGTTTTTTTTTTAATTCGATTCATTCTTTATCAGGGGACTAAGAGTTATATTGTAATCGGGAACACGATCTGGTTCATCCTCTTATTTGCTTCTAATGATTAGAACAAAGAACAAAGATTTACCAGTTTGATTGACTAACTATGAAAATTGTTTATCACATTTGTTTATATGTGATGGGTTATATATATTGTTCAGTTGATTTTGTAGACTGAATTGATGGAGACACAAAGGGACTCTCTGTTTTTGCGTACTAATCAGAGATATGTATTTTGATGACATGTACAAAAGAGAAGAATTTATATTATTCTTGACCATTTCTCTTTAAACTGACATTTGAGAAGTCGATTTGTTTTGATTTAAAAATAAGAAGATAAATAATAATAACAAATAAGAAAATTTGGTTCATTTGGTACTTTGGTTTGAAAATTATAACAACAAATATATAATAAATTACTACTAGAATGAGAAAGACATGCATTTTCTGAATACAATATGTTGAAAGAAATACTTAAGAAAATAAAATCCTAAACAAGCTCTTCTTCTATGATCACAAGATGTTTTAAATCTTCATCGTCGATTTTTTCACCCTTCTTGACTTCATTCTCTTGTTTTGGTCTTTTACCTACCATGAACTCCATAGGTTAACTTACAGAACTTTCTTTTGTTTTTTGCTCGAAGTCTTTGTTCTCTTTCTTCGCTCGTCTCAGTTTTGTAGTGAGATGACATATGTGCAGCAAATTTTTGAGAAGTATCAAACACACCATTGCATTTAGGACATGTATATGGGCCGTACTTTTCATATGGTAGACTATGTGTCCGACCATCATCTTGATTATTACCGTCACTTTTCTCAGTAGCTTTCTCAAAACGATTGATTGGTTGTAGTATTTTCTTCAATGAACGACCATCTTGGAGAATATGTTGGTCATGGTTGTGCTTTGATGACAAGGAATACATGTCTAAATGTTGAGAATATGCAGAATCTTGACGCGGCGGATAAATGACATTAAGAGGTTTTGGATTCAAAATCTCGCACTTTTTATCAAAAGTAATTGGAGAAGAAAATGTACGATTCCAAATATTAGTTTCAGAATTCATAGCACGTTTGACACGTTCAATACCATATTGTGCATTGTCAAGCGTATTAGTAGGAATGATAGCAGTATACCTATTTGTAATGGTTTGAGTGAAAGAAACTCGAGTGAGATGAGAATGATTATTGACAGGAAAATAATTGTCACTCATTATATGGTTTCTCACATGTGAATTTTGATATCCAAAAGATGATGAAGAGACATGTGAATTATGAAAAGAAGTAAAAGAAGGAGATGAGGGAAAAAAATTTCCATGGTTTGTGTGATCAGAACTAATGAACATCGATCTAACCATTTTAGAATTTTGGTTCATCTGGATGGGGAAAAAACTATGATTGTTAGTATCATCACCAAGAAAATTGAAATTGTTTGGAATAGAAGACATTTCTGAAGAAAGATAGAGCATATGTGATATCGTTTGCTCGTCCATAATATATATATATAATTTTCGCATTGGAAAATAAAGATATTAACCTCAAAAACGGAAACTAATCTTTAAATTTAAAAGGGAAAAAATATACTTTATGTTATTTGAGATTATATTAAATATTCAGAAAGAAAAAAATTCCCAATTATTTATTTATTTCCCTGAAAATACATTTATTTACTTTGGTTATATATGGATGCAAACTAAAAAAAACATGATTTTCTGTCATATACCTGGATTCGGTTGTTGAAAATATGAATAATATCCCAATTTTAAACTTTTCTCTTAATATTTAATATAAATTATTAGGAAATATATATTCATGTGTAGAACATTTGTCGAAAGGTGTGTCATCTATCTTAATTTTTTGGGTGATATGGTTATATAATGTTGCTTTATCACTATTAAGACCAATAAGTTTATTTACTAATTATAGTTATGTAAATATTTATAATTTGCAATAAAATCTTATCTTTTAAATTTCTCTTTGCAAATCTTATCTTATATAACTCACCTAAAAGTTGTTCAATAAGGGGTGGATGATTTTTATTTATTATATAAAACTAGATTTAGGACCGTGGTTTATGAATTAAAATTTTATCTTTTTGAAAAGAAACTCAATCGGAAAATAGTAAATTAAATCAAATTCTGTGTAAAAGATAATAATTCATTATCTTGATTTGAAGGTATTGACTTCCAATTATTTAAATATATATTTTAACTATTTAGGTTTCTTATGCCTATATAAATATAAAACATTTTATTAGATCAAAGATGATAAAAGAGCTATAAAAATTATTGAAAGACCCAACAAATTATTATAGCTTTCTAGACTAAGATATTTGTGACATACGGGTTAATTGGGAAAAATGTAAATTGAAACTATGAACTTTCAAATTTTGACCATTTAAACCATGAACTTTAATGTAGGTCATTTAAAACATCGATTTTTGTTGACTAACTCTTGTAAACATAAAGTTTTGTTGACCATACAAAGAAAGATATGAGGTGAAATCTGATATTTGAACAACTAACAGACGTTACTCTGTCGTTAACCATCTCTGTTAGTGACAAAACGACGTCGTTTTGATGAAAGTTTTAATTCGATAAAATATCATTTAAATTATGAACTTTTAAATTAAGGTCATTTAAACCATGAACTATCAAATCTAGGCCGTTTAAACCATGAAACTTTGTAGACTATTTAAATATCAACTTTCATTGAATAAGATTTCTTAGACATTAAGTTTAGTTGACCAACCCAAACTCGACATGATATTAATTATGCTAACAAAACAAGTGATATATGGTATTTTTAGTGTCTTTCGTCTTTCGTTTAATACTTAGTTTTAGTCGTTTTATCGTATCTTTTGTGTCTTGAATTTTTTCCCAGGTATTAAGATGTTAGTGAAGTTTGAAAGATTGATCACCCTATTTTAGATTCATAGAATTGATCAATTTATTTTAGATCCTAGGTTTTTATATGCATTATATTAAATATAGCTAAGACAATGAAAAAGTTTGTGAATGCAAGTGACTAGCAAAAACGGAAAGTAATTAAGTTGTTTAAATCAAAAGAGAAGCATTGAGCGCAGAGAATCATTAGGGGATATAAGCACAAATTTAGGTGATTAGATAAAGACGCATTAGATACAGTTCTAGAGCTCAAATCACGGTTGTAAAGCTAACATACTCTCGCAACGCTAACTATCTATGCAAAGAATCAATTAGACTCTAAACTCTTGTTTGAATCTAGCAAACCAAGCAAGCATTAATTAAAAGTTTAGGTTTGATTAGTTCACAAGATACCTTAACTTCAACTCTCGTTGGCTAAGGCTCACCTTGCTCACCTATATTTTTTTAAGCAACTCAACAATACTTTTGGTGCCCGGATGAATTAAAGCTAAGATTAGAAACTAGGTAGCTAGACTAGTTTAAGCACTAAAAATAACAATAGATGAAAAACAAAATAGATCAATCCCTAACATAACACACTTACCTTAGAGAATCATAAACCCCTTCTGAAATCTGAAACCTAATTTAGAAATTACTTAAACATAGAGAAACAACATATCAATGATGAAGAAGACATAATTGAATTGCAAAAAAAAAAGAATTAAAAAAAGGTTCATAATTTCTAAAAAACTTTAAAAGCACACTTTAACTTAATAATAGACTCAAAATAATTGTAAAAACTATGGTTAAAACTCTATAAAATACAAACACATCAAAATTGACTACTGGTACGATGATGTATGCTCTTAGTAAACTTATCATTTACCACTAGACTTAGGTCACTTCATAATAATTTATATATTTTTTAAATTACAAAACTAAAAATATTAAAGCACGTATTATTATAAAATATGAGCAATTAATTAAACAAATCATAACTACATTAAATCATTCCTACAGTTTGGCTATGTGTCACGATTTACTGAAAATGTTTGGACTTTATATAATAAGATGAGAGGGGGCACTTATTCCATTGATATTACTGACCTCGTATTCTACGAAATAATTTTTCTTTGACTTTTTTTATCAATCTATTGGGTCACAACATATTAGTCTAATTACGGTAACTTCATTTTAAGAGAAGAGTTGATCTTAGGTGAGGTTGTGCCAGTTTTTCATGGACTTATGAATGTCATTAGACCGTGGTCACTTCTCAGGTACGTTAAATAGTTTACGATATATTTTGGTTTTACAGGAATTCATAGGCACGTGTTCTTTGCTCTCCGGTGTTGTTTGCTTCTTCGTCTGACCATATATATAGGTCTTTCTCCATTTGATCCATCCAGACCATTAGCGAGCTAAAGAAATTAGTCCCTCATTTCCTCCCAAGATCGATATGAATTACATGTGTTTATAGTTTCTTTGTAAACATTTTCAATTATTTTCTTAGCGATAGTTATGTATCGAAAGAGTTTGGTACAATAATATTTAGAGTTAATTAAAAATAAGGCATTAAAACATCATTGCCCTTCGGATTTAGGTATACGCTAAATGGTTTTCAGGAATAGGCACTCAAAAATCGTAAAAAGTCGGTTTTGCCCTCGACTTGTTGATGTCAACTTCATCTTCTCTCTACGCTTCTGGATCTCTCTCTTTACCTTCCCCTCTTTTCTATCGTCTCCCCGTTGTACGTCATAAACCAAAAATTCCGACGACCAACACTAATGATTAGGAGTCATTAATTTGGAGAATATAGAGGAATTTCAATTGTTTGAGAAACGCGGCGTACAAGCCGCATCTTGCCAACAACGACAAACGATTGGTCGCGATTCAGAAAGCATGATCTCGGTTCGGAGCATCGGTGGAGATTAGAGATTTCAAACCAGTGAAACGGCTTGGAATATGTCTGATATGGACGCTCTAGAATATCTGGTAATTTGGGGAAAGGCTTTTCAGAAATTTCATTTGATTTGTTTTTTTCTGTAACTTTAATCCAGATTTGGAGAATTAAAAAAAAAAAACAGAAATCAGTTGTCAAACCATGGGCATGCTCCTTAACGCAAGGTTCTGTAAATTTTTCTCCAAATCAATTGATTTGGTAACTATTGATTCCTATAGGCTACTAGATACTACAAGAGGGTTTGATGACTTTCAGTTCTTGTAATATGTTGCAACTGTGCTTCTTAGGAATTTGAGAAAATCGCTTACACGTTTTGTTTGGATCGAGATGTTTGGTTAAGTTTTTTTTTTTTTTTTTTTTTTTTTTAATATGCTCTGTGTTTTCCAATTTATGTATGTTTGTTTGCTTCTTTATAAGTTTATGATTTTATTTTCAAGAGTGAATGTTGTAGTAGATGAGGATGATGACTCATAATCATATGCAGAATCCATCAAGGTTTTGTACTTAAAGAAACTTCGAGTTAGATGTTTTTTTGTGGATGATGTACTGTAAATTAATCCGTTTGGGTTCTCTATTGCTAGTATTTGACCAGTGTTTAATTTAGGGTTTAGTTTTTGATAATAAGTCATAAACAAATTAATAATATTAAAACTAGTATATCTTATACTCTAATTTTTGTTTATGGTAATTTGTGGACATTTAGCATTTCATCGGAAGTCCGGCGTCGGAAGTCATCTCTAGCACACAGTTGAAGCAGCATGTCAGATCTTACCCAATTTTTGTGATGTCATGTCCAAAAAATTTCACCCATAGGCAAAGGACAAAAAAGTCATCAATAGTGATGTTTGTATGTAATGTTGTACCTTTCACTATTCAAATGCCTAAATGAGAATCTCTCTCCAAAAAAATGCCTATTTTTATAAATTTCCCATATATTTAATTAAGTAAACATCAATAACAATTAAGAATGGTCATGGAACCTGTCTAATCATAGTAGTATCAAACATTTTTAATAAATGGTCACCCACCTCTCTGATCTCATTTCAATTTTGTCTGTCACCGTTCAATTAAATTACTGAGTTGTATCACATTTTTTTAAAAACAAACTGTATATTAACTATTTCCACATAATTTGATTATACATGATCTCAATAGTTTTGTACATCTTGAAAGCAAAAAACTATATAAATAAAACTTAATCAAGAAAAAAGAAGAAAGAAAATTTGGAAACGCCCCAAAAGTTCACCATTTCAACTTAGATACAACAGAATTGTTTGAAGATTGAAAAAGGAAAAAAGAGTATTAAAAGTTATTAACTCATATTAGGTTGTAATCAGTTACATAATCAAATGTTAACTATATAACAATTATTAATGTTATAATATGTGGTCCAAACACTTTATTCTGTTAAGAGCATCATTACCATTATTATTGCACAAAACCTCATGATTAAGGAGCATTGCATTTCTTCTTTTGCTATTCTCTCTTTCGGCTCAGCCTCATTGTTCCTACGTTCTCCAACACTTTTTTAATTCACTACGATCTGTGAGCAGTTTACATTCTCTTATTCTTTATCTATAAACTTTTTTTTTTGTGTGCAACATTCTTATCTATAAACTAAATAATGCAATTTGTACTAGAATCTATTTTTTTTACAACAATTACAAATTGTCCTATGACAAGTACTGCGAGAGCTAGATGTGAAAATGTAACGTCACGACAGCTGTCTTCTATAAAACATACACTTTACATTCTTGTTTTTTTCTTTCTTTTTTGTTCTCTCAGTCTCATGGTAATGCCTTCAAAGAATAATAGTCCAAGTCAAAAACAGATTAATGTGTGTGGTTCATATGAAGTGGATTTTCTAAAAACTTATTGTATCATTCCGAAAGAATTACTCAAACCGATTTTTAAAATAATGATTTCCAACTTAGAAATAAATAAAATCTATGATTCTTATTTATTTGTTATTGTTTGACTCGTAACATTAGTGTAATGTAATATTTCTAAATCGTTATCATTATTTTTTCGGAGATATTCATCTTAAACCGAATTCCACTTTTCTTTAGATCAAACACCATACTTGTTTTTAAATGAGCCGTCTCTAATACTATACGAGGAATTGTTGGTTTACCAAAAAAACACGATTAGCAATTCTCGAATTCACTAATTTAGTATTGATCCTTTTCATATGAAGTTTCTAATTATTTGATTTTTTTTTTTAAAAAGAAACTATTTTTATTTTTAATTGACACTTAGTAGATGGGGCTCGTGAAAAGAATGAGCACTCTCACTACTAGTAGCCTAGTTATGGTGGGGCAAATTTGTTAAATATGTGCCTTCTTGATCATAACTCTCTTGTGATGGTGGGGCGAATTCGTTTAGCTTTCAATTAGTATCCGGTGGACATCCTTCGTCGAATGAAGCATTAGCCAAACTACATCGTATGTCAAATTTTACATTTTTTTTTTTCCTTCTTTTATTCATTCACATGTATATGTATCAAAACGTCGCGAATTAAACAATATCATATATTTTATCCATCAATTCGATGGATACCTCACCATCACAAATGAAAATTAAAGCCATCAAAAAAGCGAATATAAAATATATAAGAACAAAAGAAAAGTACAAGAGGGATCAAGAGGATGCACGTGACAATGACCCAACTCTTGCAATTTCATGGACCGTAGGGTTAAACCCTAAGCAGCCTAACCAGCCTTGCTTGTACGGCAAGAATGTCTTCCTCTTTAATTCCTCCGACACTGCTCTGTTCTCAGTGTAATGCATCTCGTGAGCTGAAACCACCGCTCCGTTCCTCCTCCTTGACATAGACACCGACGAGTCACAACTCTCTCTCGACCGGATACTGGAACTTCTCACATCCTCGGCCTCTCTCTTTGTTAGTATATCGTATCTTTTCAAGGAATCTTTGGTCGGAACCGGTCTTCCGTCTGACGCACTCCTGAACAGCAACAGATCTTTTAGTTTCCACTTCTTATACGCACGACCAGGGTACAGAATTGCTGACAAGAAAACAGAGGATTTTTGGTTGCTTGTGTTGGAAGCAACCATTTTTGTTGACTGTACTTCTTCTTCTTCATCAACCATAATGTCTGAAACTCTCAATGGAGACGTAGAACGGCTTCCTTTACGATCATAACGCGAAGAAGAAGATCCCAGAGACCGGTCTCTTCCTCGATCTTGCTGACCATCGGAAATTTCTATATCAGGATCCCTAGATCTAGGAGAAGAAAAAGGAGGAGTGAGTGGTTGTCTTAAAGGTCGAATCTTTCCTCCATCAAAGAGCTCATCAGCGGCAGAGAAAGAACTTTTCGCCAATTGACCACTGAAATTGAACTCGAAATCGTCTTCGAAGTCGCTGGCTGATCTCTTCTTGGGAGTTCTTGGTTGGTCATCCCAATCAAAAGGTATGTTGGAGGAAGTGGAAGGAGAAGGGCTCGTGGGTGCACTAAAGAAGAAAACATTGTTGTTGCCAAATCGAGTTGGGCTTGAGGGAGCTGTTATGTATGGAGACGAAGTTGTGCTGTCGAAATTGAGTTCTGCTGCTGCTACTGCCACTTCTATCTCCATTAATGGCTGTTCCTCTTTGGATGCTTTGTTCTTCTTTTGCCTTTCTTGGTTCTTGGGTGTTCCCCTTTCAGACGTAAAGCTTGACTTTAGTTTAGAGAGAGAGAGAGACAGAGAAAGAGAGATGGAGAAAAATGAATGGTGATTGAATTAGGAGATGCCTTTATAAGTCTCACCTACCTAATGGGTCGTGACTTAATTATTATGATTTTTTTAGTTCTCATTTCTATATGTTCTTTTCCACCAAATTAGCTTGGTCATTTTAGTTTTTCATCGTTGTTTTTTCATAATTTTTTTTTAATCGTATTTTATATATCAAGAGGATTGTGCAATTATTGGCCTTACATCTTTCCAGACTGAAACTCGAATAGATTACTACACGTTCGGATATCCAGGTTGTATATATAGAAGCTATAAATTTTGTATTTTGTAGTAACAATAATTTAAAAAAAAAAAAATCATTTATCACAATATCTATGTATGACAAGTTAATAAAACTTAACTTGTCATTTGTCAAACTCATGTGGGGGAAAAGGTTCAGTTTCTCATGCAGCAAAGAGTTTAATTGTTGTTCTATTATTTTATGAACATTGACTATTGTTGCAGGTTTTTGTTCTGTAATGAAACAATATTAATTTAATTGATATCATGTTCAATAGAGGATGGCTTCTCGACTTATTTTTCCTACGTGATTAACGTAATTGTCAAAGTAATGGTGGCTAAATACTTCCAAATATCCAGTTTATAATACTATTTTGTTGAAGATATAACACACACATTATAATAGCCTAACTACTCTTGTGTTGTTTCTTGTGTTATAATGCGACCAATGAATAGTTTTTTTTAATTTCCGTTTTATAAAGACATTCGTATTTGTCAATGTGCTCGTGTCTATTTGAAAATTATAAACATATTTTGAGCCGGCAAAGACTAGTATTACTTTGATGTTACTTCCTTGTAATTTATGTGGCTTAGCTTCTTTACAAGTCCCTGTTTGTGTTTACTTCACTTCATACAACTGATAACTAAAAGTCTTAAAATGAATCGATCGATAAAAAAGGTTTTTCTAGTTTTTTTTTGTTTCATTTTATTGAAAAAGTTCTTATGAATAAAATGTTTGGTATCCGTAGATTCATTATATATCCTTAATTAGGTGTACCTTTTTTTGGAGAAAGATTCTATCTAACGCGAATACGTGATTTCTAATTTTCATACGTTTTGGGTAATTAACAATTTTAATCACTATACTTTAATAAGTATTATCTCTAAGAAGTTTCCAAATCAAAATTTTCAACAAAAGTAATTGATAGGTCCAAACTCATTTATCTCAACCGACTACAAAAACTTTTATCAGTCATATACTCGAATCACATTCAATACTCGAATCAAATTCTAACGTTGTTCTCGTGTTTGATATTTGACAAAAAAAAAGTATATGAAAAATTTTCGTTTAAATTAACAGAAACAGATTTGCGTATACATGTATAAAGTTCGTGGTCGATGGTCAAGAATACTAAACGAGCTTTGCAAGTTGAGTTTATTATTTTATCTTTGACAAGAAACTCCAAAAATGTCAATGTCTTTACGGTTGTCCCGGCATACAACATTGACTTTTGTCTTTGGTATTTACACTTCACCTATACACACGTAACATGTTGATTGATTAACATATATTAAAGATGTTTACCTTCAATAAAACATGTAATTTGGACCTTCCTAACGATATCCAGATTTTTTTAATAAATAAATATAAAACAAGCGGGGAACGTAACACATTGTATTAAATATTTTTTTAAAAATGTTATATTAAATCTGATTTTGTTTAGCCTTTAAAACATGTCACGGAAAACTGTTGTTAGATAATAATTTTTCAAAATTTAATAAAATCTAGTATCTTTAAATTCAAGATTTTGATGATATTTGGTGACCAGAGAAGTTTTTGATATTTGTTATTTATTAAAATTTTCTACAACCTCACATAAAACCATGAAATTTGGATCTTTGTAATTTAAATTAACAAATCCACAAAAAAACACATGAAATCACTTAATATTCATTGCTTATATATTTCTAATAACAGTATATTTAAATGTATTACTTCAAGTCAATAACCAATAACAATGAATTTTTAATAAACTTTTTAAAAATTTTCTATGAATAAGATATAAGTTTTCATTTTATGAAAAATAACTTTATATTCTTGATTGAATACCCCGGCCCCTTTTATATCAACAAGTCCTACAAAAAAGCATATATCTACAAATAGAGGATTAAAAAAACAGAAAAATGGAAATTTAGTAATTTGATGAAATATGGAAATTTAGAAATGGTATGAAATATGTTATTATGGAGGATTTTATATTAACTACAAGTAGATTTGATTATATACAAATGATAGCAACAAGTGGTGGACCCAAGAATTTTTCTTATCCAGGTCAAAACATAAAAATAAATAAAAATCGTCTTTAATATAAATATAAAAATACTACAATATTACAAAAAAACTACCAAAGCATCCTACAATCTTTCATGTCCTGAAATCCTGTCATCACAGTTTCATTTGTAATAGTTTTGAATACATCTTTCTCAATAAAGTAAACTAAACAATTATTCAAAAATGGATCTCCAATCTGATTGCGTCGATATGTTTTTACGATTTTCATGGCTGAAAAACATCTCTCAACAGTTGCTGTAGCAACATGCAGAATCAAAACCAACTTCAAAAGCCTATAACCAAAGGATATAACATATGTTTTCGTGTTTCCACCAACATTCTAGCAAGGTCTCCAAGATTCTCCAAATTAGAAAATCTTTCATCATCGCGAACATTATTAATGTAGATACATAATTCTTGCTCAAGAGAAATGAACTCCCCTAAATTGAAGTCATAGGGGTAGAACTTAGATAACCTCAACAATTTTGAGAGATCAAACTCAGTAAATGCATCAATGGGAGATAAAAAAAATGAGCACAAATAAGCAACACAGTGTTCACCTCATTAAAACGGTCGTTAAATTCTTGAAGCTGCAAATCCAAGACAGAGTATAAGCAATTGACCTTGTGATGATACATATTTGATACCCTGTTGTTTTTCTTCGTCTTTTTGAATCTACAAAATCTGCCTCAATCTCAACCTTTTTGAAGTTCATGTTTCTCAAAAAACAAATAAACTTTCGTCATGAGAGAATTCCACCCACCATTCCTAAACAACTGGAGTTGTCTCTTAGTTGATTTCACTAATAACATAACATTTAAAATATCTTGATCTCTTTTTTGGAGCGAAACTGACAAGGTATCTGTGAGTCCTAAAAGGTGTATCATTATATGCAAATAAAACAGAAAATCAAATCTATGAAAGTAATCAAGGAGACCATGAGCTTGATGTCTTTTCAAGTCATATGCGCCTTCTTTCTCAATGTACTCAAGCACCTTGATGATAGAAGAAAACAACTCAATCACCCGCAATAGAGTTTTGTAGTGAGAATTCCACGAGTATACCCTAGTATTTGAAGAGATATCTTTTGATTCAATCCTATTCCTGTACTGATTTCACCATTATTAATTTCTTCCATAATTTTTGCTCTGTAACTCTCTTGGATCATATCTTTCCTTTTGCATGAGACTCCCACTATATCCAGTAACAGAGAAATCATATCAAAAAAGTCGCCAACATTAAAATGTTTATTTGCAACTGCCACAACATCTAATTGAAGTTGATGAGCAAAACAATGAATATAATATGCTGATGTTCTTTCCCTTTGAATTAATTTTCTTAACACATTGCACTTGCCCTTCATGTTACTTGCTCCGTCAGACCCTTGTCCTCTCACCTTTTTTATGCTCAATCCATATTTAGCAAACAAATCATCAATAACAAATTTCAAAGATGTTGCATAAGTCAACCTCACATGTGTGATACTCAAAAATCTCTCTTTGACTATCCCACCTTTTTCAACAAATCGAAACACTACCGCCATTTGTCTTTGCCGGAAAATCAGCAGATTCATCCACCAGCAAACTGAAAACATCATGATTAATTTCTTCAATAACATATTTGACTACCTCTTCTTCAAAACAATGCACAATATCTTTCTGGATCTTAGGAGACTTCACCTGATTATTTCCAGGAGCATTATCTTAAATAACCTTACTCAAAACTTCATTCTGATCAGCAGTGTACTTCAAGAGTTCCACAAAGTTTCCTATATTAGCCAATTTTTCCGATTCATCATGACCAAGGAAAGCTAATCCTTGTTGCAATAAGTCTTTTGAAGCATCAACAAAAGCACTCAACCGATTTGATACTCATTTTTGTAATATCGTCTTGTTTATGCAAAGCATGCTCAATAGACTGACCTTGTTTCATCAAGTTTTCATACTTCATAAGTGTATTGTTGTGAAAACTATCAACACCTCCTACGTGTTTTGAAAAACTCTTGAAATTATTCCACATAAAAAATCTATCTGTGATAAATGCATCAGTTTTTACTCATTTACCAGCATTATCTCTAAACAAGTAACAACATAGACAAAAAGCTTTTTTTTTTTTTTTTTTTTTTTTTTTTTTTTTTTTTTTCACAATGTACTCTAACCAATTTCTGTATTTATCAAACCAAACTGGGTTAAATCGTCTCAATTTTTTTCCCTTTCAATATTTGTTTAAAAGTATGTCCACGAGGTTGACAAGAACCTTGAATGAAGTATTTTCGAATTACCTCATCTCTTTGATTCATATGATAATCTGCTATTCTTTTTTGATCAGCAGGATCTCCAGGTAAATCAATATCATCTGATTCACTGTGGAGTGGAGATGGTGGTTCACTGCAAAGTGTAGATAGTGGTTCACTACGAGGTGTAGATGGCTCTTTTCTTTTATAGTAGTTTTTCAAAGTATTCATTGTTTCGTTTGAAAAAAGTACAAAAAAAAATTGTTAACATAAAATAAAATCATGTATTGGAATTTTTATTTCTAAATGTAACTATAAAAAATAATAATTTGATTAGAAAACAAAATCTATTTTTGCATCAAATAAACTTACTTGAATAATCTGTTGTAGTGAAGGCGTGAAGCAGAGAAACTGAAAATACACCAACACAACGATCGATTGCTTCTTTCTTCCTTTTTTTTTTGTCGACTTAAAAAAAGGATGCAACACGTTGCTTCTTTATTTAATAACCACAAAATAAATTATTAGGTTAAAAAAATTGGGCCAGTTTTGTTTTTAATTATAACAAATAAAAGGCTATGATCTTCTTTTTGTTATGGACTAATGGACTTTCATTTTCATAAATTAAGGGGGGTCAGATTATTAAAATAAAGGGAATATGCACCAAATAGCATTGAAACCAAAAATAATTAAGAAACTACCATTAGTTTCTCTCTCTTTGTATACAATTACTCTTTTACCCATTACATATATTAGATGTTAATTAATATCATGTCATTTCTTTTATTCACATAAATAACATTCTCTCTCTCACTCCTCTTTTCGTTCTTCTCTCATGCCCAATTACATGGAAACTTCTCTCATTTTTTCTCTCTCTTTCTTTATTTCTCACTCTCTCTCAACTGTCATTCCCATTGATGTTGGAACTTCTGTTATGTTCTTTTGGAACATGTTATTTTTTTTGAGTTACAAGTAATATTAGAAAATTTCTCTTTTTAACACGTTACTTTTTCGTATAACACACTATTTTTATAAAATTTATATGTTAAACGTTATTTAGTTCAATATAACATGTGAAGTATAAATATTAAATGCTATTTAAAAAAATCTCAAAAAAAATTATTTAATTTCTCCTTGGTCACTGAATCTTTTACTCTTTCTATCTAACATTAAAACAAAAAAGGTAATTATGTCTTTTTACTCCACAAAAAACGTGGGCCCATTAGTATTTTCCTTAAAAATTGTTCAGTGGTATTTTTTTTATTTCACTATATATTTGTGCTATTTGCTAATATTACCCTAAAATAAATTGGGTTGGACTCAAATAACTTTAAAAAAGTTCTAAAACTAGGAAATAATTTTTTTTTTCAAAATTTGGGCAGGTCAGCTGACGCCCCCATTGATACACGTGGATCCGCCTCTGATACCAACTTAATAAGACAAAAAAATCACAACTAATTCTTTTGAGACATCCAAACCATGAAATTATCACATATAGCTCTAGTATGCATAGTTATATTCTCCATCTTCGCTCTACACGATTGTACGTATACATCTTTTTCATATCTATGCGCCTATATGAATTGTGTGTATATATATATATATATCTATATCTTTTTCTTTTTTTCACATCTATTAGAGTCCAAAGTTCCACATTGGATGGGATAAAGATCTTTGGGTAATATATAAAGGCTGTGACAATCATTCTCCTTTGATCTAGCTTTTCAGATTAGTTATGTCATATTCTTAATATGGTATCAGAGCTCATGGTTAGGCCCAATAAGCTATTTTCCACAAAAAATAGTTTATCACCTATGTAACCCGTATAAATGGCATATCTTATTATGGTATTTCCGAGATGTTGGGTTTAAACAGTTTCTGTGTTGGACCGTTATTCGCCCACATCTTAAGAGAGGCTATTAGAGTCCAAAGTCCCATATCGAATAGGATAAAGATCTTTGGACAATATATAAAGGATGTGACAATCCTTCTTCCTTGAACTAGCTTTTGGGATTAGTTAGGCCACATTTCTTGGAGATAGAGAGATCGGTGTTCAAGGTTGATAAACCATTGTGTCGTAAAACCATCATGCAAAATCAGGACAGTTGGTGCTGCTGGGCCTAACCCACAACCAATATTTTGTTGGGTAGTCAAAGATTACCCGAATGGTGAAGAAAAATGGTTAAAAAATGTCTATTTAAAATCTAAGCCCTGTTTTGATAAAAGGAAAAAAGATACTCAACTACACGAAGTATTGTTCAATACATGGTTACACATCCCAACTTTACAAATGTATTGCCAACTACACGAAATATATGTATTGCATGATCACATATACCAACTATATGACATGTGCTCAACATCACAACCATCTTATTCCGGTACACCGTTCATCAGAATCTGGTATTGACCGGCGTTGACTGATGTTGACCAATAAAAATATGCAATTTTTTTTTGTTTTTAATATTAGAAACCAAAAAGAAAAAATTAGTTGAATTATTTAGGAATCATTTATAGTGTTTTATAATGTAAAACATATATGGATCCAAAATAAAGATATATTGTATATAATTCCATTAATTTAGTCTTGTAATAGTTATCTTTTTCAATTTCAAAACTTAACTAAAATTAAAATAAAAATCATTCATAAGATATTAAAACGTTCAAACCAGATAATCTTGTTATAATAAATCAAATAAGAAAACTATTTATTTTAATCTTATTAATTTAAAAACATCAACTTCTTACTTAATTTATCTAAATTTAAAATTAATATTATTTAATATTCTCAACCACAACAAATATTTCTACAACAAAATACTTAGAACCAAACCCAATACATATCAAAATCATTAGAATTATTGAAAAATGTTCTATACTCATGGTAAAATAAAAATTTTAATATCTGAAAAAATTATTAATGATTTTTCATTTCACTTTTATTAATTTTTGTAATATAAAATATATTATATATCTGTTAATTCATCCAGTCTTATAATAGTTAGTTTCTTTTTCTATTGCAATAATAAACATCAACTTATTAATTGATTTATTTAAATACAACGTTTTTTGTTATTTAATAAAAGAAATATATTTGATTGTAAACAACAAAAACACACAAAATTTATTTTTAATATATAGAAGATCCAAAAAATTGAGTTTGCAAAACAATATATTTGACTGTAGAAATATTAATATATATATATATATATATATATATATATATATTTATTCAAAATGATTATTAATAATTTTTATTTAACTATTAGTTTAGATTCAAAATTAAAATTACTAATTATAAGAATGAATATATTAAAGATGTTAACAATTTTTTTTTTGGTTTCTAATATTAAAAACAAAAAAAATGCATATTTTTATTGGCCAACATCGGTCAACACTGGTCAATACTGGTCAACACCGGATTCTGATGAACGGTGTACCGGAATAAGAAGTTTGTGATGTGGAGCACATGTCATCATATAGTTGGTATATGTGACCATGCAATACATATACTTCGTGTAGTTGGCAATACATTTTTAAAGTTGGGATGTGTGGTCATGTATTGAACAATACTTCGTTTAGTTGAGTATCTTTTTTCCTTGATAAAATAATATAATACGTTGCTTTCCTAATATCAGAATTTCAAAAGCACTATTATATAATGTAACGCCCCGACCACCACCTCTTAGTGGGTCTTATGTCCAATCCCAGTCCATGGACCCACCTTCCTTAACGGGCCTCACGTCTTTTCACTAGGCCCGTGAGCCCATTCATATCCGACGGTCGGTTTGCTACATCCGAGAGGCTTTAAAGACTTGTTACCGTTCCTACAAATCACCACATGATCTTTCCTTGTGTTTTGTCATCACTCGCACAGTTCCGACAGTCACTTCCCGTAAGGTCACCCTGAGACTACTCCAGCATAAGCACGCTTAACTCTGGAGTTCTCTCAGGACCCTTGACCGAAAAGATAAGTGCACTTTGGTGATATATGTGGTCAAATCAATTTTTTTAAACCTCTCCATAAGTCTCTGAAACGGGGATATCACATATAAAGTATATTCCTTTGTATAAGTATTAGGTGTGAGTTTGAATTAAAACATTAAATTATGTATGTAATACTATGTAGCTAAACATATATTAATATAAATAAATTTATGTTTTACATAAATTTTATTTATGAATTCAAATTTGATAAACCATATAAAAATTCTGTGAAGCTGTCAATTAGTGCATTACGCTTATATCACATGATCTTTTTATTTATAGGTTTCTTGTGTGTCCCCCATAAAAAAATATCACATGATCTTTCATTTGTAGGTTTTATGTGTTTATCTCCTTAAAAGCAATATTAAGACTAAATTCTAAATTACAATATGTAACATCCCGCGTCTACGAGTACGGATGTTGATCAACACCAAAAAAAGTATCGGTTGACAGTACTAATTTTGTGGTTGTTCGGTTTGATTTCAATCGTTCATTAAGTCCAAAATTGGTTTAAAAATCATATTTTTTCTAAATAAAACTTGACCTAGCCTCTTTTTCTTTTTGTCTGGTGTGTTTTTGTCGCTTCGAGAGAAAAAGAGAAAGAGATTGTTGGCTTGTTGTTGTTCCAGAGGGCTAAAGAGAAGCTTGGGTGAGGTTTGAGGAGCAAGATGGTTGGGCCGGGTTTTTAGTGCTTTCAAGGGAAGAAGAAGGATATCAATAGCTCTTAGACCATCGCTAGGACAGCAACCCACTAAACGTTTCTTTTAAAAAAGATTATTATTTTAATTTTATATATAGATTTATTATATTTTATTAGTAATATCCACTAAAAAAGTTGATATCTGTTTATATCTGCTGAGAAGCGATGCTTGCAGAAGCAACCTATTCTCTTCTTTCTCTCCTCTCTCTTATTATTATATTAATTTATATGAGTAATTCTGATAATTAGTACTCACTACTGAAAATGCCCTTAGGTGTGAGAAGGAGTCACTGTTTTCGTGTGATTGCTTAGAATCAATCCAAATTAGACGTGAGTGTTACTCCACATTATTGTTTTGAGATTGTAAACGAGTCGAAGCAGGGACTGATCAGTCACTAATCGTGACAAGAGCAGTTTTCGTATCAACTATCAAGTTACTTATTGTTCCTACACCATGCACAAAGACACGATAAAATTAATTGCTCCATGTAGGAAGTTTGATGACATGCAAACTGAATAAATGCATCTCTCGACTAAAGAAAGTTAACGAGTTTTTTTTTTTTTTTTTTTTTTTATAGCAAAATAACATTTATTTTTTAGTGTTGTATGACGCGATAGGAAGATGTATGGTATTTATAACACAATCTACCCACGAATTAGCCACAAATGCTCTATGGCTAAAATCAAATATCACGCATATGCACGGGAATATTCATGGCCTATCCGAGACTTGCTGTTAAAAATGAAATCAATCACTCTTGCTTTTTGTCGAAACGAAAATATCGATTCAGCTTTTTGTTAAAACACAACAAACCAAATAAAATTGATTGAAATTAATTCAGCTTTGTGTCAAAACATCAAGTGACGTTATTGTAAGTTTTGTAAACAAATATTTAAAATTAGCTACAGATTTGCGACGATGTAGTCTATGGCAAATATATATAGCCAAGGATTCGCCATGTTCAGCTCTCGTGGCTACTGTGCCACATATATCTTGTGGCTAAATTCGTACCACTTTTTTCTTTTTTTTTGAATTACTAAGAGGTTCCGGACCTAGGTCCGTACATCCCCTCAGGTCAGGGACCAGAACATTTTATATGGTCTCCTCCCAAGCGCCGTTCTTCGAACCGGCGACCTCTAGACTTTGCCAAAGAGTCTTTACCGCTTGGTAATTCGTACCATTTTATCACACCCATTTTTTTTGCTGTGTTGTAGCTTTTTGCCATGAAGTTTCTCCCAAAATGCCACAAATTGTTTTTAGCATTTCGTGGCTGTTTCGTGGCTTTTCTATTATTTATTTAGTTTAGCCATATATTAGCCGCGACTGTGTGCATAATTTTATAAGCGTAGGGCTCCTTAGTTGCCGGCTTCCAATGTGATTTTTTGAGCAGTGGAAAAAGGCTTGCCGGAAGCTAAATTCTCGCATGTCACATCTCCCTGGAAGACAATCATAGAGAGAGAAAGGAGAGAGAGGCCAAGATAACTAAACGAGCAAGAAAAGAAAAGATTGCCATGTAATCATCACATATAACGCTAATATGCATAATCATGTTCGCCATCTTCGCTCTACATGAGTGTACGTTTATATTTTTCTCATATATCAAATGTCTCTTTTATTATTCATCCTTAAATCTTTGATTGTGTGTATAAAATCAATGTATTAGGTGGGAGAATGGAAATTCGAAAGACAGAGAGATCAATGGTTGAGAAATTAACACAACCTTGTGTCAGCTCCACTTGTGACTGATAACTAAAAAGGAATGTTGGTGTTGCGTCGGTCCTAAAGCTCGATTTTGTTGGGCATACTATTAGGAGTGAAATAGTTGAGCCGGTTTGGTTATTTAATTGTAACTAGTTAATTGGTTTAGCTTAACCCGGTTTACTGTAATTTGATGTATATAACATATCTTGTAAAGTTTGTTACGATTCAACAGAGAGAAAATCATTTTCACAAAATCTCTTTGCTCTCAAACTCTAATATGATATCAGAGCAATTCTTGCGCAATTCTCTGTGATTTCATCATCTTCTTCATCAAATTCTCCATAATCTCACCGGCGAAACGCTTCGATCATTATCGGATCTTATTCCGTTCTTTTGGTTCTTGCGAAAATGGTGAAGAAAGGGGGAAAATTGAGAAATCGAAGTGAAACACTTGAGATCGAAGCATCGGCTGCGAGGATCTCTCGCGGATCAGTTGTAATTGAAGATCCAGAGATGGAAATGGCGAAACAACAACGTACTCTTAGATCTGATGGATATGGAGGTCATGGATCGATGTCGAGGTCATCTGAAGCCTCCGATAGTCCATTAAGTCTTCAATCCTCCGATCATCCAGGTTTGGTGATTGTTATTCATACTCTAGATGGAACGAACTACAATAGCTGGGCTATAGCGATGAAGATTAGTCTAGATTCTAAGAATAAACTTAGTTTTATTGATGGATCCTTACCTAGACCATGCGAGAGTGATTACGATTTCAAGATCTGTAGTAGACGCAATAGTATGGTGAAATCATGGATTCTTAATGTTGTGAGTAAGGAGATATATGATAGTATTCTCTACTATCAAGATGCTGTTGAGATGTGGAACGATTTGTTTACAAGGTTTAAAGTAAACAATCTACCAAGGAGGTATCAGTTAGAACAAGCGGTAATGACTCTGAGACAAGGTCAGCTCGATCTATCTAGCTATTTCACAAAGAAGAAAACGTTGTGGGAACAGTTAGCTAACACGAAGTCCAGGACTGTGAAGAGATGTGATTGCGATCAGGTCAAAGAGTTACTTGAAGAAGCTGATACCAGTCGAATCATACAGTTTCTCATGGGATTGAATGATGATTTCAACAATATCAGGAGTCAGATATTGAACATGAAGCCTCGACCAGGATTGAATGAGATCTACAATATATTGGATCAAGATGAGAGTCAGAGAGTAGTAGGTGTGTCTTCCAGACCAAACTCAAACCCTGTTGCTTTCCAGTCTCAAGTTGTGATCCCGAATCAGAATTCAATCTTACTAGCTCAAAGAAATTTTCAGAAACCAAAGTGTTCTTATTGTTCTCGCATTGGACATGTCGCGGATAAGTGCTACAAGTTACACGGATATCCTCCTGGTCATCCAAGGGCGAAGAAGAACAATTATGTGGGAAGCACAAATCTAGCTAGTGCTGGTCAGATAGAGGAGAGTAAGGATCAAGCTAAGGAGAATGTTAATGATGATATGTCGAAAGAACAGCTCCAACAGATGATCTCTTATTTGAGTACTAAGCTTCAGTCTTCAAGCGTCACTTCATGCCCTGAGAAAGCCATAGCTTCGACTTCTACTTCCGTACCAACTATCTCACAGATATCTGGTACATTTTTCTCTTTATATGATTTTACTTTCTATGACATGTTAACTTCCTCTATACCTCATGAAACTGAGTTGTCTTTTAGAGCTTGGGTTATAAATTCAGGGGCTAGTCATCATGTCACTCATGAGAGAAACCTTTATAGAGATTATAAATCCTTAGATAGAACCTTTGTTAGATTACCTAATGGTCAAACAGTTAAGATATATGGTACTGGCTACATTCAACTTACGGATTCATTGTCTCTTTATAATGTGTTGCATATACCTGAGTTTAAATTCAATTTGTTGAGTGTTAGTGTTATAACTAAATCTCTGAATTCTAAAGTAAGCTTTACTTCCGATGAATGCATGATACATGCTCTTACTCAGGACCTAATGATTGGGAAAGGTAGTCAAGTCGCAAACCTTTATTTCTTGAGTCAGGATAAATCTCTGGTTAATGTGTCTTGTTCTGCATTTCAAGGTAATTACTCCATTTCTACGAATAACTCTGATGTATGGCACAAAAGATTAGGACATTCGTCTATAGCTAAAATAGAAACTCTATCTGAAATTCTGTTGTTACCAAAGTCTAAGATAAATAAAAATAAAAGTCATTGTCATGTTTGTCATTTGGCTAAGCAAAAACATTTACCTTTTAAATCAATGAATCATATGAAAGAAAAACCTTTTGAATTGATTCACATAGATACTTGGGGTCCTTTTTCGGTTCCAACTGTTGATAGTTATCGTTATTTTTTAACCATTGTTGATGATTTCAGTTGTCCTACTTGGCTTTATATGTTAAAACAAAAGTCTGATGTCTTACATGTTTTTCCTGGTTTTCTTAAATTGGTTGAAACTCAATATAAGTCTAAAGTTTGTTCTATGAGGTCTGATAATGCTCATGAATTGAAATTTAATGATTTGTATTTGCAAAATGGAATTAAAGCTTTTCATTCATGTCCTGAAACACCTGAACAAAACTCTGTTGTAGAACGAAAGCATCAACATTTGTTGAATGTAGCTAGGGCCCTTATGTTTCAATCAGGAGTTCCTATAGAGTATTGGGGTGATTGTGTTCTTACAGCTGTCTTCCTTATAAATAGATTACCTTCTCCAGGTATAGATAACAAGACACCTTTTGAACGTTTAACCTCCACCACTCCAGATTATAATAGTCTTAAGGCTGTCGGTTGTCTTTGTTACTGTTCTACATCTCCAAAGTCTAGAACTAAGTTTGATCCTAGAGCTAAAGCTTGCATATTTTTAGGTTATCCCTCAGGTTTTAAAGGTTACAAGCTATTAGATATAGAGACATACTCAGTTTCAATTTCTAGACATGTTATTTTCTATGAGGATATCTTTCCTTTTGCATCATCCAATATATCGGATGATGCAATGAATTTCTTTCCTCATATTACTCTCCCTGCACAAATCACTGATGTTCAATTGCCTTTAGTGCAACCATCTTCCGATGCTCCTCAACATCATGACGAGTCATCATCCATGGTTTCTGTTCCTTCTGAACTTAAACCAACTCGGCAGAGAAAACTGCCTTCCCATTTGCAGGATTTTCATTGTTATAATAATAATACTCTTACTATAAGTACACCCCAAAAGACTTCTCCTTATCCACTTGAAAACTATATTTCTTATTCATATCTATCTCAGCCTTTCTGTGCCTTTATTGATATCATTAAAAAGTCGAAAATACCATCTCGATATTCAGAAGCTAGGCTGGACAACGTATGGGTTGATGCTGTCGGAAAGGAGATTGGTGCTTTTATAAGAACTGAAACTTGGACTGTTGGTGATTTACCTCCTGGTAAGGTTCCTGTGGGATGTAAGTGGGTGTTTACGATAAAATATCATGCAGATGGAAATGTAGAAAGATATAAGGCAAGACTGGTGGCTAAAGGAAATACTCAATGAGAGGAAATTGATTTCACAGATACTTTTTCTCCGGTTGCAAAGATGGCAATGGTTAAAATGGTTCTTTCCCTCGCACCTAAGATGCAATGGTTTTTACACCAATTATATATTTCTAATGCATTCTTAAATGGTGACCTCGATGAGCAGATATATATGAAGTTGCCACCAGGTTATGCAGAGATTCTTGGAATTACAGTTTCACCAAATGTTGTGTGCAAGCTTCACAAATCCATTTATGGGCTCAAGCAGGCATCACGACAATGGTTTCTCAAATTCAAGTCAACTTTATTGAGCTTCGGCTTTGAAGCTTGTCATGGAGATCATACTCTCTTTGTGAAAGGTACTTCGAATGCCTTTGTGGTAGTGGTGGTATATGTAGACGATATTATGATCGCGAGTACTAACTCTGAAGCTGCTTGCATCTTGAGAGATCAATTAAAGTCTGTGTTCCAGTTGAGAGATCTTGGAACCCCTAAGTTCTTTCTTGGCATTGAAATTGCTAGAAATGATGATGGTATCTCATTGACTCAGAGGAAGTATGTTCTCGATTTGTTGGAGGCAGCAGGTTTTTCAGACTGTAAACCATCTCCTATACCGATAAAACCAGATGTGCAGATGACTGCAACAGGATGGGGTCGACGTCCAAATAGTAAGAAGCCTCTTAAGCAGCTCTCGGAGGTTGAAATGGCTCTTCTTTCAGATACCAAGCAGTATAGACGGCTGATTGGGAAGTTACAATATCTGACAATTACACGTCCAGATATTTCTTTTGCTGTGGGAAAGTTGTCTCAGTATTCATCAACACCACGAAAATTTCATCTACAGGCTGTTCATAAAATCCTGTGTTATTTGAAGGGTACCATTGGTCAGGGTTTGTTTTATGGCAAGGATGCAGATTTTTCTGTTCGTGGTTTTACTGATGCTGATTAGGGAGCTTGTCCTGACAGTCGAAGGTCCGTAAGTGGTTTTGCAATCTTCATTGGTCAGTCTTTGGTTTCATGGCGATCCAAGAAGCAACAGATGGTGTCCATGAGTTCTGCAGAATCAGAATACAGAACTATGAGTATAGTTACGAAAGAGCTTCTTTGGTACACTTACGTTCTGAAGGCATTAAGAGTTTCTTTCACCCTTCCTGTCTATCTGTATTGTGACAACACTGCGGCTATCTACATAGCTAGTAATTCTATCTATCATGAGAGGATGAAGCATATCAAGTTCGATTGTCACAAGGTTTGTGAGGCTATAGATGATGGCATTGTCAAGACAATGTTTGTTAGAACTGATAATCAATTAGCTGATATTTTCACGAAGGCGTTTTATCCAGCTCCATTTCAAGCTAATCTGCGCAAGATGGAAGTTCTCAACATCTACTCGCCTCCATCTTGAGGGGGGATATTAGGAGTGAAATAGTTGAGCCGGTTTGATTATTTAATTGTAATTAGTTAATTGGTTTAGCTTAACCCGATTTACTGTAATTTGATGTATATAACACATCTTGTAAAGTTTGTTACAATTCAATAGAGAGAAAATCATTTTCACAAAATCTCTTTGCTCTCAAACTCTAATACATACCCAGATTATCCTAATGCGAAAGAGTTATGCTCCACCGAATGTGCAAGGAATTACAAGAACCTTTATTAATATAATTATAATTGTGTGTTATTTAATCTTAACTTTAAAAATAATTCTCTAGGTTTTACGATCTTAAGAATTTGAATTGGATATTATTTATAAGGATTGATCATGTGCATCGATTTTAAAATCTCTAGAATATATCTTGAATCTAGTTTTTAGCAATTTACTTATGAAACTCTAGAAGCTTTCATTTCAAATGTCTCAAATTAGAGAACATGATATTATTAAGTTACTCATTGTTGAATAACGTACAAAAAAAGAATTAATATATATATATATATATACTATTATATTAATTGAGAAGTACAAATGAAACTAACCTTAAAATGTGTAAAAAATTACATTCAATTGCCATTAGAAAAATTAATTAAGCTTAATTAACTAATTTAAATAAATATAATTAAATTAAAAATAAAAAAAAAAACATCATAGATTGTAAAATAAAATTATTCTAAAGTAAAATAAACAATGGTGTTTTGAATTTGAAAGAATGTCTTTTTTTCGCTTAGGACTCTCTTTTCCTATCAGAGTCTTTCCCTATCCCTGTCCACTAGGGTTATCCAGCCGGAAAATAAAAGATTTTGCCGGAATCTCACCTAATCGCCTTGAGAAATCCAAGGGATCTCACAAGATTTACCAAATCTCCTTGTTTCGATGGATATTTGGCGAATATTCGCCCAATATTTTCTTTCTTTTTTCAAATTCCTTCGGCAATCTGGTTTCTCCGCCGCTATTAGTCGCTACTGTGTGCTGGGTGAGTAATCGAGAAGAAGAACTTGGAATTTTCCTACTGTTAATGGAGATTAGTTTGGGGAAAGCTTTGGAGAATATGTCGATCACGGATGAGGACCCTATTGTGCTTACGGACGAGGGAGATTTCGGAGCTGCAGTTGAATGTCGTTTGAGCTTGTTGGGGCGGTTACTTAACCCGGAATGTCAAAATATGGGGAGAATGATCATGAAGATGCCTAGGGTTTGGGGTGTGTATGAACGAGTCAGGGGAATCGCCTTATCGAGAGATACTTTCCAGTTTATTTTTCAACTAGAGAGTGATTTAGCCAGAGTCCTGAAGTCGGGTTTCTGGACCTTTGATGATTGGGGTCTGCTACTGGAACGGTGGACCGAGTCGCCAGCTGTATCTTTCCTGACAACCTTTCCTGTTTGGCTTCGCCTGAGAAATATTCCGGCAAACTATTTATCCCTCAAAACCATTGAAACCATCGCGGGGAGGATAGGTCAGGTCAAGGAGATTGCTTTTGACCCAGAGAGATCACAGTACAACGCTTTTGTGAGAGTCCAGGTGATTTTTGATGTCTCTAACCCTTTGGTTAAAACGAAGATGGTTCAATTACCAAGAGGTGGATCAGCTATCGTGGAGATTGAATATGAGAGAGTTAGGAAGAGTTGCTTTCAGTGTTTGCGGTTGACACATGACAAACAACGATGTCCTTTACTACGCAAAGAGGGAGTGGGCAAAGAACCGCGTCAATCTCAGGTCCCATCCGGGGTGGATGGTTTCCAGCAATCAACTCGCGACAACAGATTCCCCAAGGATTTGGCGGGAGAAGTCTTACCACTCGTGCAGCAATCAATTTCCTCAGGGGTGATCCCTAGATCGAATGTGGTGGTACCGGATGTGTTAACAGAGATGAGGAGGTATTTGCTTTCAGGGGATCCTGCCTTAGCTAATCAGAGAGAACAGATGCTGCGTATGACCTTAGAATCGATTGCTGCTGACACGAGAGCCCAAAACTCACTTCTTAGATTGGAGGCTCCACCAATGCTCACACCAAGTCTAGAAAAAGGCAAAGGTCCGGTTTTTGCCTATCACCAGGAAGCCGGAGGTAACAATCCCAAGTTGATGACTCTTGATACAAACACTTTTGACTCCACTGGTATGCATAAGGAAATCCAGGATACAACCAGTGTTAATATGGCAAAGTCTGATGCTTCTGATGGAGAAATGGAAGCAATGGTGACTACGGGTTTCAGCCCTGGGTATGCGCCTCGTAACGATGGTAGGGGACAATTGGGAAGAATCAATCGCATATGAAGCAACAGTCTTGGAAGAGGAAAGCTAAACCTTCAACTGTTGCACATAACATCTCTAGTATTCCTAATCCCGAAGGCAACACTGATATACATGAGACAGTAATGGTTAAACGTAAGGCTGCGGGTGACAGGGATGATCAACCGAAACAGCTAAAGAGAGACGGGATCTCGGATGAGTTCGATGGTGCATCAGGTGAGGAGGAGAGAGTACACCGGGATGAGAGATATGAGACAGCTGTGGCAGGTCAGACGAATTTTCAGGATGCGGGTTTGGTGGTTCTCCAGAAACCACCCGTCTCTCAATGAGTGTAACCAGTTGGAACTGTCAAGGCATGGGGAGCACCTCGGCAGTTCGACGTCTAAAGGAAATGCGACGTGAGCATTTTCCTGACTTTCTGTTCCTTCTAGAGACTAAAAACTCTAGTGATCACGTTTTGAATGTTAGAGATTGGTTAGGGTATGATCAAGTCCACATTGTGGACCCGATTGGTTTGAGCGGAGGTCTGGCGTTATTCTGGAAAGATGTCTATCAAGTGGAAGTACTTCACTCAGATTCCAGGCTGATAGATACAAAAATCATCAAAGGCACTCTCGAATTCTATATTACCTTTGTATATGGTGACCCAGCACGGCATTTGCGATCAGAGGTATGGGAGAGGATTACCAGAATTGGGATTCAACGTGATGCTGCGTGGATGCTTACTGGTGATTTCAATGAAATCATGGACAACTCTGAGAAGCTGGGAGGGCCTAGACGACCGGAGAGCTCTTTTTACCCTTTTCGTACCTTAGCAAGGAATTGTAGAATAAAGGAGATTCCAAGTACTGGGAATCGTTTCTCCTGGGGAGGCAGAAGAGAGAATGTATGGGTGCAGTGCAGATTGGATCGCAGTTTTGGGAATAGTGGCTGGTTTGATCTATTTCCCAGAGTTAATACCGAGTATCTAGATCTGCTAGGATCAGATCATAGACCAATAATTACCCGTCTGGTTGATGCGGACTCACGGTTCAGAGGGAGGTTCATATTTGATAAACGGTGGATCAACAAACCTGATACTGAGAAGATCATCAGAGAGCAGTGGGAAGCGGTGAACAGGACGGCGAGCAGTCCGGTGATGGCAAGCCTATCTCAGTGCCGTCGTGCTCTGTCTCGTTGGAAGAAAACACACACGACTAATTCTGCTTCACAAATCCAGCTGCTCAGGAAAGATCTGGAGTTTGAGTCTACCAAGACTCACCCAAATTTTAGGCGGCTGCAACAGATCAAATGGGCACTAAATGTTGCTTTCAGGGAAGAAGAGGTGTACTGGAAGACTAAAAGTAGAGAGACTTGGTTGCAAACAGGGGATAAAAACACAGCTTACTTCCATGGGAGTGTCAAGTATAAAAGATTGAAGAACCGGCTGGTGTCTCTGATTGACAAAAATGGGGTGGAATGCTTTGAAGAGGGATCTAAAGGTGATATAGCTGCGGAGTATTTCTCTCAGTTGTTCCAGTCTTCAAATCCTGCTGGCATTGAGGAATTGCTCGAAGGCATGGAACCGCGTGTGTCGAGGACATGAATATGCGTCTAACAGCTCCAGTCTCGGCTCAGGAGATTAAACAAGCGGCCTTTAATATTAAGGGGATAGTGCACCTGGTGCGGACGGCTGGACCGGTGCTTTCTTCAGGAAATATTGGCATATTGTGGGTGCGGATATCACTGCAGAGATACAAGGTTTCTTCCAGTCAGGGGTAATGCCGCAGGGATGGAATCATACGCAACTATGCTTGATCCCTAAGAAACCAAATGCAAACCAAATGAGTGACATGAGGCCGATTAGTCTGTGCTCTGTTTTGTACAAGATTGTATCGAAGGTACTTTGTTCTCGCCTAACGCGATGTCTTCCTGACATTGTTTCGGAAACTCAGGGAGCTTTCGTCGCTGGAAGGTTGATATCAGACAACATTTTAATTGCTCATGAGATCGTGCATGCTCTTAAGACGAATGTGAAGTTTGATGAGCATTTCATTGCGGTGAAGACAGACATGTCCAAGGCATACGATAGAGTAGAGTGGGATTTCCTGGAGAAGCTATTCATCAAAATGGGATTTGATGTAAAATGGGTCCAGTGGATAATGATGTGTGTAAAATCTGTTTCCTTTTCAGTCCTCATTAACGGTTGCGACTTTGGGCTGATCAAACCGAGCCGTGGTATTCGACAGGGAGATCCACTTTCTCCTTTCCTCTTCATTCTCTGTGCTGAGGCCTTAGTGTATGCGTTACAGAGAAGTCACCAACAGGAGCGTCTCACAGGGTTCAGATTCAATGAGTCTTGCCCAGTCATACAAAACTTACTTTTCGCTGATGATAGCTTGTTTGTTTGCCGGTCAACGAAAGAAGAATGTGAGGAACTTATGCTCTGTTTGCAAAGTTATGGTAAGGCGTCTGGCCAAATGATAAACCTTTCCAAGTCCGCTGTTACTTTTGGGAAGAAGATAAGTGAGGGAACAAAGACTGTTGTTAAGCAAACACTAAGCATTTATGAGGAGGGTGGTACAGGAACTTACTTAGGCTTGCCTGAATGTTTTAGTGGGTCTAAACAGGCGTTACTGGGTTTCATTGGTGATAAACTCCAAAACCGACTGCAGGGTTGGTTTGCTAAGTCATTATCTTTGGGTGGTAAGGAGGTGTTATTGAAGGCAGTGGCTATGGCATTACCGGTGTACGCCATGTCCTGTTTTAGGCTGAGTAAAAACCTTTGCAGGAAGCTAACGAGTGCGATGTGTGAATTTTGGTGGAGTAATTGCCAGGGAAGCGGAAGATTGCTTGGGTTGCGTGGAAGAAGTTGTGTAAATCAAAGTCAGAAGGAGGCTTGGGATTCAAGGACCTGGGAGATTTTAATCAGGCTTTATTGGCCAAGCAGGCATGGCGCATTCTTAATAACCCTGACTCCTTGGTAGCAAGGTTTTATAAGAGTAGATATTTTCGTAAAACATCTATCATTGAGTGTGGTGCTGGATCGAGACCATCTTACGCGTGGAGAAGCATTATCCATGGGCGTGATTTGCTGAAGGCGGGTCTGATGAAGTCGATTGGCGATGGTTGTGATACATTGGTTTGGAGAGATAAATGGATCATGGATAAACATCCACGAGCTCCGTTTCGGTCCCAGATTTTCTTTGATCTCAAGCTGAAAGTAGCTGACCTCAGAACAACAGGAGCTGCAACATGGGATAAGGAAAAAGTTCTTTCATTGTGTCCTATAGATGATGCTAAGCGGATCTTATCGATGCGGTTGGAGCTTGATCATCGTGACAGATTTATATGGCCATACACAAAATCAGGTTCATACTCGGTTAAAAGTGGATACTGGCTGGTGCAGACTCTTGCTACACTCTACGAGCCTCTTTCTGATGATTTGATTAAGCTCAATGAATTAAAGGCGAGTGTATGGAAGGTGGAAACTGTCCCCAAGATCAGAACTTTCCTCTGGCGAATGCTGTCCGGGGCCTTAGCAGTCTCTGAACTTTTGGCATCAAGAGGTTGTGGTGGAGATACGAGATGTTTGAGGTGTGGCTCAACTACTGAAACTATTTGTCACCTGCTGTTTGAGTGCCCGGTGGCTCGACAAGCTCTGGCTTTAGCCAACATTCCTAGCCCTAATGGCGGTTTCTCTGCTACAAATATTGATAAAAACTGGGAACACCTGCTCAGGGTCATACAGGATGAGGAGATCCCCAGTTCTGTCAGGTTAGTGATTCCGTGGATTCTGTGGGGGTATGGAAACATAGAAACACTGTGATGTTCCAAGGAAAAATGGGGATATAAGAGAATTAGTCTCCAAAGCACAGGACGATGCTAATCAGTGGAAGGAAGCTCAGTCTTGGCCAGTAGATATCACGGCACAAGATTCCAGGAAACAAGGTAATGGGGAAAAGAAATGGATAAAGCCGATGGATGGGTATGTTAAGTGTAATATTGGATCTTCATGGTACAACTCATCGCGTCTAAATGGTGGTGCTTGGATCCTACGAGATGCGACTGGCCAGGTTCTATACCATGCGAGGACTGCTCTTTCACCTGCGGATTCCCGGTTTGAAGCGGCCCTGCAATGCCTTCTGTGGGCATTGGATGCTTTAGTTATCCTACACATTGATAAAGTCGAGCTTGCATTTGATAACAGGATGGTCATGGAGGCGATTAACAGTCCTTCTGCTTGGCCGCGTTTCAGTATTCTTCTGAGTAATATTCATGAAAAATTATCGACCTTCACGTCTTGGAGAGCTTCAGCGGTTGCAGTTTCTGCAAACAAGGTGGCTGCGGCAATTGCGAAAAGTGTCACAAGGGATGGTAGACTTCAGTCTTATCTCTCACTTGGAGGGCCTTCTTGGCTCCACAATCAAGTGAGAAATGAGGCGATTTAGTTTTTGTTATTGTTTCAGTTTCTTTTTGGACCTCGGTTGTACTTTTCTAGTCTCTTTTAATTGAAGTTCTATCAGATGACAAAAAAAAAAAAAAAATTAAAAATAAAAAACACTCACATATCAAATATTAAAAAATCTAAAAAAATATTTTTTCTCTCTCTAATAAATTATGGACGAAATTACTAATTATTTTTTAAAAAAATATATAAACCAATCAGAATTTTAAAAACTAAGATTTTATATCCAAGTATACAATACAATTATTTTTAAAAACTAAATTCGAAGATTTTGTTAAGTTTCAAATTATGATTCTCCTATATTTTATTTTATTTACAAATTGTTTAAAACTTTCATATAATACTTATAATTATAATTAATAAAATACATACTTTTCTGCATATGTTGTGATTTGAATTTTTTAAAACGAAGATATATTACTTAATGTATGAAAATGTGTGTTTTAATTTCCACATTGGCGGGTTCGTAAAACTAAATTTATATATATGATAAATTAATAATTTTTATTTACTCACAATTATAATATTAAAATTACTGTTTGGGCAAAAATAATCGATTCGTTTAGAGACTACGGAAACAAGAAATAGATATTGAATAGTCGTTTTTATTAATCAAAGTATCGAGCTCAAATACAAGAGTTTAAGGCACAACGAGTAATCCTAGCAATGCTTTGGAATTGAGTCGTGTGGCTGTGTTTTGGGTCTCTTGTTCTGCTCTCGATTTCGTCCCCTATTGTGTTGATTTCGCTCCCTTTTTATAGAAGTCTCTTTACCCTAATCCTCATGGGATTTGGGCTTGAGTAACCGCCTCTACATGAGATAAGGTCGTTTTGAATATTCTCCTCAAGAGATAGACTCAAATATTCTCTTAACGATATTGGTGGCCATATCCCGTTGCGGCATGTATTGACCCATTGCTTACCGTTACGGCCCGTATTGAGTCAATGCTCACCGTTTTGGCTGGGATTGAGTCAATGCTCACCGTTTTGGCTGGGATTGAGTCAATGCTCACCGTTTTGGCTGGGATTGAGTCAACGTTCACCGTTTCGGCCGGCACTGCCCAATATTCTTGGAGAATGCATAATTCTCTATTATTTACATAATATATCATAATCATAATAGAATTTATCTATTACAATTTACATGACTAAAATTATGCCCAACAGTTTGCCCCCACTCTCTATTTTCTTAATAAGAATTTAGAGAGTAGTGTAGTCTAAGGCATAACTATAGAAGTTTCACGTATGACAAATTGAATAACGTACCTTAGAACTGACGTATGCACTCCTTGGCGTTCACTGATTCGGCTGGCACTGACCCAATATTATTCTTGGAGCATCAAATCAATGAGTTTGCCCCCACTCTCTTAGAACTGACGTATGCACTCTTTAGTGCTCTTAATTTTGATTACTCTACATTAAGTCCTCGTGGACTTCTCTTTGCTTCACCTTTGATAGGAGCTTGCCACATCACTTCTCCTCTTCACATGTGAAGTCTTTTTCTCTTTGGTTGCTAAAGAGTTGAAATCTAGAATTCTCGCTCATGACTTTGAATCGTTAGTCACTGTCGGGACTGCCTCCAATGTTGACGATACTTTCGTTGACCTCTTCAAGGTATTTCAGGTTGCGGCCTATTAAGTTATGAGGCTGGAACTCCTGTTCTAACATCCATTCTTTCTTTTTCTTAGCCGTTTTGGCCATTCATTTTTTTTTTGTTGTTGCAGGCGATGTCTTTGTTTCATCTTGCTGAGAAAATTTTTCTTCTGAGCATCGAATCAATGAGAGTCTGAAGCGTGAGTTGAGCAACGAGAAATCAAAAACTGCTTCTGCTCATGAGACCATTGCCTTCAAGAACCGTGACATCGCAAGTTTTGAAGCAAAACTGGGTGAATGTGACCAGGCCATAATTGAGCTTAAAGCTGACAAGGAGCGAATGTTGGGTGAAAAGGGAGTGCTTCAAGATGAGGTTGTTCTCTCAAGAATCGAATTGAGGCCCTGAAGTATGAGCTGGATTTTTACTTGAATGGGGCAACCATCATAGCTCGATGGGAGGCATTGCGTGATTGCCTGTTGGGGGAGCATAAGAAATGGGATCTAGGTGAAGTGGATATGCAGTACCAAACCGTGATGCGGAGTCAGGCGCTGTTTAAGGGGATGCCTCCACCCACTTTCGGGGATTCCCTTGCTCAGATTGGAGCTCAAGAGCAGGTTGACTCCAGGCTGGATGACTCAGAACCCATTGCTCCATGACCAACTATTTTCTCCCCTCGTTATGACTTATTTAGCTTTTGTCTTCTAGTTCTAGTAGAACATTGTCGTACTTAGGTTTTCGCAGTGATTTGCGTTGAACACATATGTAATCTGCCATTGTATCAATTCGGCTTGACTTTGCCATTTGTAATGTTAAGCAGTGACACGTAGTGATTATTTCTTCTCAAAGTCGATTCTTTGAAATGGCTACGTACGAGCTCTATACTGGCTTAACCAATCTATACACATTGGTTCCACATTGGCCCGATATTGCCGGTTTAGTGTTAGCCAATTCGGTGAATTGGCTTCAAATCGGTTTTTTAAATGATAAAGTTGTCGTAACCGAAGTCACATGAATCGGCTATGACTTGACTTCACATTGGTTCCAACCGTTAGAATTGGATACACCGTCGACAGGGTGTTGGTCTAAACTATCATGTGGTCATATCCACTTGATTAAACTGGCTGCACTTGAACTCCAGATTGGCTCTAAAACGCCAATTTGGCCTTAACCAATTTATTGAATTGGCTGCACATTGGCTTTAAATAGACAATGTGGTCTCTAACCAATTTTTTTGAATTGGCAGCACATTGGCAGCCAAAGTATTTCCTAACCAATTTCCTGAATTGGCTACACATTGGTTCTACATTGACTTTTAAATAGACAATATGGTCCCTAACCAATTTCTTGAATTGGTTGTACGCGCGCTGACTTTAAATAGACAACATGACTACTACTCAATTCCGTGAATTGGCTTCACGTTGAGTCTGTATTGGCTTTAAAATGACAATGTGATCCCTAACCAATTCCTTGAATTGGCTACACATTGCCTTTACATTGGCTTTTAAATGACAATGTGGTTCCTAACCAATTCCTTGAATTGGCTAGACATTGTTTTTACATTGGCCTTTAAATGACAATGCGGTTCCTAACCAATTCCTTGAATTGGCTATACATTGCTTTTACATTGGCCTTTAAATGACAATGCGGTTCCTAACCAATTCCTTGAATTGGCTACACATTGCTTTTACATTGGCTTTTAAATGACAATGCGGTTCCTAACCAATTCCTTGAATTGGCTACACATTGCTTTTACATTGGATTTTAAATGACAATGTGGTTCCTAACCAATTCCTTGAATTGGCTAGACATTGTTTTTACATTGGATTTTAAATGACAATGTGGTTCCTAACCAATTCCTTGATTTGGCTACACATTGCCTTTACATTGGCTTTTAAATGACAATGCGGTTCCTAACCAATTCCTTGAATTGGCTACACATTGCTTTTACATTGACCTTTAAATGACAATGTGGTTCCTAACCAATTCCTTGAATTGGCTAGACATTGCTTTTACATTGGCCTTTAGATGACAATGTGGTTTCTAACCAATTTCTTGAATTGGCTACACATTGACCTTAAAATCCCAATTGCAGGTGATACATTGACGATTTTGTCATAGCCAAATCATTAACGCCATGCTTGTGACATGATCCGGGTCCGTGACCCAATTAATGTGTTTCATAGCTCATTTATTGTTAGCAAGTGTTTTGCTGTCAAGTTTGCTAAGTTTGGACCCAACCATCAGGTGGATTACAGATTTGTTACATTCCTATAGCGACGTCTCGTTAATAGGCAGTTGTAGCGAATGTTTCACGTTTCAGGTGATTACCCGGTTTTTGTAGAGAGCCTATTGTTCATGTGTCCATGTATCAATGACTTCAATGCGTAATTTGTTGAAAAGCAGGTCACATAGACCAGAACTCAGTTTTATTAAAACCATTGTCTATAACTTGAGACATGTAGTGTTAATCCTCGGAAAACTTGAAAACACCATAAATAAATAATCAAAAACCAAGAACCCAAAACAATAAAAGTAGTATTTTTCAGATGCAGGGCATTCCAGCTATTGGGGAGAGTTTTTTCTTTTAAGTTTTGCAACTTATAAGCTCCTGACCCATGAACTTCAATGACTTTGTAATTGCTATAATTGTTGACCTTTACCCTTTAAGGTGGTCTGATAACATGAGCGTGAACTCTCTTGTTCCCCTGCAATCTCTTTCACTCCCCATGGGGTGGGAAATTTGATAATTTGGTGTAGAGTCGATGGGATGGCTCCCATGTCGTGAATCCAAGGGCGCCCCATAATAGCATTGTAAGCTGAAGCACAGTCCACTACCAAAAACTTTGTGTGTTTGTTAACCCCCTCAGCATATACTGGAAGTGTCACTTCACCAATACTCTGCTTGACCTCACCACTGAATCCCACTAATGGGATAGATTTTCGTGTCAGTCCTTCATTGTCGAGACCCAACTCTTTGTATGCTTGCATGTAAAGGATGTTGGTTGAGCTTCCATTGTCGATTAATATCCTCTTCATCAGGCAATTCGCCACTGTCAATTGTATGACTAACGCATCGTGATGCGGGGTTGATACGCTGCTGTCATTGGTTGTAAATGTTATTGTGCATGCTGGCATGTCGCTTTGTGTAGCATTCCCTTTGCTTTGAGGGTTCTTGAAAGCTCTAGTGTTTCTCTTTGCAGCTGAATGAGTGATACCGCTTATTTCTGATCCTCCAGAGATAACATTGATAACTCGATCATGTTTCGGAGGTGAAAGCGGAGCGTCTGTGATCGCGATTTGCTTATTGCTTTCGCCATCCAATCGATTTCGGGTTTTGTCAGACAAGTATTCTCTCAGGTATCCTTTTTCAATAGCTCATTCACTTCCATCTTCAATGAGATGCAATCTTCTGTTCTATGGCCGTGATCATTGTGGAATTCACACCACTTTGAGGTGTTCCGCTTGTTGTCAGGTGCCTTCATCTTTGGAGGCCATCTCACGTTTTCACCCATCTCCTTCAGTACACCGACTAAGTGTGCATGCGAGATTGAAAGGTTACTGATATCTGGCCATGTTGATGATCTGGGTTTCAAGTCGTCTGCTCCGCTCAATGGTCGATGCGTGTTCCTTCTTTCACTCTTAGTGTTCTCGTCCTTAGGTCTTTGGTAAGGTTTGTCATCCCTACTCGACCTTTCGTTTCTCACAACGCGGTCAGACCGTGGCGAACCTCGTTGGTGATAAGCCGAGTCTTCTTCCCATTTGATCTGAGCCCATGCACGTGAGAGTACATCCTCCATCGTTTTACATTGGTATTTGGTTAGCTCTTTGTATAAGTCGCCATCTGGGAGTAAACCTCTCTTGAATGCCGATATGGCAGTAGACATGTTGCAACTCGGTATTGACACCTTCTCCTTGTTGAATCGTCCCACATAGGCACGTAATGACTCATCTCTCTTCTGTCGCACCTCATACAGATCATCTGCTGTTTTTTCGAGGTTCCTGCTGCTTGCGAATTGTTCAACGAAAATGTCTGTCAATGATGCAAACGAATTTATTGAGCCGTTTGGCAAGTTGATAAACCACTGAAGCGCAGCCCCCGTGAGACTTGAGCCAAAACCCTTGCACATAGTCGCCTCCCTACACTCTTTCTGGATAGCCGTCGTGAACATTCGTTGTTTGTATTGAGCTATGTGGTCATCCGGGTCGGATGTTCCATCATACATCTTCATTGTTGGTAGCATGAATTTTCTCGGCATCTCAGTGAGTGCGATTTCATCAGAGAACGGTGTATCAGCATAAGAGTGCAAGTTGCTTTTCCGAATCGGTGGAGCCACTCCCGGTAGTCGTTGAATCATAGCTTCTACTGCACCCAGTCGTTTTGTGATCAAAGCTTCCAAGTAAGCGGCTTCAGATGACTTGGTATATGGCTCTTGTTCGATTCCTGTTATGCCTGGTGTGTTGACAACTCCTTGTTGATCCAAGTTGTCTTCTCGGGTAAGGCTTTCACGTGCCTGCCTTGTTTCAGGGTTTGCTCCGCCGTTTACATCCTGACGAGGAGTCTCCAGCTGAGCATCATCCGTTGTGGGTGTTTGATTATTGGTTCTAGGCGTTGAGTTAAGGTCTTGCATCCGATTCACGCCACGAAACCTAGAGCTTGCTTCGGTAAAAACTCTCCCTGCTGTCATCAGCGAAGCGTTCTCCTCCCGTAGTCTGGCGTTATCGGCCTCCATCTGTGTCAGCTTCTGCACCGTCTCGTTCATCCTGGCAGTCAGAGCTTCCAGTTGAGCGGCGACAGTCGCTTCGACATTAGTCGTATCACTTCCGCTTCCTGTCATCTCACGTAGTTTACTCTGCCCCTCCTTCTAGCGCCAATTGTTTGGGCAAAAATAATCGATTCGTTTAGAGACTACGGAAACAAGAAATAGATATTGAATAGTCGTTTTTATTAATCAAAGTATCGAGCTCAAATACAAGAGTTTAAGGCACAACGAGTAATCCTAGCAATGCTTTGGAATTGAGTCGTGTGGCTGTGTTTTGGGTCTCTTGTTCTGCTCTCGATTTCGTCCCCTATTGTGTTGATTTCGCTCCCTTTTTATAGAGAAGTCTCTTTACCCTAATCCTCATGGGATTTGGGCTTGAGTAACCGCCTCTACATGAGATAAGGTCGTTTTGAATATTCTCCTCAAGAGATAGACTCAAATATTCTCTTAACGATATTGGTGGCCATATCCCGTTGCGGCATGTATTGACCCATTGCTTACCGTTACGGCCCGTATTGAGTCAATGCTCACCGTTTTGGCTGGGATTGAGTCAATGCTCACCGTTTTGGCTGGGATTGAGTCAATGCTCACCGTTTTGGCTGGGATTGAGTCAACGTTCACCGTTTCGGCCGGCACTGCCCAATATTCTTGGAGAATGCATAATTCTCTATTATTTACATAATATATCATAATCATAATAGAATTTATCTATTACAATTTACATGACTAAAATTATGCCCAACAGTTACTATTTTATATTTCACAAAATATGATGCAAATACAACAAATAAACAATAACAAAACTGTAATAATACGTCAACAATAAAATACTATAATATTCTAAAATAATTAGTATTCAAATAGACTAATAGATTTACATAAAAATTAAAATAAATATTATCTCAAACAAAATAATTAAAAAAAACAATAATTTTTATTATTATATTATAAATTTTTTTAAAAATGTTGACCCGTGCTTTAAGCACAGGATATATCCTAGTATATATATATATACTAGATAAGGGCCCGCACGATGTGCGAGTTTAAAAATTGTCGAAGAAAAAAAATCCTAAATCTTAAACAATTTTTTAAAATATATAAAGAAAATTTATTTCCTGAAGTAAATATATAAATAACTTAGAGAAAATTTGTATTTACCTTCATACACTTATTTATATTTATATATATTTAATATATTATAACAGTTATTACAATAATCTAAAGCTAAATTATATTCCACTAAAACTTTTGTCAAATACTTATCATTATAGATATTATTATTGTCAAATTTCAAAAACGTTTCACAAAATATTTTTCATGCAACAAATTCTTCAAAGCAACATCTAATAAGTTCCCAAATACAATTTTAATCTATGTTTTACCATTAAAAATATGTTCTTACACCCAAATTTATTTTATTGTTAAAGTATGCTCCTATTCACCATCTATAAAATGTCTTCTAAACAAATTAAAGAAATTTTATGTTGCTTTACTTTCATTTTTGGCATAATTATAGTTCTTATCATTACTAAAATTATTTTGTGACATAATTTCTTTAACCATGAAGTTTTTTTTACTCCAAAGATATTTTGGATGAACAACTGGTGAAAATTATCTACTCGATTACAATGATTTTATGATTAACCCAATAAAAGTTGAGAAATTGAAAGAAAGTTAATATGATATAATAAAAATAAAAATTTGAAAATTATACGATAGTATATATAAGTCTTAGATAATTCATATATACAAAATAGAAACTTTAAATACAACCCAAAACATGACATATGTCATAATCACGTTAAAGATCAATGACCTATTTACTCCTTAGAAGTATCCAATTGTACCAAAACAACTTAAAGCTATGACCCTCGTCTCAAATATTTCTCGAATCATAAATTCTTAACTTATTTCTACCTGAATCAAAAGTTCTCATATATTTCTCTATATACATGGTTTGTATCCAATTGGACCAAAACAATTTAAAGTTATGACCTCGTATCAAATATTTTCGAATCATAAATTCTCAACTTATTTATACCCGAATCAAAAGTTCTCATATATTTCTCCATATACCTGGTTTAAACGGTTTACGAACCTAATCCGATAGAAAACCACATAAATCCGGTTTGAAACCAATTTGAAACCGCTTCTCAATTACTCGATCAAGCAACTCTTGTTTCAGTACCAGAATCATCAACATTATTCAGAAGAGAAAACTTTTAATTTAGACCAGAAACATTAACCACCGACTTATCTTCCAAACTTATAATGCTACTAACTGTAGAATCACTTTTGGAACCTCCATCAGAGTCTACTCATCGATTAAATTAGCGGGCATTATATACTTCGCATCTGATAGCTTCCATTGAAGAATCCCCACGAATCAAAATTATATCAGAAAAAAAAATCAAAGATCAAAATTATATCAGAAAAAAAAATCAAAGATCAAATTTTGGTTTAAAAATAAGAAAAATTTACTTTTCCATTAAAAAATATTTCCCAATTAAATAAAGTTGAAAGCAGTGTTTTTGAATAAATTTTTAAAATATGAGACGATCTATGTTTATATAGAAGTGAGTATTTACAAAATTTAAAATTAATAATTAACTGTATATTTTTCTTAAACCCTTTTTCTATTTTTGTAGAATTAATAACTTAAAATTAAAAATAAGTAAATAATATTATAATTTCGAATTTTATGATATATATATAATCTCCTTATAATTATTTTTAAAAACTTTGTATTTTTTAATAAATTATGTAATTTTTGATAATTATCTTTTTACATTATTATTTTTTTTAAACAAAATATTTTATATTTTTGTTGTAATCAAATTTCTCCTTTTAAATATTAATTTTTACACTTGTCAAAATCTGAAATTGATAACTTGACACATGTCAAAATCCTGTTAATGGCTAATTTTCAAAACCCAACTTTATATAATCTTATATTATATAAAGTTGGGTTTTGAAAGTTAGCCATTAACAAGATTTTGACATGTGTCAAGTTATCAATCTCAGATTTTGACATGTGTAAAAATTAATATTTAATAAAAGAAATTTGATTACAACAAAAATAAAATATTTTGTTTTAAAAAGTATTAATCATATAAAAAATAATTATCAAAACTTACAGAATTTATAAAAAATTATATAAAGTTGGGTTTTGAAAGTTAGCCATTAACAAGATTTTGATATGTGTCAAGTTATCAATCTCAGATTTTGACATGTGTAAAAATTAATATTTAATAAAAGGAATTTGATTACAACAAAAATAAAATATTTTGTTTTAAAAAATATTAATCATATAAAAAATAATTATCAAAACTTACAGAATTTATAAAAAATAAAAAAATTTTAAATAATTATAAAATTCTAAATTATAATATTATTTACTTATTTTTAATATTTAAGTTATTAATTCTAGAAAAAATATAGAAAAAGGGATTAAATAAAATATACAGTTAATTATTAATTCTAAATTTTGTAAATACTCACTTCTATATAAACATAGATCATCTTATATTTAAATAATTTGTTCAAAAACATTGCTTTCAATTTTGTTTAATTGGGAAATTTTTTTAAATGGAAAGATAAATTTTTCTTATGTTTTTAAACCAAATTTTCTCCTACTTTCTCCTTTTCCAGTTGGGAATAGGTAAGAATAATATGGTGACCTAAAAAAAGATTAATATATGCATATTCTTTTCCTAATACTGTATCTTAAAAATTATTTTAGTATTTTTAGATTGTTTTATTTGATTTATATTTTCATCTTTGAATTATCTGGGATATATTACCATGCTTATAATTTTTTATTGTTTCTTTAATTATGCCAAATTAATTTTCTTCTAATTTCTCAACCTTGATTGGTTGGTCATAAACCCTTCTTTTTTTTTTCAAACATAATTGTTACCATTATTTCCACTCAATCCCAAATGGAGATAACGAGTAGAAGCTCATCAACCTAATGGATGGATAAAATGAGTTAATCAAACACAAGCTTACAACAAACATAGATAGATAGGTTGAAAAAACATAAATCGTTGTTGATAGATCCATAGGATCTCAATGACTCTGATACCCTGGTTTGCGTAAAAGTTTAAAAGAATTGATATGACCACATATGTCACCAAAATGCACTTATTTTTTTGGTCATGGGTCCTCAGAGAACTTCATGATGGGTGACCTTCCTGGAAGTGATTGTCGGAACTATGCGAGTGAGGACAAAACACAAGAAAATATCATTTGTTGATTTGTAGGGTCGGTAAACAAGTTTTTAAAGCCTCCCAGACGTAACAAACTTGCCATCAAATATGGGTGGGTCCAAATGCCGAGAATAGATGTAGGGCCCACTTAGGAAGGTGGACCATGGACTGAGAGTGGACATGGGCTCACTAAGCAAGGTGTCTGTTTAGGCGTTACAGAGACAGAGACTACATCATGGTGTGTCAAAGGCATTTCCACGAATACATTGGAAAATTTAACAGTAGTTACTAACAAAACATATTGTGACGTTAGAAAAAGGTTTTTACTTTCAATGGTTGTCGGAGCAAGCCATTTTGAGATAGCAAAAAGACGTGAACATTTTCTCTCCACACAGGAGGAGGGCAGAGCCGAGGTTGTCTCTATGGTGGAGAAGATTGGACACAAGGTTATCTCCCTAAGAGAGGGAGGTGGAGGAGGTTGGACGCAAGGTTATCTCCTAAAGGAGGAAGGCGGAGCCAAGGTTCTCTCCATGGTGGAGCAGGTTGGAAGCAATGTTCTCTCCATAAGGGATGAGGGCGGAGCCGAGATTTCTCCATGGCGGTCATACATTATTGTGATGATACATCGTTGATTACTATATTATGTAATATATAAACACATTAATCCAACTATTTTACTTTCACTTCTGCATAGTTACTATCACGAATACATTAGAAAATTTAACATTAGTTACTATCAAAAGATTTTGTAACGTTAGAAAAATGTTTTTACTTTTATTGGTTGTCGGCGCAAGCCATTTTGAGATAGCAAAAAGACGTGAACATGTTCTCTCCACATAGAAGGACGACACAGCCAGGTTCTCTCTATGGTGGAGAAGGTTGGGCACAAGGTTATCTCCCCAAGAGAGGAAGGCGGAGCCAAGGTTCTCTCCATGGTGGAGGAGGTTGCATGCAAGGTTCTCTCCATAAGGGATGAGAGCGGAGCTGAGGTTTTCTCCATGGTGGTAATACATTATCTTGATGATATATCATTGATTAGTATATTATGTAATATACTTTTTATTCAAAATGTTTTTTGAGCCAATAATTTTAGTAATTAAAAAACTATGCAGAAATAAAAGTAAAATAGTTGGCTTAATGTATTCATATAGACATTTTGTAGGTGGTGATAAAGAATATATTTGTAACACAGAGTATATTTAGGTGTAAAAAATACAGTTTTAATAGTAACATACATAAAAGATTTGTAAATAAATATAAATCAGTGTATTATAACAAAAATAAAATTTCTAAATAACTAACAACAAGTTTTAATATATATATTTTTAAAAATTTAATTTAATTTATAAAACTTAAAACCCGCACATCGGGCGGGTCCTCATCTAGTAAGATATAAAGACATGGATTATTCTCAAAGTTATATATATAGACATGGATTATTCTCAAAGTTTTAGATTTAGATAAAACTAGAATTTATTTATGATTTTAAATCCTAATTATATATAGGACACGAAATTGTACAATCGATTAAACATGATTTGCAAATGTAAGATCCAATAACACTATATTCTAAAACACGATTTATAGAATCATTAACTTAAATAACCGCAGAGCGAGGCAGAATTTTATTAAAATCTATGATTGAAGAACCCCTAAATGTTTGTTTGAATATACAATTGTTAACTAATATATTATGAATGTTAATCTCATCATGCATGTATTAGATAATACCTTAGTAAGAGAAACCCTAGATCAATTTTTCATATCCAAAAAATAAAGAGTATTCAAAACCCGAAAAACTAATCAAAAACGCATAACTACACTTCATGTTATAATAACATGATAGGCTTAAAGGTTTAATCAGAACGGTGAGGAACTGGGAAGACAGTGAACTTCATGTTATGGTTACAGCAATAATCTCCATCATGCTCCCCCGAGGCAAAGAAGTAAGGCTGTATTTTCCTAAGTGTGAAGTTGAAACTTTCTTGAGATCCTTTCTTCGTTGAACCAATCTTTTTGGCATTCTTGAAATCGCAATTCATGTAACTCCATGGGTCTTGGAACAAATACACATTATTCCGGCGCTTGGCAGATTTGTCATACTTGAAAACTGTTAGAAAGAAAAAACAAAAATTATCACCAATTAATTAGTTAATTTAACTTTACTTAAATTTCATCAGATTAGAGTTATTCAACATTCTCACTAAGTAAATTTACTAACCAAGAACATCATTGACGTAGAAAGGAGCATTATTGGAAGCCCACTCTTTGTAATTTAACCCTTTTGTCCATCCGTCTGATCCTCCCACTACGATCTTTCTTGGTGTTTCACTGTTTGTATCCGAACCCGAACCCGCACTGTTTGAATTGTTATCGTTTGGGCCCCAACTCCAACTCCAGCCTGACTTGGGACTCCAGTTCCAACTCCAACTTGAACCGTCAGGGTTGGTACCTGAACCTGAACCGGAGCCAGAGCCGCTTGACCTATCGGATCCCCATCCCCAACCCCAACCCCAACCAGATCCATCAGCGTTTGAACCTGAACCTGAGCCTGAGTTGTCGGATCCCCAACCCGGGAACGAGCCCCAACTCCAACTTGAACCGTCAGAGTCTGAACCAGGACCTGAGCTAGAGCTACTTGACCCGTCAGATCCCCAACCCCAACCCGAACCGTTGCTCCAACTCCAGCTCCACGCCTCTGCGCCAGATGAGGAGAGACATGCAACGGCCACGACGAGTATGAGCAGTTTCTTTTGTGAACCAGAGAGAGCCATCGTTTTTTTCTTCTTACGTGCTTTGTTTTAGTATTGTTTGTGACTAATGGTATAGGTTAGAAACGTATTTATAGAGAAGGATAACTTAAGAAGTATATTCCCAATTGGTTTATGAACAGAATATTTAAGTAATAACGGTTTTCAAATTTATATTTCTTATCATTATCACATCTACGAGTAAATTATTAATTAACGATTTTTTTTTTGTTTTTATTAACTATGCTCTTAATTATCAGTCTTAATTATTCTTCCCATTAATCTTGTTTATTGGATGTTTCCTTATGTCCGCCAATCTCACATAAAAGGAAATTTTCACTTGAACAAAAAAAGAAAGAAAGATTTTTTATATATTTGAAATTGAAGCTAAAATTAACTAGATAAGTTTAGAGTTTTACAATTCCAACTTGAACTTGGAGTTTTGAACCTTTTTAGAACTTGAGAGCCATTTTGACTGGAGAAGGACTTAAATAATGTAATTATCACAAAAAGTTGACAAAAATGGCTGACAAAAAGAAAAGACGATATAGCGAACCTTAGACAGATGACAAAAATTGGAATAGAGGACAGTTTGATTGATTCTAGAGACTCACTCATTGCACCAATAAGATTAATGAAATACAATAAGCGTTTGTCAACTGTGCAAAAGAGAAATACCAAAAAACTTAACTAAATCTTTCAACGCCTTTTCCTTTTCTTCTGCTTTTGATGCATGTTCTCGTTCTCATCTAAACTATTCTCCATTTGCTGATTTTCGTTCTCATTTAAACTGTTTTCCATTTCCAGATTCTTGTTCTCATCTTGCCGTCTCCTCTTTCTTGAAAGCAGATTCTTCTTCTTTTCTAAACTATTCGGCATTTGCAGATTCCCTTTCTCATCTAAACTGTTCTGCAGTTGTGGACTCTTCTTCTCATCTAAACTGTTCTCCATTTCCAGATTCTTCTTCTCGTCGAAACTGTTCTGCGTTTGTGGATTCTTGCTCTCATCTAAACTTTGCCGCTTCCTCTTTTCTGAATCCTTCTTCTTTTCTAAAGTTCTCTGCATCTTCCGATCCTTCTTCTCATCTAAAAGTTGCTGCAGTTGCAGATTCTTTAGGACACGACTCAACGGAGAAGATTTCAGAGTTCTTATCATGTGGGAGGCTGCGTTGTTTTCAGCTATCTTCTTACGTTGTCTTTTGAAACCTTTGATGCATAAGGTACCTTCTTCAGTTGAAGTCTCAACCTTAACTGTACAAATATATCCCTTCTCAAAGCTCTTAAAACTGAAAAGATTTGAACAAAGTAGCATAATGGTTGTATCTATTAATGGCGCATTGAGTCACTCACAGTAAAAACAGTTATACGTGTAAGATATTAGTACATGCACTCTGCTTCCTGAGACATCTCTAAAGTGAGTAGGAATAATATATACCTGAAAACCGGGTTTGACAAGTTTCTGTCTTTGCAAATCCCAATCAACTTCTCTTTTGCATCTTCATATTCAATGTAATCATTCATAACCATTTCAATGGGCATACTCTCCGACAACGTCTGTAAAGCCGCTCTAGCAGCATTCATCTTTGCGATATTTCCACACTTATTAGGCTTCCCACAAGCTATAAATTTATCATCAAGGTATACCTCACCAATAATGGACCAGCTGCCAACTTTACGATACTTGAACTCGACTCGCTTGCCTTGTTTATATCCCACGCCAAAAAGCGTAAGAATTATATCAGGTTGCTGCCGCAAATCATCAAGTGTTAGTACTGGCTCCAAAAGACTCCCCATTATCTGCAAATTTCATTTTGAGAATCATAATATAATAACAAAGAATTCGAAAACACAAAAAGCGAGTGAGAACATAACAAACCTCCCAGAGTCTTTTAACATCAAGATTCACATCTATATAAACAGCTCCAGCTATAGAATCTACAAGGTCAGTGATTAATTTTGGGGATTTCACAAATTTGTATGGATCTGGATCATCTTCTTTGCCTAACAACTCTATGAACTTTATAACCTAAGAGATGACACCAAAAGTAGTGAGTATATATCATAAGAGTTCTCGATCAAAGCGAACATTCACAAGAGATATAAATGATTTACCTCTATTTCTGAATCGGGAACACTGTATTTAAGGAATTTGTAGATGCCATGTTTGACGATGACACGAGCGAACCTATCGTTACGTGTATTTGCACTTCGCAACAACTCCAATTCGTTAGGTTCGAGCTTAGGGTGAGCGAGGTATATATGATTCATGAGGGCGAGAGAAAGAGCAGGCTTGCCAACAAAGTTAAGCCGCTGAAGTAAAAGTGAATTTGAATTGTTGTACGTAAGCGCTTCTCTCAGAAGATTTTTGTTCTTGAAACTGTAGTTTAAGATCTTCTCCACAGCTCCCACTGAATCTAAACTTTCATGCATTTGCAGATTACTCATTAGAGAAGATTCCAAGGCTTTTATCATGTAGTAGGCTGAGGAGTTTTCTGCTTCCTTTTTCTTTGATTCTATATCTCCCTTCATCTCAAAGGTACCTTCTATCGTTGGTATCTCAATCTTGGCTGAACAAACAAATCTATGCTTATTTTTTCGCCCATGTTTTTCCTCAGAACTTAAAAAAGTCAAACACAGTAACAAAAATGTTTTAAGTTAATATGGCATGAATATAGTTACTGAGAGGCACACAAAGTAAAAAATAAATAAAATTCCGCTAAACCCACACTGATCTTACGAGCATCAATGTGTGAATTGTCTACCCTAAATTGTAAGAGTTTAACCATAGATTAGCAAACGTGTTCTCCCTTTTAAGATTATAAGAGTGTAATTAGTACTTAGGAAAGAAACATGTAGGGGACAAGATATACCTGAAAATCGGATTGGGCCAGTTATTCATGGCACAAATCTGAGACAACTTCAATTTCGAATCTTTAGGTTTAACCTCATCAACAACCATTTGTTTTATTGGCATTTCATAGGTTAAAGGGTTCACAGAGGTATTAGATCCAATTTGTATTTGGAGCTTTCTAGTGGAGCAAATCTCAAACAACTTCGCTTTCGCATCTACAGGTTCAACATTTGGAGTATCATCATCAATAACCATTTGTTCTAAAGGGTTCTCAGAAGCGGTGGGGATAGAAGGTGGTTCAGTCTGTAACTGAAGCTTTTCAGGGGAGCTAATCTCAAACAACTTCCGTTTCACATCTTCATGTGGACTCTTGTCATCAATAACCATTTGTTCTCGTCTCATTTCATCGGTCAAAAGGTTCTCGGAGGCGGTTGGTAACGAAGATAATTCAGTCTGTGATCTGAGCCTTTCAGTGGAGCAAAACTCAAACGACTCCCCTTTCACATCTTCAGGTCCAACATCCATTTTCGTTGGTGTAACTTCATAGGTGAAGCTGTTCTCAGAGGCAGTTGGTAAAGAAGATGACTCACTCTGTGATCGGAGCTTTTCCGCGGCGCAAATCTCAAACAACTTCATTTTCACATCTTCAAGTCCAACATGTATCCTATCCTCTTCCATAACTGTTTCATTCTCAGAGGTGGTGAGCAAAGAAGGTGATCCTCCAGTCTGTAACCTAACCTTTTCAGTGGAGCAAATCTCAAACAACTTCCGTTTCGCATCTTCGATTTCAACGGCAAGTTTATCCTCATCAACAATCTTTTCAATGGGCATAGATACCATCCTACTTAATGCTTCTTTAGCAGCTGTCTGCTTTGCATTATTTATATTATTAGAACGCCGACAACCAAAAAGTTTATCACCAACATAGACCTCAAAAACATATCTACCGTCCTCATCATCTTTGAAAGACTTGAACTCGATTGGCTTGCCAAGTTTATCAGCCACATGAAAAAGCCTAAGAAGTGTTCTTTCAGGTTCAGGGTCCTGCTGTAAACGATCCAGTGTATATATTGGCTCCACAAGTCCCCTGAAGATCTACAAACATTTTTACTCAATCTTTAATTCAAGAAACGTATAATAATAAAACATAGAACAAAAGGACCAAAGTAGGGAAGACTAACATAAAAAAAAAAACACACATACCTCCCAAACTCTTTGCAAATCAAAATCCACATCAATGTATACAGCTCCAGCTAATGACTCTATAAGATCAGCGAGTATCTTCGGAGCTTTCACCGCTCCACCAAACGGAAGTGGTTCATCTTCTTTACTCACTGCTTCCGAGAATTCTTTAATCTTTCAATACATGACACCAAACCAAAACAAAACATGTTCTCAAATCATTCAACACATAAAAACAAAAACAGAGCCATTACTAGTGTTAAAAAGTACCTTTGCATCTATAGAAGGATCAGGATCCTCGAGTATAAGGCATTGGTGGAGATTGTGCTTAACGGCAACACGAGCGAAGGTCTCGTTACTTACACTAGCAGTTCGTATAACGCGAAGCTCCTTGGGTTTGAAATTGAGATCAGGGTAAGTGAGATGGAGGTAATTAGTGAAGGCAAGCTCGAGAACTGAATCGCCGAGGAACTCAAGCCGTTCGAATAAAGTAGATGATTCAATATTACTACACGAGGTTTGTGTTATAGCTTCCTTGAGAAGATTCTTATCCTTGAAACTGTAGTTTAAGGTATTCTCCACGGCTTCTACAGATTCCATCTCCGGCCAAAGCTCAAGGCGGCGTCGTAGATCGGAGGTATTAGGTCAGTCAGTGACACAACACAAGCGTGTTCGGTTTCTTTGGTTTCATAAAGAAACCATAGTTTGGTTTGGTTTAGTTTTGGTTTGACAAAAGTTTGGTTTAAATTTGGTTTTTGTTGAAGTGAATCCAAAACTGAAGATTTATAGTAAAACATTTCTATTTCTATTTTTTTTTTTTTTTTTTTTTTTTTGGTCAAACACTTCATTTTCATTAAGATAAAGAGTCTTAACCTCTAGCAAGAGAGGAAATACATCCAAAGCAAAAGAAATAAAGGCAACAGATGCCAAAAAACACCATCAAAGGGTGGTTAAACAAAAGATAGATAAGATACAAATCATAGGAAGAGAACATAAGAGACCAACAAAAGAGTACACTCTCAACAGTTTCTTGATAGATCGCATCTATAATAACCGGAAGGGCTACAAACTCTATGACATAGATAGAGGGGACCATTAGCCGGGAGGAGGAACCTTGCAATACCGACAAGTCTTGATCATCCAAACCACTCCAAACAAGAGGGAAATTTGGGAAGAGAGAGAGCAACTGAGGCTCTGCCAAGGAACCATCAAACCAAGAGCATCCAAATAAGCAAACCTCTTTAGCTTGAAAGTATTTGCTGAAGCCACAAGGAGGAAGCAAAGCCTCCAATGACACTAACATTAAACAGTCAGCAAAAGCTGAACGAGAACAGTCTTGAACAACAACCCCGCTTCGCTTCAAGCAGAACAGTTAACACAATGCTCCTGTAACACTACCACTAGCAAAGAGTGAAGAGTATGGGAGGATAAAAGGCTCCATAAAGGAGAGATGAGAGCTACAAGAGCCCCGATGAACCAGGTGAACTGGTCGGTTGTCTAGACTCAAAGAACTTTGTCCAGGCTGCCACAAGACAAGTTTGAACCAAGCCAAATCGAGATAGAATCCGCATACTGCGGTAAATGATCGCATCAAAGCAATAAGAGTGCTGCAAGAGAACACTAAAGTAGATACAACATTATCTAAGCCCATAACTTCATCCCAATTCCACAAAAACAGAGCCACAAACTCAACCAACATCCAATACCTTCCCATCTTAGAAGAAGATTTAGAGGGCAAAGAGTTAGCGCATACCTGAGGGAACATCTGGTGAGGTAAGATGGGGGCGTCGGCCGGCGACGGAAGACAAGGTGCGGAGAAGGGAGGAACGGCGAACGAGTCAAACACTCTGAAAGAAGAGGGACTCAGCGGCTGGGCAAGAGAATCACTAAAGGAGAAGCAGATCTGAAAGTCAGGTGGATCCGGTGGTTCAGGTGGAGTCGGCGGAGACGGAGGCTCCGGCGGTGGTGCACGAGGGGGCCTCATAACGAGGAAAGCGACCGAAGACATCGGTAAGTGACGAGAGTGGCTCGAATTCGACAGAAACATGAAAGTCATCGGAAGAGGAGATCCACCAGAGAGAGATCCCACCTTAGCCAAAGCGAACAGATCAGGGGAGGAGATTACCGGAGAAACATCGGTGGTGGAAGAAGCTCATTTTGCGGAAGGAAACGGCTCCTTGGGTTTCGTGCCTGAGAGAAAACTAGGGCGAACCTAGCTTTTTCTATTTCTATTTTTCCTCATCTATTTTAGAGAAAAATATAGAAATCTATTTTAGTGGCAAATTTGCTCCAACCCATCTCTATTTAAAACTCAACTCTATTATAGAGTTTCTCTATTAGAACATCTTTAACGGGACCTCTTAGCCTGAATTCTTAAATTTAATGCAATTAAAATTAAATCAAAATTAGAAATATTGCTAACAAGTACCTCTTAATCAAGAGGTTTAAGAGCTCCTAAGACCACTTACAATGGTTTGTTGTAAACTATATTACAACAGTTGAAAAAAAAATTCCCACTACAATGGTTTGTGGTAAATGAAAAACAAGTGATGTGGCAATTTTTGTGTTGATAAATATCAACACCCGTGAAAGTGGAAGGAAGAAGATAAAGATTAGAGATGTTGTATTATGTTTTTTTTTTTATCTCAATTATATAACTTCAATTATTTCATAATATTTTTAAATAAATATATCAAAATTTATATCAAAATTTATAACTTTTCATTCTCTATAAATTGATACTACTTTCATTTGATTTGGACACAGAAAAAAAACCCTTCTTTAGATAAAAAAAAAGTTTAGTCTCCAATAATCTTTTGTTTTAGCTTTAAATATCTTTTTTTTATCTAAATGGATCCAAACAATAACCCTTTCAACAGCCAAAATTCTTCTTATTACCCTTTCAACTACCCAAATCCCAACAACTATTAGTTTCAAAATCAATCTCCCAACCAACCCCAACATATACCAAATTATGGTTATCCACCAAATTTTTTCATGCCCTCAGCTATTCTAAACTATCGTCCATATCATAGATCGATGATGTCTTATCCATCTCAAGCACCCCCTCATTCTTCTACTCCAACGGGTAATGAAACTGATTCGAATGTTGGAGCAACTGATTTTCCCGAGTTTTCTACACAAATGGCTCTTGGTGGTATTAGCGGTATTCATGAAGCCATTCCAGATGCAGAGGATTCAGCTCCTGCTCGTCGGAGAAGTCCCAAATGGACCACTGAGCAAAATTTGGTTCTACTGAGTGGGTGGATTAAATTTGGAACAGACAGCATTATTGGCAAAAACCAAAAAGGTGAGTCATACTGGGGTAAAATTGCTGAATTTTGTAATGAACATTGCTCATTTGATCCTCCGCGTGATGGAGAAGCATGCAGAAATCACTATAACTACGTGAACAAAAGCGTGAACAAATGGGTTGGCGCTTATGATAACGCTAAACGTATGCAACAAAGTGGGTGGTCGGAGGATGATGTATTGGCGAAAGCGCATGAATTATATTCACGTGCTGGTAAAGGAAGTTTCAAATATATAAAAGAATGGCTTGCTATACGTGATCAACCACGTTATGGTAGTCAGGTAGGAGGAAATACTGGTTCTGGAAGCATTGGATCTAAAAGAGCCCATGAGAGTGATGCTAGTGACTCAAACTCTGTAGGATCTAGTGCTCGTCCAATGGGAAGAGATGCTGCTAAGAAAAAGGCTAAAAAGAAAGGTAAAGGCGCAGCCTTGGAAGTGGTCAACGAAGAGTGGAATGAATTTAAACAATTCAAGGCACAAGAGTTGGATCGGTTGGACAAAATAGTTATGATGCAAAATGAGGCAAACCAATTGATTAAAGAAAAGACTAAGGCTAAAAAGATGAAGATATTTATCAAGCTAACTGAAAAGGAGAATCTCGATGACAAGAGCAAAGAGCTGTTGCAGACATTAAGCCACGATCTATTTGGAAATTAATTATCGTAAGTGTTATCTGTATTTTGTCACTTCATGCTTTAATAATTTGTGTTTGTCACTTTCTCCTTTAATAATTTGTGTTTGTCACTTTCTCCTTTAATAATTTGTATTGTCATGTTATGCTTCAATAATGTATGTTTGTCATTTTCTCCTTTAATAATTTGTATTGTCATGTTATGCTTTAATAATGTTATCCGTGATTTTCGGCTTTAAAAAAGAGAATCTTATCTTATCTATGACTTTTGTGTTTGAACCACTCAATTCGAATCCAAGGCTCCAACCATTCAATATGTTGGTTCCATTTTTTTATAAATTGGAACTCATTCTTTCATTGATGTACCAATACCATAAATCTCACCTTACAAAAAAAATCATAATGGATCCATCAGAATATCCTTTTGATATCGAAGCTTACAAGAGGCAGTCCGAAATTGAAGACAGGTATATCATCAACCGGTTTAGGGAGCGTCGAAACAAAATAGAAGAACACTATCCACCTCGTAACAAGAGAAAATACGTCCAAAGAGATCATGCAGCAGCAAATCAAAGACTAATCGACGACTACTTTGCCAATGAACCTACATATGACGATGCAATGTTTCGTCGGCGATTCCGGATGCGAAAACATATTTTCCTTCGAATCGTTGGAGACCTATCAAGCAGCGACAACTACTTCACCCAACGATCTGACGCAGCCAAGAAAGAAGGTATATCTCCATTAGCAAAATGTACTACGGCCATGTGAATGTGAGCATATGGTGTAGCAGCTGACGCGGTGGATGAATACATCAAAATTGGAGGAACTACTGCTTTAGAGTGCTTGTGAAGATTCTGTAAAGGAATCATACGGCTGTATGAGCAAGAGTATCTTAGAGCCCCAACTCAAGATGATTGGGAGTATTGGGAGTATTGAGATGCGAGGGTTTCTAGGGATGATTGGGAGTATTGATTGCATGCACTGGGAATGGAAAAATTGTCCTACAGCGTGGGAAGGTCAATTTACTCGAGGAGATAAGGAAACCACCACTGTTATTCTTGAAGCAGTTGCGTCTCATGATCTCTGGATCTGGCATGCTTTTTTTGGATGTCCGGGCACATTGAACGATATAAACGTTCTGGACCGTTCACCGGTGTTTGATGATGTTGAACAAGGAAATACTCCAAGAGTGAATTTCTTCGTGAACCAACGTCCATATAATATGGCTTCTTATCTGGCTGATGGTATATATTCTTCTTATCCTACTTTCGTCAAATCGATTAGGCTACCTCAAAGTGAACCAGACAAGTTATTTGCACAATGTCAGGAGGCGTGTCGGAAGGACATCGAACGTGCATTTGGAGTGTTGCAGGCTCGATTCAAAATCATTCGCGAACCAGCTCGCCTGTGGGACATAACCGATTTGGCTATCATCATGAGGTCGTGTATCATATTGCATAATATGATTGTTGAGGATGAACGAGATACATATGCTCAACATTGGACTTATTATGATCAATCTGAGGCAAGTGGGTCAAGTACACAACAACCATTCTCGACCGAAGTGCTACATGTATTTGCAAATCATGTGCGTGCTAGATCCGAGTTGCGTGATTCAAATGTACATCACGAATTGCAAGCAGATCTAGTCAAACACATCTGGGCACAATTTGGAATGTTCCGTGGTGAATAAGATTTTCAAGTTTGTGATTTGAGTTTATTGTATTAATTAAGTTATGAGTGTTTCCTTTACTTGTTGTGTGCTTATTGTATTGCATTTTAAATTTATGTTCACTGTATGTGTTTTGGTAATGATTATTTCTATTTCTCGTTTTTATTATTTGTAAAATTTTATGAGTGATTATTTCTATTTCTCGTTTTTATTAAGTTATGAGTGATTATTTATATTTCTCATTTTCAAGTTTGATATTAACGGTGATTACTAATATGTAATCACAAAAAACATAAACATTAATAAAATGAAAAATATGAAATAAAAATGGTGGGGTAAGGTGTTGTAATTTTATTAAACAAAACCATTGTAGAGAGTAAAAGTTATGTAGGTGTTGAATAATGATGTGGAAGAGAGAGAAGATGATGTGGAGTGTTAAAAGGAAAAAAGTGGGTGTTGTAAATGAGTAACCATTGTAGATAGTCTAAGAGGCAATGACGTGTTCGATATTTTTTTGATGAGGAAAAAACTTTGTCGTTTTGCTTCTTTCTCTTCCTCTCTTTCTCTTTCGCGACGAGCTCCTCTCTTTCTCAACTCTCTCTGTAGTGACTCTTTCTTGTTGAGAATCTGAGTATTATCAAGCCGCTTTAGCCATCCACATGTCATGGCTTCTCCTCTCTCTACATGTTATGTTTTGAGGTTAAAAACGCATCTTTACTGAGAATTTGAGAAGTCAAATTGCTCCTTTTCAATCCAACATAGTTCGGTCCCAAAACCCTTTTTTGTCTGCCCAGTCCAGTTTCTTGAAATGTTTGTTGTTTCTCCTTGTTTTCTACTTTTGTTGGTTGAATTTAGAGTTTTGATTGCTTAGTTTATGACATTGAGCAAAAGATTCATTGAGTAATCTCGAGAACTGGTAACATTAGATTGAATTTAATATGGATTTGAGGGTTTTTGATAATTCTGATTGTTATGGTTAGTGTAGTTTACAGACATGTTTGGAGAGAGTTTGTATTCTCGTCCTGAAACTTCGATTTGATTGTGGTTGTCTTCAATTTTAGCTTTCATAGTGAATATGATATAGCCATTCACTAAATAATGAAACAAAGGGATTGTTGTTGTCTTGCATCTGATTTTCATATGTAGGAAACTGTGAGATAATGCAACAAGTTAATTGTGTTAGATGATGTTTTGGATGTATGTGTCATTAACAAGTTAATTGTGTTAGATGATGTTTTGGATGTCTGTGTCATTGTATGGAACAGTTTTTAGAACCGTATGAAATATGGGGAAAGATGAAAATGAATCTGTAATCAATCTTGTACCTGTGAGCTCTCTTAGTCTTGTATTCATCGATTAAACTCTACTCTGATCTTGTTGAATATATCTGGTTTTAGTTACACTTGGTTATGTTTATGATATTTTTTTTTTTTGGTTGAAGGTGTAACTCCCCGACCGCCACCTTTCAGTGGACCCCATGTCCACTCCCAGTCCATGGGTCCACCTTCCTTAATGGGCCTCACGTCCTCTCACTAGGCCCGTAAGCCCATCCATATCCGACGGCCGGTTTGCTACGTCTGGGAAATTTTAAAGACTTGTTACTGATATATCATGGTTTTTAGGTGTTTTTAGCCATGATATAAGTCTTATTTATAGAGTCTTTTTGGTATTTTGTTTTAGAGTCTTTTGAGTCTTTATAGGATTTAACATGGATGAGAGCATAATAGAGCTAAATAGAGGGATTTGGAGCACATTCAAGCGTTGAGGCTGAGCTACGAAGTTGGGAGACATGTTCAGAAGGGTGCATATTTGCATCAATCGATGCAGTGTGCATATTTAGAAATTGGAAGTTTTCCCACAAGTTTTGAAGATTTACAAAGCTGCCCTAAAGTTTTCCATATTTGCATCATTGGTCCCTGGACGTTTTTAGGAATAGAAATAGGATTTTTATGGTCATTGTTTAGACCTAAGCTTTATTTTTCCCTGCAACTTTTGAGAGCAAAACCCTGAGAGATTTTTAGAGAGCTTTTGGAGAGAAGAATCAAACTCCTTCAGAGAAGATTCAGAACTCCTTTACTTATTCCTTTAATCTCTTAATGCAATTTGTTCAGAAGATGTTTTGCTTTTCATTGATTATGTCTGACTAGATCTGTTTGTTAGGTTTAGGGTTTCTCATTAGGGATTTCTTGGATTGTTAGATCTGTTTATTTAGGATTCATTATCTTTCTTGTTCTTCAATATAGGTTGTTTTTAATGCTAGATCTTTGATTAGTCATCTGGATTTAGATCTTAGGATTATTGATTGATATGAGAATATAATTGATTTTCCTGATAAAACCTTTGGTGAGAAAAATTACTTTTTGCAAAGAGATTTGAATTAGTGATTTTGTGAACTTATCTAAACTTGATTTTATTGCTGGTTTTTAACTTGAATTTTGCAAAGAGATTTGGATTTTATGGTTTTAAAACTTAGATAATATTTGCAGTGAGAACTGATTTATTTTATAATTGTGTTTAGAGTTCAAGAACGGTGCTTAATTATTGAATCTTGCTTGTTTAGTTAATTGATCTGATTTTCCATGATTTCCTGAGAATTTCCCTAAGCCTAGCGTTTATTCCTATTGATTTACAACTCCTTTATTTTATGTTTTTGCACTGCTATTTAAATTACAATTTTGGTTTAGCATAATTAAAAGATTATTAAATCTATTGTGTGAATCTATTGTTCTTGTGGATTCGATCCCTAATTACTACATTGACCTCTTAATTTGAGAGAGTAGCTCTAGGGTAAATTTGAGCATATCAGTTACCGTCCCTAAAAATCACCACATGATCTTTCTCTGTGTTTTGTCCTCACTCGCACAGTTCCGACAATCACTTCCCGAAAGGTCATCCATCCTGAAACTACTCAAGCTCAAGCACACTTAACTCTAGAGTTCTCTCAGGACCCTTGACCGAAAAGATAAGTGCACTTTGGTGACATAGGTGGCCAAATCAATTATTTTAAACCTTTCCGCAAGTCTCTGAAACCAGGGTGTCACAATTCACCCCCACTAACAGATCACAACGTCCTCGTTGCGCACCAAGACCGTCACCCCCGATGGTGTGAGCCCACATGACTCCACATTCGTATGGGTTTGGCTCTGATACCACTTGTAACTCCCCGACCGCCACCTTTCAGTGGGCCCCATGTCCACTCCCAGTCCATGGGCCCACCTCCTTAATGGGCCTCACGTCCTCTTACTAGGCCCGTGAGCCTATCCATATCCGATGGCCGATTTGCTACGTCCAGGAGATTTTAAAGACTTGTTACCGTCCCTACAAATCACCACATGATCTTTCCCTGTGTTTTGTCCTCACTTGCACAGTTCCGACAGTCACTTCCCGGAAGGTCACCCATCCTGAAACTACTCCAGCTCAAGCACGCTTAACTCTGGAGTTCTCTCAGGACCCTTGACCAAAAAGATAAGTGCACTTTGGTGACATAGGTGGGCAATCAATTCTTTTAAACCTCTTCGCAAGTCTCGAAAACCAGGGTGTCACAGAAGGTCTTTATGATGATTGCAAGAAAAAGCAAAGAAATAACATTGGATTAGCATAGAGTGGAGGCTCAACACTTGTATATCAATTCTCTGAACCTTTCTACGCTTGTATATCAAGGAATACAAATGGTCATTGTCGGCTTCTCTCTGAAAGTTATTTTTATTACCAGACTAAATCCTCTTTGTCTCTGCTGTTTCAAAGCCTTTTTGTTGTCTTAATCTCAGGATATTGCAGCAAAAATCTTTCCAAGCAGAAGCTGTCTTCACAGATTCTTCAGGTGATGATGAGTCTTTGCAGAATGAGAATGTCAATCAAGTCAATGGCAATCCAAATGCTTGCTGGAATGTGTAAAGTTGATTTGAATGATTGTTTTGCATTTGACAAGTTTTTTATGTGATTATGAACTCTTCAAAAAAAATTCTTAAGAACACCTCATATGTTCTACCATTGGAGAAAGTTTTTCTTAATAACTTCCCATTGGTTTCTAAACATTGACAAATCCAAAATTTAATAGATAAAAATTGGTTTCATGGGTTCTTAGCTTTTTTACCAATAAAGATGGTCTTATAGAGAAAAAATAGAGAAAACTATTGGAGATGGTCTAAGTTGATCTCTTGTTTAAAATTATCTAAACCTTTAACCCTAACTCCTAAACCATAAACCCCAAATATTGACAATGAATCCACATGACCCCTAAAACCTAAAACCTAAATTATAAACTCCTAAACACTAAATTACAACTCTTAAACCACAAACTTTTTAATTGATTAGGTTTTTATATGTGTTTAAAATGTTCAAACATAAGTAAGTATCCATAAACTATATCACAATTTATCATCCACTTATCAACCACCAAATGTTCGGGTAAAAATAGTTAACATATAACTTATTTATCTAAAATATGACAAAATGCATCTTAAAATATAGAAAAAAATATAATTATAATCTATTATAAAAAATATATACAATTTATTGAAAATGAAAATAAAGAAGAAAAGGAGTTTGTAAAAAAGAAAAAAAAAAAAAAAAGAGAGAAAAAGAGAGAGAGGGGACAATCAACCACAACCAATAAAAGTTTGAGAGATTTGCATTGAGACACACTTTCTATGTAAGTATGTTCATTTGACACACTTTTTGTCCATGGGATACTTTTTGCCAACTTCACATAATTTCTAGACTATTTTAACCTTCAATCATAATAAGTTGAGCTATAACCTTCATCACATTTTCTTTTTCTATTCTTCACTTTTTTTTTCTCCTACTCTCTTTGTAATCACTTTATTTAATTATTATGACATATATTTTTTGGTTTTGTTTTTATCATTCATTATAATTTTATTTTTTGTACATTTTGAGATTCATTTTACTATATTTAAAATGAATAATTATAATACATATTATCCAATTATAGTTGAATATTTGTTGATTGTTATGTGGATGCTAAAAATTTCTTATTATGTGGATACTATACTTATTCTAAAATCAAGTCCACATGGACGATGAGTTATACACGTCCACTAAAAACTATTTATGTTTTGGTGAAGTAGTCATTGTTAACTATCATAATATGTTAACCTCATCATATCCCCAAAAAACCTAAGCATGAAACCGTTCATCATATCATATCCTAAACTCTAAACCAAAAACCTCTATCTCTAATGGTATCCATTATGTATTGTTTATGTGGACAACATTCTTTACAAAATTGGTGTCCATTAATTTGTATGGAGCGGATTGTATTTGTATTTTAAAAACTAGGTTTGTATAATGAAAATTTGATGCCATCATGTGGATGAGGTGCTATGGATACTGATTAGTTATACATTATCTATTTATATTTGAATAATTTTTCGCTATTATGTGGATGGTTAACATATGTAGATGAATACTTACTTTTGGATGATTAGAGAAAAATATATGAATACCTAATTATCCAATTATAGTTGAATATTATTTGTTAATTGTTATGTGGATGCTAAAAATGTCTTATTATGTGGATACATATTTGTGGATACTAATGTCTTATTTGGGGATACTTATGTGGATACTTATTCTAAAATCAAATCCACATGGATGATGAGTTATACACGTCCACTAAGAACTACTTGTGTTTTGGTGAAACAATCGTTGTTAACTGTCAAACAATTTTAACCTCATCATATCTCCTAAAAAACTAAGCATGAGACCGTTCATTATATCCTATCCTAAACCCTAAACCCTAAACCCTAAACCCTAAACCCTAAAGCCTAAACTCTAACACCTAAATCCTAAACTTTAGACCTTAACCTTAGATCATAAACCATAATCATAACTTTAATTTCATAGAAACTTTAACAAATGTAGTCAAATATGAAGATCTTTTACTATAAAACATGAAATTGACCTACCCCAACCTGTAAACCCTGAACCTTAAATTAGGGCAAATTTTTTACTTCTTGCATTACATTCTTTATAAATTTCCAAATTCATTGATGTTGTTCGCCATAGAAAAAAAATATATGAATACCTAATTAGTTAAACAACTTGTGGTTTAGTAAAGTAGTCATGGTAAACTACCAAACGATTTTAATCTTTCTTGTCCATAAAATCAAGTCCACATGGACGCTAAATTATACACGTCCACTAAAAACTACATGTCCATAAAATCAAGTCCACGTGGACGCTAAATTATACACGTCCACTAAAAACTACATGTCCATAAAATCAAGCCCACGTAGACGCTAAATTATACACGTCCACTAAAAACTACTTGTGTTTTGGTGAATTAGTCATTGTTAATTACCAAACAATTTTAACCTCATCATATCCCCTAAAAACCTAAGCATGAAACCGTTCATTATATCCTATACTAAATTCTAAACCCTAAATCTCTAAGCCCTAAACCCTAAAACTTTAAACCCTAAACCTTAAATCTTAAATTTTAGATCATAAATTTAATCTCATAGTAATTGTAACAAATGTAGCCAAATCTAAAGATTTTTTTTACTAGAAAATATAAAACTGATGATCAATAACATATGAAAAAGATTTGATGGATGATATTGATATATCATGGTTTTTGTGATTTTTAACCATGATATAAGGAGTTTTTTAGTGTCTTTTCATTTGTTTCTAGATTGTTTTTGAGTCTTTACAGGTTTTTAGCATGAAATGAGCAAAGTGGAGCAATTTGGATCAGTTTGGAGCAATAATCCGCAAGAAATCAACTTGGAATCGATCAGAGGAGATGGTGTCGATCGACACTGCCTTAGCATCGATCGACACCCAGTCCAAACCGACGAGAGAGCCAAATTTGGAAGTTTTACAAAGTTGCCCGAAGTTTTCCATATTTGCAAGACTAGTCCCTGACGTGTTTTAGGACATATATATATATATATAGTTTTTAGGTTTTCCAAACCCTCAAGTCTTTTTCTATCAAGTTTTATTTTTCCTGCAACCCTGAGAGATTTTGAGAGCTTTGGAGAGAGCGAGAGAGATCTGCTTTGAGAGAAGAATTTCTTGAACTCCCTTTACTCTTTTAATTTCAATTGCTTATTATTCAGAAAGATGTTTTGTTCTTCATTGATTATGTCTGAGTAGTTTGCTTGTTAGGTTTAGGGTTTTTCACAGGGATTTTATGAATTATTAGATCTGTTTATTTAGGATTTTTTATCTATCTAGATCTTCATCTTAGGTTGTTCTTCATATTAATTCTTGATTGATCACCTAGAATTAATACCTTAGGAAAATAAATTGATATGAGAATATAATTGATTTTCCTGATTAAACCTTTTGATGAGCAAAATTATTTCTTGCAAAGAGATTTGATTTAATAATTTGTGAACAATCTAAACCTGATTTTATTGCTGATTTTTAACCTAGAATTTTACAAAGAGATTTGGATTTTCTGGTTTTAAATTTAGATATTATTTGCAGTGAGAACTGATTTAATTTACAAAAGTGTTTAGAGTTCTAGATCTGTTCTTAATTGTTTGAATCCTAATTTATTGATTGATTTAATATTTCATAATTTCCTGAGAAATTCCCTAGGCCTAGCTTTTTGATCTTCTGAATTTACAACAGTTTTATTTAATAATTTGCAAGTTTATTTTAATTCAATTTAATTTGTTTAGCTTAATTATAAAACTCTACAATTTATTGTGTAATCTTGAGTCCAATTCGACCCCTATGTACTGCATTGATCTCTTAATTTGAGAGAGAATCTCTAGGGTTTAATTTGAGCATATCAAATTTTGGCGCCGTTGCCGGGGACTCTCTGATCCACCATTAGATTTAAGTTTTTAATTTCGTCTAAACTTTTCTTTTTATTTTCTACTTACACATTTTTGTTTTTCTTCTCTTTGGTGTTTCAGGTGCATGCCTCCTAGACCTCACACAAGGAACAACAAGTCTGGTCCTACTGTGAATCTTTCAAACAAAGAGTTGGGAAAACTTGAACGTGAGAACAGAAAAGCGGTTAAATCTCTGAAGATGGTTAATACGATCATTCTGATGCGTGATGAGGCTGGTGTTTTGAGGGATCAAGAGGGCCATTGGCGCAATGAGCAGGGCCAAAAGATTGATGTTGAGGGCAATGTGATTGCTGAAATTGCTGTTGTCGACGAACCAGCTGATGGTGTCGACGGTGTCGATCGACACCAACAAGAGGGTATCGATCGACACCCCCTTCCTGCAGACGGACGTGGAGCTGCCAACCACGTACAGAACCCCGTTCGACGACAGGAGAACAACCGGGATCTGATCAGGACTATTGCTGACTACAATCGGGCTGATCTTATGTATGAGAACCGGTCTGCAATTGTTCCTCCACCATTCCAGAGGAATGACTTTGAGCTGAAGCCTGCTTACTTTCAACTGGTTGGACAGAGACCTTTCTCTGCTCTGCCCCATGAGAAGCCTCTGGACCATATTGAGCATTTTGAGGATCTTGTGACTAGTATCAAGGCTAATGGAGTGACTGAGGACTTCATATTCTGCAAGCTCTTCCCATACTCACTTGCAGGAGAGGCATCTCAGTGGTTGAAGCAGTTGCCAGCTGGATCTTTGACAAATTGGCATGATATCAAGGTGGCTTTCCTCAACCATTTCTATGATGATGCAATGTCAGATGAGCTGAGAGTCAAGATCTCTTCATTTAAGCAAGGACATGATGAAGCTTTCAAGGCAGCTTGGGTGAGGTTCAAAGCTTATCAGAGGGACTGTCCACACCATGGTTTTTCAAGGGTACAACTGTTGAGTATATTTTTTAGAGGGTGTGACTGGAAGTATCAGTTAGCTTTAGATGCTGCAAGTCATGGGAACTTCAAGACAAGATTTCCAGAAGATGCAGAAGTTTTGATTGAGAATTTGGCTTCTAGCAATAGCACTAAAAGAGCTGATGCTGAAAGAAAGAGACTGCATGGAGAGTTTGATGCAAATCAGCTAGCTTCTGTTAGTGCTAAGCTTGATTCAGTGCACAATCTTCTTGTGGGAAAGAAGTCAGTCCAATTTGCTGCTGAAGTTGAGACGTTTGAGCCAGAGCCAGAGAATTCAGAGGAGAATGTCAACTATGTGTATGGAGCTGGGTATCAGGGACAGAGATTCGGTAATCAGCAAGGAAACAGACCTTACAATGGTGACCAGAAGCAGCAACAGAACAATGGCTATACAAGGACATATGGGAATTCATCTTATCACTCTCCACCTCCTAAGAATTCTTCAGAGAGTAGAATGGAAGTCATGCTTGAGCAGCTTTTGCAAGGTCAGGAGCAAATGACAGTGACATTCAATGGGAAGCTTGACAATGTCTACACTGAGCTGAATGGGAAGATAGAAGCATTGAATGCTCATGTTAAGAAGCTGGAGGTTCAAGTTGCACAGACTGCTGGGTCTGTAAAAAGGCAAGATAATTATCTTCCAGCAAGAATTGAGTCAAACCCCATACATGCTTGCAATGCCATATCAGTGAGGGATGAAGATGCTGTTGAAATTGCTTCTGCCGAACTGGGTGAAAAATCGACAAAACTCTCGGTTTCAGATGATGGTGTCGATCGACACCACCTGGGTATCGATCGACACTCATCTCAGACGAACCCAGAAACTGCAAAATCTCCGGTTCCAGCAGTTGAGAGGGTGTACCAACCGAAGATTCCTTTTCCCAAGCCAAGAAAGTCTAAGCAAGAGATGGAGGAAGCTAGATGCAAAGCAATGATGGATAAGGTGATGATTGAGATGCCTTTAATTGATGTAGTAAAACTTTCACCACCTCTTAAGCGGTATGTGAAGAGAATGGTATCCAATGGTTTGAGCCCTGAAGAAGGAGCACTTCTTACAAAAGATGTCAGTGCAATTTTGTTGAACCAGCCTGTTCAGAGGAAGAAGGGAAAGAAGCAGGAGGTGGTTGTCTCTAAGGAAGTGAGTGCAATCATTCAATGTAAGACTGCAGAGAAGTTACCAGATCCTAGAAGCTTTGTACTTGATTGCTCTATCTCAGCAGGAATGTTTTCTCACTCACTTTGTGACCTTGGCTCTAGCATCAACTTGATGCCACATTCTGTTGTTGTGAGACTTGTGATGACAGAATTCAAGCCAACTCAGATTTCTCTTATCTTGGCTGATCGCTCCCGAAGAATTCCTGAAGGTGTTTTAGAGGATATTCCAGTTAAGGTTGGCAACTTCATGATTCCCACTGACTTTGTGGTGCTGAAGTATGATCAAGAGCCTAAAGATCCTCTCATCTTAGGAAGATCTTTCTTGGCTACAGCTGGTGCCATCATAGATGTGCAGAAGGGACACATAGCACTGAATGTGGATGGTTTGAGTTTAAATTTTGAGATGGATAAGCTGAGGAGAGCTCCTACTATTGATGGACATACTTTTTCTGTTGAAAAAGTTCCTGCAACACGAGCATCAGGCTCAGTGTCGATCGATGCCATCAAGAGAGTGTCGATCGACATCCCTCCACGTCCGCGACAAAGCTTTTCCAAAACTGATGCTCCAAGTCAGAAACATGTTCCCAAACAGAAGAGTCATCAATCCACACTCCAGAGCCCTCAGGTAAGGCCAAGGTATGCATCATCTTTACCCAAACCTCCTCCTATCATCAATAAGACCTTCAAAGATACAAAAACTGTTTTGCAGTTAACCAAGCCACGAGATTATCGTAGAGCGCTTGTTTCTTCTGTTGATGATTTTGCAGGGCTTAAAAGAAGCAAACCCATCCCTAAATCCCGCCCTGGTCATGTTCCTAACATCCTTGGCAGACCTCATGCACCTAAAGCTTATACACCACCTTGGATGAAGAGGTTATTCACTCAGAAGCATTCACTGCCACGTTCTGATCCACCGGATGCCTGAGCTCCCACACAGTCAAGCTAATGACTGAAAACAAGCGCTTAGTGGGAGGCAACCCACTGGTAGGTTTTTCTTTTTTCTTTTGATTTTGATTTTTATTTATTTTATTTTTATTTTTGCTTTCCTCTTACTTGATAACACTGGGGACAGTGTTGTTTAAGTCTGGGAGAGGTTAGTTACTAACTATGATTTCTGTTTTTGAGTTTCAGTTGTGTCAGTCAAAACCATAAAATTTGAGTCAAATTTTTCAAAATCTTTCTTTTTGTCTTTGGGAATTATGATCTTGACTAATGATTTCTCTTATTTGGCTAACACTCTAATGATTATTTGTTTATGCTTGATCTCCGAACTGAAGCTTAGAAAGACTATGAGCCTTATCAACAATCATGAAAGCCCTTATTCAATAGATATCTGATTGATCTAACGTTGTCTCAACTTTTATCAGGATTTTAACCGGACTTAATCTCTTACTTTGGGGTTGGAAATCAGTGGACTAGACTTCTTCTTCGGGCTATACAAGATAGTGCAATTTTTCAAAGTATGACTCCTCTCTCTCTTCCCTTCAGTGTTTCAGAAAAAAAAAAAAAAAAAAAAAAAAAAAAAATCAGAAAAAAAGAGAGAAATAAAAGATGAGATGATTTTGATCAGTTTAGAGAGGTAGGTAAATTACCTGTGACCTCATTATTCTACTCTTGAGTCAAATGATCACACAAAGCTTGGAAGCGAGGGGTAGGTAAATTACCGAAGACCCCGGTATTCGCTTACACCTTTGAAAAAAAAAAAAAAAAAATGGAAGTGAGAAAAGGGAGAGGAAAGGAGATGTAAGAAGAATGTCTTGGCCTGAAGAGAGTTCACATGCCACTGATCAATACACCCAAGGTAAGAATTCACCTTATTTATGCTTTAATTTATCTAATGAGATGACAATGGAGATTTTAGAGATTCCAAGGGATTGTGGGATTTGAGTAAGGAATGTTGATGATTATCATGGTTGAGTATAAGAAGTAAGTTCTTGAGTCAGGTATATGAAGAGTGTGAATAAGAATAATCTGCTATTGAGTGAGTTCCCTGTTTTCAAACTTCTTTCACATGTCTAAGCTTATGTTTTGCTTGAGGGCAACCAAAGGCTAAGTCTGGGGGATTTGATATATCATGGTTTTTGTGGTTTTTAACCATGATATAAGGAGTCTTTTAGTGTCTTTTCATTTGTTTCTAGATTGTTTTTGAGTCTTTACAGGTTTTTAGCATGAAATGAGCAAAGTGGAGCAATTTGGATCAGTTTGGAGCAATAATCCACAAGAAATCAACTTGGAATCGATTAGAGGAGATGGTGTCGATCGACACTGCCTTAGCATCGATCGACACCCAGTCCAAACCGACGAGAGAGCCAAATTTGGAAGTTTTACAAAGTTGCCCGAAGTTTTCCATATTTGCAAGACTAGTCCCTGACGTGTTTTAGGACATATATATATATAGTTTTTAGGTTTTCCAAACCCTCAAGTCTTTTTCTATCAAGTTTTATTTTTCCTGCAACCCTGAGAGATTTTGAGAGCTTTGGAGAGAGAGAGAGAGATCTGCTTTGAGAGAAGAATTTCTTGAACTCCCTTTACTCTTTTAATTTCAATTGCTTATTACTCAGAAAGATGTTTTGTTCTTCGTTGATTATGTCTGAGTAGTTTGCTTGTTAGGTTTAGGGTTTTTCACAGGGATTTTATGAATTATTAGATCTGTTTATTTAGGATTTTTTATCTATCTAGATCTTCATCTTAGGTTGTTCTTCATATTAATTCTTGATTGATCACCTAGAATTAATACCTTAGGAAAATAAATTGATATGAGAATATAATTGATTTTCCTGATTAAACCTTTTGATGAGCAAAATTATTTCTTGCAAAGAGATTTGATTTAATAATTTTGTGAACAATCTAAACCTGATTTTATTGCTGATTTTTAACCTAGAATTTTACAAAGAGATTTAGATTTTCTGGTTTTAAATTTAGATATTATTTGCAGTGAGAACTGATTTAATTTACAAAAGTGTTTAGAGTTCTAGATCTGTTCTTAATTGTTTGAATCCTAATTTATTGATTGATTTAATATTTCATAATTTCCTGAGAAATTCCCTAGGCCTAGCTTTTTGATCTTCTGAATTTACAACAGTTTTATTTAATAATTTGCAAGTTTATTTTAATTCAATTTAATTTGTTTAGCTTAATTATAAAACTCTACAATTTATTGTGTAATCTTGAGTTCTTGTAGAATTCGACCCCTATGTACTGCATTGATCTCTTAATTTGAGAGAGAAGCTCTAGGGTTTAATTTGAGCATATCAAATTTTGGCGCCGTTGCCGGGGACTCTCTGATCCACCATTAGATTTAAGTTTTTAATTTCGTCTAAACTTTTCTTTTTATTTTCTACTTACACGTTTTTGTTTTTCTTCTCTTTGGTGTTTCAGGTGCATGCCTCCTAGACCTCACACAAGGAACAACAAGTCTGGTCCTACTGTGAATCTTTCAAACAAAGAGTTGGGAAAACTTGAACGTGAGAACAGAAAAGCGGTTAAATCTCTGAAGATGGTTAATACGATCATTCTGATGCGTGATGAGGCTGGTGTTTTGAGGGATCAAGAGGGCCATTGGCGCAATGAGCAGGGCCAAAAGATTGATGTGGAGGGCAATGTGATTGCTGAAATTGCTATTGTCGACGAACCAGCTGATGGTGTCGACGGTGTCGATCGACACCAACAAGAGGGTATCGATCGACACCCCCTTCCTGCAGACGGACGTGGAGCTGTCAACCACGTACAGAACCCCGTTCGACGACAGGAGAACAACCGGGATCTGATCAGGACTATTGCTGACTACAATCGGGCTGATCTTATGTATGAGAACCGGTCTGCAATTGTTCCTCCACCATTCCAGAGGAATGACTTTGAGCTGAAGCCTGCTTACTTTCAACTGGTTGGACAGAGACCTTTCTCTGCTCTGCCCCATGAGAAGCCTCTGGACCATATTGAGCATTTTGAGGATCTTGTGACTAGTATCAAGGCTAATGGAGTGACTGAGGACTTCATATTCTGCAAGCTCTTCCCATACTCACTTGCAGGAGAGGCATCTCAGTGGTTGAAGCAGTTGCCAGCTGGATCTTTGACAAATTGGCATGATATCAAGGTGGCTTTACTCAACCATTTCTATGAGAGAGAGAGAGATTGAGATTCAGGAGAGAGAGAGAGTTGAGATGAGTTTAGTTTGGTGAGGAAGTAATATGTAGTTGGTGCACAAAAAAAAAAAGTAATATGTAGTTTTGAAGGGGAAAAATATAGGTTTAAACCAGATAAGTTTGTTTCTATTTGCTTAATAACACAGTTTGAATAAGTCAATAATAATTCTATATAATTTTTGAGTTTGTTTATAAATTTTCTTTTCTCCCATGAAAATGAAATAATGAAGATCTTAATTCTATAAATTTATACGTTTAAATGTTTCGTAATTTTGATATAGTTATTGATAAAAAAGTGTAAGTTATTGAAGACAAGAGTTGAGGGTAAGCAGAGCCGAGTAGTTTTGGTTTGGAGATTACCATATCGCTCAGTTGTTTACATACTAATAAAATAAATGAAACTAATTAGAAAGTCGTATCTTTGGTATTTGCATAATTCCATTATGTGTGAGTTCATATACAAGTACAACACACTTGCAAATTGGATCCACAATAGATCAAGGAAAGAAAAAAAAAAAACTTTAACAAAAGATAAAACCATCATTACTCCAGCACCGTTCTGAAAGATTCTTTAAAAAAAATATATATATTTTAATCACAATTAGTTGTAACCAATCAAAAATCAACACCTGTTGATATTTGTTGAAAACGGTACTTCCCCAAGCAATAGAAGACACTATAGTCTTCTTATTAGACCAAATAATGAATTTTTTAATTTTATTTTTACGAAACATGGATTTATGTGCTTCTATTGAACTTGTAATGGATCAAAATCTTGGGCTTTAACAAATTTAATCCACAAACATCCTCCATAAAAAGAACGGAATTCAAAGATAATTTGGAGAATCTAGTCATATTTGATTGATAAGGAACGATTCTTACTCCATTTGCTAAAACAGTGAATATGGTAAACCTTGTCAACCCTAAATAAATATTAAAATTTCTCATATTTTGTCATAAAAATACCAAACGGTGCCCTTTTCTACCACAAAAATATGGTAGTATACAAACAATGGTGATCTCATAATAAAAGCATAAAGCAAAACCACGACAAACAATCCCAACAAAATGTAAATTTTGTAACACATAAATAATGGTAATATCTCATTTATTGATGACACAACAACCAAATGAAAAACTAATGTTGGACTTGGATTACCAAATTACCAACGGGGAAGCATGGGCATGACGGTGAACTTCATGGTACCGTTGTTGCAGTGAGCACCTTCATGCTCGCCGCACGAAATGTAGTAAGGCTTCATCTGTTTCAGAACAAACTCAAAGCCATTTCCAGCACCTTGCTTCGGGGAGGCAAGCATTTTGCCTTTCTTCACGTCACACTTTTCATAGCTCGATGGGTTCGGAAGCAAGTAGACGCTGTGCGTGAATGGGGCTGGTGGGTTGTATTTGAAAACTGCACTCGGATGATCATATCATTAATATTTTTTAGTCAAACTTTATATGCATGCAAAAGTATATGCATTCCCTAAAAGATGTGAGATTAAGTCGAAAAGAAAAATGGCTCACCAAGTATGTCATTGAGAAAGAATGGAGCAGTCTTAGAAGCCCAGTCGGCGTAATTAAAACCATAAGTCCACTCTTTGTCTCCACCGACTATGATCTTTCTAGGTCCATTGTAGGTGGCATTAAAGTTTTTTGAATGACCTCCATAGCCCCAGCCTGAACCCGAGCCGCCAGATCCCGAGCTGTAATTGTTGTTAGGACCCATGCCCCAACCTGGGCCGTCAGATCCGGAATTGTGAGTGTTGTTGGGAATCCCACCCCAACCCCAACCCCAGCCTGAACCATTTCGACTAGAGCCCCAACCCCATCCTGACACTGGGGTTGAACCTGAACCACTTGAATAGTTGGAGCGATGACCCCAACCCCAACCGGACCTCGAGTTTGAACCTGAACCACTTGAAGAGTTTGAGCCACCACCCCAACCCCAGCCAAATCCTCTATTGGCCTCAGCAAATGTGGTGAACAAAGAGGCAATGGTCACTAAGACTAAAACAAGGTTTAAAAAACGAGAGTGTTCCATCGTTTTTCTTATGTGTTATTACTTATTTGATAAGTGATGTTTGTTGGTGTTCATTTGAAAGTTTAGAGATTGGTTATTTATAGGAGAAGGATATATGATAGAGATGGTGCCAAATTGCCGAAAACGTGAGATTTTAGTCACCGTTTTCTTTAAAATATTTGATTACAAAAAGTATTGATTCTTTTTAGCACACAATGTTACATTCATTTACATGAGTGAAAAAAGTAAGGTACGGCCGTAAATGTTTGAATTATAACCGATAATAAAATAGATTTAAAGAGGGAATAGAAGTGAGAAACCAACTAAATGAGATGATTCTTGAGGAAAAATGCATATATTGGTCTTGTTTAGTGGAAGAACGTTGACTTGTAGGTCAATGAATTTTTAATGTGGAAAATAATCTTCAATGCTTTTAGTTGCTACTTGAGCTAATTAACGTTGACGAATCAAAAACATAAAGTATTACATAAAGTCTTTTTCAGCATTAATTTGTCTTCCTATAGAGTTACGTTTTAGTGACGATAAGATGATTTAACATAAGCTCAAAAGTATTTGTTGTGGTTGAGAACATGTTTGGTCAGAACAAAAATAAACATTCAACTTTGCATACAAACTTAAGTTACTTAAATTTCAATACTAAATTAAATTACAAAGATAATATCAACAAAGCAAACATTCTTTTCTCATTTCACTACACGCGAAAAATATACAAATTTACCAAAAAAAAGTATATAAAACAAGATAGAGGTTTATGGGATATATGTTATTGACTTATAATGTATAGTGAATTATATGTGTATTAATATAGTAGAGTCTCCTTTAGCTCTTACTATCTTTATACACTTGTATAGAGTATATGTGGTTTATAGAGTATAAATACCATATATATGATACACTTGATGATTAATGAGAAAATACCTTTTATCAAAGTTAATATGGTATCAGAGCAAAATTATTTTTCTCATTTCTTCTTTCGCGTAACAAACTTTTTCAAACGCCATTGATGGCGATCTTGACCTTCTCCATCTTCGATTTGAGTCTTTCTCTCTTTGATTAAGCTTGATTCGATCTTCTTCTTGGTTCCCGGAGCTCCGATTCTGTTATTTTCCGATGAGCGCTTCAAATCTCCAGATTCTCGCGTCCTTTGTTGCGAATCTTGTTGCGATTGTCTTGTTTCGGTGCTCTTCGATTGTAATCCGCATCGTGTTGAGTGTAATTGCTTTTCTTTTGATTGATTGAGCTTGGATTGTTGCTTTTTATCGCACAGTCTAATTCCTCTGATCTGAATCATGGCGCCGTCTTCGAATTCTTTGCCGGCGGATCAATATGAGAATCCTTTCTTTCTGCATAGTTCTGATCATGCGGAGATGAGTATAGTCTCCGATCGTCTCTCGTCTGGAGCAGACTTCTATTCTTGGCGCATGTCAGTTCACGTAGCCCTCAATGTTAGGAATAAGCTAGGTTTTATTGATGGAACTCTCAAGAAACCTGCTGATGATCATCGTGACTTTGGTACTTGGTCACGGTGTAACGATATTGTATCCACATCGATTATCAATTCGGTTGATAAAAAGATTGGTGCTAGTTTGTTGTTCATCCCTACTGCTGAAGGCATTTGGAAAAATCTCATGTCTCGCTTTAAACAAGATGATGCACCACGTATCTTTGAGATAGAGCAAAAGCTCAATTCTATTCAGCAGGGTTCCTTGGATGTAACATCGTACTATACTCTGTTGGTGACCTTATGGGAAGAATACAAGAACTATGTCGAGCTACCTGTGTGCACTTGCGGTAAATGTGAATGTAACGCAGCTGCTTTATGGGAAAAGCTACAGGAGCGGAGTCGTGTGACGAAGTTCTTGATGGGTCTCAATGAGTCTTATGCTTCCACACGAAGGCACATTCTAATGCTGAAGCCTATCCCAAGTATCGAGGAGGCTTTTAACATGGTGACTTCTGATGAGAGGCAGAGGTCGATTAAACCAAAGCCAGATAGCATGATCTTTCAAACCTCTGCTCCTGCTCAAGACAATGTTGCTTATCCAGCTCCCTTTGACAATGTTACTTATGCTGCCATTCAGTATAACTATCGTCCTCGAGGTTCTCGACCTTTATGTACCCATTGTGGTCAAACTGGACATGTGGTGCAGAAGTGTTTCAAACTCCATGGTTATCCTCCGGGTTACATACCAGGCTTCAAGAGTACTTTTGCTAACTACCAAGCAGCGAATCAGCAGCGAGCATCTGTACCGGAGACTCAATTTCGAGGAAATTCACCTAACCCTCGCCCTCCAGTACACACGGTTGCTAATGTTGTCACAGAGTCTTCTTCTCAACCGCAACCTGCTCCTGTAGCTGCCACCAATCTTGATGTGAGTACTCTGACTGGTGATCAGATACAAACCCTTATTCAACAGTTGAATGCTCAGGTTAAACCTCCGGATGGTCCGGTTTCATCTTCTCCAGTCTCGTCCATTACAGATCATGGTGCTATGGCTGTTCAGTCTTCTTCTGGTACATCTTTCACATTTCCATCTCGTTTTCCTTCGTCCTCTTTACGTTTTGAGAACAACCGCCTTACTTTCCAACATCAATGTCTATCTGAACACATTCCTCTTGGTAGTTGGATCATTGATACTGGAGCAACTAGTCATGTTTGCTCTGACTTAACATTTTTTAGTGAACCAGTTACTATCGCAGGTGTCACAGTCTCGTTACCGAATGAGACTAAGGTGGATATAACACATTGTGGCTCTGTTCAATTGACAAAAACCCTCATTTTGCATAATGTTTTACATGTCTGATGAGGACATCAATAGTAAACTTCCGGAAGAACCCGTTCTGCCATTTCCCGAAGAACCCGTTCTATCATTTCCTGAAGAACCCGTTCTACCAATTCCTGAAGAACCCGTTCTACCAACAATGATACACAAACCTATGACAAGGCTGGGAGCAAGGACCTTAAGAGAACAATTCAACAAGTCCATTGCAAGTCTGATTACTCTCATTGAACTAGAAGATTCCAAAGAGAAGACTCCACAAGCATCATTTTTGCCAGTTCTACAAGGAATTAAAGAACCCATTCTTTTCATCATTTTCGAAGCAATCAATGAAGGGCTGGAGCGTGCATGAGAGCTATTATCAAGGTAAGTGTTTGAATTCAAATAATAAATGTTGGTTCTTTCTTGTTTTGCAGGAATCGACCGTTGGGTCTTTATGAGTCATTTTATTTATTTAAGTCCTAAAATTGAGTCTGTTATTTTTGCAAGTTTAGTCCTTTTATTTGTAATAAATTTCGACCCTAGAAGGTCCCCCGCTGCTGGACCATTATATAAGGTCCCTTCTCAGCATTGTTACCTTTCAAGTTTTTATGAAATAAAATGAGAGTTTTCTTAGGTTTTCTTCTGAGATAGAAGCAACCACCCTTTCTCCTTCTTCTTGTGTGTGAATCCTTGAAGACTGAGATTTGACTTATCATAGATCCTTTCACAGATCTGTGTGGCGTCCCTCAATCCACCCATCTATCCTTTCATCTTCCACTGCTACCGAATAGACAGAACAGTGTTTTCAACCATTTGTCTATTCTCTGTCTTTTCACTGCACTCCATCTATCATCCACCAAATAGGCAGAACAGTGTTATCAACCATTTGCCTATTTCCATCTATCCACTTGGGTTCCCTCAACTGGGTTCCTATATCATCTGGTATCAGAGCTAAATGCTCCAAATCAGGTTTTATCTATTTTTTTTTTTTGTTTCAGTTTGTTTCCCTTTGTTTGCTTCAGTTTGTGTCTGTGTCAGTTTGTTTTGTTTCAGTTCGTTTTTGCACTTTTAGATCTGTTATTTTTGTTGTATTCTGCTCTATTTTGACTGCTCATCTTCTACAAAGAAAACACTAAAAAAAAAAATTTCGTTCAGATCTGTTTATTTGTTTACCCAAAACCTCCCAAATCCTAGATCTGTCAGTTTTTGGACCTTTCGTCTTCCTGTGCACTTGATCTCTTTTCTTACTTTTACAGGAACGATTTGAACTATGGGAGAACAAGGAGGAGAGGTGAACATGGCTGAGATGCTTGCAGCTATTCAAACTCAACTCCAAACGCTTGGTGATCGCATGACACGAATTGAACAACCCCCACCTGCACCAAGAGCACCGGTTCGCAACTTGCCAAGAGGAAACCATGAGGTTGATAATGGAGATCAGTCTGATTCAGAGGAAGAATATCCAGATCTTAATCAACACCAAAGGCCAAGGAGACACTACCAACAAGGTAGAGGACGAGATGAAGGCAACATAAGAGAGGAGGCATAGACATATACCAATCACTACTTGGGATGATATGAGGTTTCAGCTAAGAAAGAGATATGTCCCAGCTTATTACCACCGGGAGCTACAAAAGAAGTTCCGCAAGCTCTCACAAGGAAGCAAGTCTGTTGAGGAATACTTTGAAGAGTTTGAATCTCTTAAAAACAGATTGGAGGTAGAAGAGTCTGAGGAGAACTTGATGGCGCAGTTTCTAGATGGTCTTCATGATCGGATTGCTAGAAAGGTGGAAAGATAGACATATCATGATCTTGAAGAGTTGTTGCATCTAGCAGTCCAAGCTGAACAACACATCAAAAGGAAGGCAGCTTCTACTAACCGCAGTAAGACTCCATGGACACCACCACCTCAAAAACCTTTAGACAAGGGAAAATCTCTTGATATGGACCAGAAATTTAAAAGAGCTGCACCTGAGGCATCAAAAGTAACCAAACCAGAGCAAGGTAAGCCTACTAACCAAAGAGCTCGTGATATTACTTGTTTTAAATGTCAGGGAAAAGGACACTATGCAAGGGAGTGCCCAAACGAGCGAGTAATGATCCTTAAAGCCAATGGAGAGTATGAATCACAAGATGAGGAAGAAGAACGTGTTGAATCTGAGGAGGATATTGTGGACTATCCTGAGATGGGAGAGCTTCTAGTCATAAGGAGGGCTCTTAGCACTCTTTTTGATCCTGAAACAATTCAAAGAGAAAATATCTTCCACTCTCGCTGCTCCATAAACTCCAAGGTATGTAGCTTAATCATTGATGGTGGTTCATGTACTAATGTAGCCAGCAAGTATTTGGTTGACAAGCTAGGTCTCCAAAATACAAAGCATCCCCATCCATATCGACTTAAGTGGCTCAATGATGAGGCTGAACTAAGGATCTCCGAGCAAGTCACCATACCATTCACCATAGGCAAATATTCAGATCAAGTTGTGTGTGATGTGGTTCCTATGCAAGCTGGACACCTTCTTCTAGGACGACCATGGCAATTTGATAAGGAGACTTTACACAATGGCCGAACCAACTACTACACCTTCTCACACAACAACAAGAAGCATACTCTAGCTCCACTCACCCCTCAAGAAGTGCATGAAATGCAACAAACCATGTCAAAGGGAGCTAAGTCAAACAAAACCAATCTTTACATAACACCTTCTACTGTTTTGAAATCAATTAATTCACAGGACAAGGTGCTACTAATGATCTTTAAGGAAGGTTTGTTTTCAGGTCAAGAGGAGAAAGATTTACCACCAGAAGTGCTTGAATTACTAGGAAGGTTTAAAGAGGTCTTTCCTGAGGAGATACCACCTGGACTACCGCCTATAAGAGGTATCGAACATCAAATTGATCTAGTTCCGGGAGCACCATTGCCTAACAGACCATCCTACCGCGTAAACCCTGAAGAAGCAAAGGAGCTGGAGAAGCAAGTTCGTGATCTAATGTCAAAAGGCTACATTCGTGAAAGCCTAAGCCCTTGTGCTGTACCGGTTCTTCTAGTGCCTAAGAAAGATGGAACTTGAAGAATGTGTGTAGACTGCAGAGCAATCAACAACATCACTGTCAAATATAGACATCCTATTCCAAGGCTTGATGACATGCTAGATGAGCTTAATGGAGCTACTATCTTTTCTAAAATTGATCTAAGGAGTGGTTATCATCAAGTCAGAATGAAAGAAGGTGATGAATGGAAAACGGCTTTCAAGACAAAACAAGGATTATATGAGTGGTTAGTCATGCCATTTGGACTCACCAATGCTCCAAGCACCTTCATGAGGTTAATGAACCAGGTCCTAAGGGAGTACATCTGTAAGTTTGTGGTTGTTTATTTTGATGATATCTTGATATATAGCACAAGTCTTGCAGATCACGTAAAGCATCTTGAAATGGTGATAAAAGCGCTTAAGGCTGAACATCTCTATGCTAATCTTAAGAAATGCACGTTTTGCACTGATCAAGTTGTGTTTCTAGGATTTGTTGTGAGTTCTCAGGGACTGAAGGTCGATGAGGAAAAGGTCAAGGCTATACAAGATTGGCCAACTCCAACAACCATTGGACATGTTAGGAGTTTCCATGGGCTGGCTAGTTTCTATAGGAGATTTGTGAAGAATTTCAGTACCATTGCTGCACCCTTAACATCAGTGATTAAAAAGAATGTGGAATTCAAATGGGGTCAAGCACAAGAGGATGCATTCAAACTGCTCAAAGACAGCCTAACAAATGCACCTGTTTTGGTACTTCCTAACTTTGATAAAATGTTTGAAATTGAATGTGATGCTTCTGGTACAGGAATAGGTGCTGTTTTAACTCAAGGAGGAAAACCAGTAGCATACTTCAGTGAGAAACTCAGTGGAGGTACACTTAATTATCCAACATATGATAAAGAACTCTACGCTTTGGTAAGATCTCTAGAAACTTGGCAACATTATTTGTTATCCAAAGAGTTTGTTATTCATACAGATCATGAGACACTCAAGCACCTAAGAGGACAAACTACACTTAAGAAGAGACATGCAAGGTGGCTTGAATTTGTGGAGACATTTCCATATGTGATTAAGTACAAGAAGGGCAAAGAGAACATTGTAGCTGATGCTTTATCAAGGAGACATGCTTTGATCACTACAATGGAGGCTAAAGTCATGGGATTTGATCACATCAAAGGTCTATATGAGGAGGATCCAGATTTCAAAGAAGCCTTTAAGGAAACAAGCAAAGCCGCTTATGGGTCATACTACCAACATGATGGATTTCTCTTCAAGGACAAAAGACTGTGCATTCCTCAAGGATCCATGAGAGAGCTGCTAATAGGAGAAGCACATGGAGGAGGACTTATGGGACATTTTGGGCGTGATAAAACTCTAAGTGTTCTTATGGAACATTTCTTTTGGCCGCATTTGAAAAGAGATGTGGAAAGGTTCTGTGCAAAATGCATCACTTGCTTGAAAGCAAAATCCAGGTCACATCCTTATGGTTTATATATGCCTTTGCCTATTCCTAACCTACCATGGGTAGATATTTCTATGGATTTTGTTTTAGGACTGCCTAAGATCAACAACCGAGATTCTATCTTTGTTGTGGTGGACCGGTTCTCTAAAATGGCGCATTTCATTCCATGTAACAAGACAAATGATGCTACTCAAACTGCTGAGCTCTTTTTCAAAGAAGTTGTGCGTTTACATGGAATCCCAAGGACCATTGTTTCAGATCGAGACACCAAATTTCTCAGCCACTTTTGGAAGACTTTGTGGAAAAAGCTAGGAACTAAGCTACTCTTCTCCACCACTTGTCATCCTCAAACTGATGGCTAAACTGAGGTAGTTAATCGTACTCTCTCCACTCTTTTGAGAGCTACGGTGGGTAAGAATCTCCGAAACTGGTTATCCTGTTTACCCTATATTGAATTTGCTTATAATCATGCTAAGCATTCTGGTACCAAATTCTCTCCATTTGAAGTTGTCTATGGTTTTAATCCTCTAACCCCATTAGACATCACACCTCTGCCCCAAGCTGTTTATTCTAGTGCAGAAGGAGTTACCAAAGCTGATTTTGTGAAGAAACTCCACCAAAAGGTTAAAGAGAATCTTGAGAAGAAGAGCGCAAAGAACAAAGAGCTTGCGGATAAGCACCGCAAGGAGCTGACGTTTGAACCTGGAGATTGGGTCTGGTTACACATGAGAAAAGAAAGATTTCCCAAGGAGAGGAAGTCCAAGCTGTCACCAAGAGGAGATGGACCATTTCGGGTCTTAGAGAAAATCAATGACAATGCCTACAAGATTGAGCTACGAGGTGAGTTGAACATTTCTCCTACCTTTAATGTTGCTGATTTATCTCCTTTCCATGCAGATGAAATAGTTCTGCAGACAGAACTTTCTCAAGAGGGAGGGAATGATGAGGACATCAATAGTAAACTTCCGGAAGAACCCGTTCTGCCATTTCCCGAAGAACCTGTTCTATCATTTCCTGAAGAACCCGTTCTACCAATTCCTGAAGAACCCGTTCTACCAACAATGATACACAAACCTATGACAAGGCTGGGAGCAAGGACCTTAAGAGAACAATTCAACAAGTCCATTGCAAGTCTGATTACTCTCATTGAACTAGAAGATTCCAAAGAGAAGACTCCACAAGCATCATTTTTGCCAGTTCTACAAGGAATTAAAGAACCCGTTCTTTTCATCATTTCCGAAGCAATCAATGAAGGGCTGGAGCGTGCATGAGAGCTATTATCAAGGTAAGTGTTTGAATTCAAATAATAAATGTTGGTTCTTTCTTGTTTTGCAGGAATCGACCGTTGGGTCTTTATGAATCTTTTTATTTATATAAGTCCTAAAATTGAGTCTGTTGTTTTTGCAAGTTTAGTCCTTTTATTTGTAATAAATTTCGACCCTAGAAGGTCCCCCGCTGCTGGACCATTATATAAGGTCCCTTCTCAGCATTGTAACCTTTCAAGTTTTTATGAAATAAAATGAGAGTTTTCTTAGGTTTTCTTCTGAGATAGAAGCAACCACCCTTTCTCCTTCTTCTTGTGTGTGAATCCTTGAAGACTGAGATTTGACTTATCATAGATCCTTTCACAGATCTGTGTGGCGTCCCTCAATCTACCCATCTATCCTTTCATCTTCCACTGCTACCGAATAGACAGAACAGTGTTTTCAACCATTTGTCTATTCTCCGTCTTTTCACTGCACTCTGTCTATCATCCACCAAATAGGCAGAACAGTGTTATCAACCATTTGCCTATTTCCATCTATCCACTTGGGTTCCCTCAACTGGGTTCCTATATCAATGTCCCATCTTTTAAATTTAATTTCATTTCCATTAGTAGTCTTTTACAGCATAATCGAGGATCTGCTCATTTCTTTCCTGATTCTTGTTATCTTCAGGAGTCTATTCAGGGCTTGATGATTGGTAAAGGCTACATGTTACATAATCTTTACGTTATGCATCTTGATACATCTCCTGCAAGCATCTCTGAGTCTTCGTCATCTGCATCTTCTGATCATTTCACTAGATCCTTGGAAGTTGATGGACATCTTTGGCATCAACGCCTTGGACATCCATCCCCTGACAAGTTAAAGCTTCTTTCTGGTATTTTACCTGTTTCTAATTCCAAGCATGATACTCCTTGTTCTGTTTGTCCTCTAGCTAAGCAGAAACGGTTACCTTTCATTTCCAATAATCTGTTAGCTTCTTCACCTTTCGATCTAGTTCATTTAGACATCTGGGGGCCTTTTTCTGTAGAGTCTATAGAAGGATTTAGATACTTCCTTACAATAGTAGATGATTGTACTAGAGCTACTTGGGTTTATCTGCTAAGAAATAAAAATGATGTTCTTACTGTTTTTCCAACTTTTATATCCTAAGTTTTTACTCAGTTTAATACAAAAATAAAGAAAATAAGAACGGATAATGCTCCAGAACTTGCCTTTACTGATCTTGTTAAGAAACATGGAATAGTTCATCAATTCTCTTGTGCTTATATACCGCAACAGAACTCGGTTGTTGAGAGGAAACATCAACACCTTCTTAATGTTGCTAGAGCTTTATTCTTTCAATCGAATGTTCCTCTAGGTTACTGGACATATTGTCTTCTTACTGCTGTGTTTCTTATCAATAGGACTCCTTATCCATTGTTGATGAATCGTACTCCTTATGAATTGCTTAATAAGAAAAAACCGGATTATACCTTCTTACGTTCATTTGGTTGTCTCTGTTTTGTTTCTACTCTACCTAAGGATCGTCACAAATTTAGTGCTCGAGCTGATAAGTGTGTTTTCTTAGGATATTCTTTTGGTTATAAGGGTTACAAAGTTCTTCATTTAGACACTAATCGAGTCTCTATTTCTCGCAATGTTGTTTTTCATGAGCATGTTTTTCCTTTCTTTGATAGTCCACATGATCCTTGTTCTTCTGATTTGTTTGATGCTTCTGTCTTACCATTAAACATTCTTCATAACATCGATTACTTTCATACTCCATCCTCTCATATTTCTGGTTCGACACATGCATCATCATCAACATCTCGAACATCCACAAGTCAAAATCCTACTGATGCTTCTTCTGGTGATGCCACTGTGACCCCCAAGACGACCATTGTTTCACCACTAAATGTCAGGCCACGGCCATCATCTAGAGCACCAGGTTATCTCTCTAACTATCACTGTTCTCTCGCATAAATTTCTTCATCTTCATCTTCTTTAGCTCCGCTTTCTACTAAAACACTCACCACTCCTTATCCTTTAGCATCTTTTCTCACTTACTCTAATCTGAAACCCTCATATAAATCTTACATTCTATCTGTTACTCTTGAGACTGAACCAAAGAACTTTCAAGAGGCTATAGCATCTCTGAAGTGGACAGAGGCTATGAATGTGGAATTGGGCAACATGGAGCGTACCAACACTTTCGATGTTGTTTCACTACCACCAGGTAAGAATGTGGTAGGGTGTAAATGGGTTTTCACAATCAAATTTTATGCTGATGGTTCTGTTGAACGTTATAAGGCTCGTTTGGTCGCTAAATGTTTAACACAACAGGAGGGTGTCGATTATTTTGATACTTTCTCACTTGTGGCTCGTCTTGCTAGTATGAAGTTACTCTTGAATTTAGCGGCTAAGAAGGGTTGGAGTCTTACTCAGATGGATGTTACAAGTGCTTTCCTCCATAATGAGCTTGATGAGGAGATTTACATGAGCCTTCCTCAGGGTTACACACCTTCTTCTGGTGTTTTACTGCCTAATACAGTCTGCAAACTTAATAAGTCCATATATGGATTAAAGCAGGCCTCCAGACAATGGTATCGATGCTTCTCCAAGGCTTTACTGGATGATGGTTTCTCACAGTCATATGCAGACAATACCTTGTTTGTGAAACAAGAAGGTACCTCCTATATTACTCTTATTGTCTACGTTGATGATATTCTGATAGCGAGCAATAATGAGGAAGCTGTAGCTTCAGTTAAAGCTTGTCTAGCGAAAAAATTTAAGACCAAAGATTTAGGACCAGCTAAATTCTTCCTAGGCTTAGAGATTGCCAGGAGTGCTGATGGGATCTCTGTTTGTCAAAGGAAATATTGCTTAGATCTATTGGCTGATGCTGGTTTGTTAGGTTGCAAACCGAACTCTGTTCCTATGGATCCTAAGATTAAGCTTACCAAGGAAACATGAGTTTTACTGCCTAATGATCGACCTTACAGAGAGTTGATTGGTCGTCTATTGTATCTCTGCATCACGAGACCGGATATCACTTTTGCAGTACATAAGTTGAGCCAATTTCTCTCATGTCCTACGGATGTTCATTTCCAAGCTGCTCGCAATGTCCTCAAATATTTGAAGAACAATCCAGGTCAAGGACTTTTCTACTCTGCATCCTCTGAGATTTGCCTAAACGGGTTTGCTGATGCAGATTGGGGCACTTGCAAAGACTCGAGACGATCCATTACTGGTATGTGCATCTTTCTTGGAACTTCACTAATATCTTGGAAGTCTAAGAGGCAGGATGTGGTCAGTTTGAGTAGCACAGAGGCAGAGTACCGGAGTTTGGCTCAAACAACAAAGGAGCTTCTCTGGTTTAGGCAAATACTACGGGACTTGCGTATCACACCAGTTGCTCAGACGAAGTTATTCTGTGACAACAAGTCCGCTCTTTACATCGCCAGCAATGATGTCTTCCATGAGCGAACAAAACATGTGGAGATTGACTGCCATACTACACGAGATCAGGTCAAGAGTGGTTTCCTTCGTCTCTTTCACTTGTCATCCGAGAACCAACTGGCTGACATACTGATGAAAGCTCTTCATCCTGGTCTTTTCTATCATCTCCTCCAACGATTATCGGTTTCAAACCTCTATTCCATTCAGGAATCTTCAGCTTGAGGGGGCATATTGACTTATAATGTATAGTGAATTATATGGTGTATTAATATAGTAGAGTCTCCTTTAGCTCTTACTATCTTTATACACTTGTATAGAGTATAAATACCACATGTATGATACACTTGATGATTAATGAGAAAATACCCTTTTATCAAAGTTAATATATGTATTTTTTCGAATTAAATTACCAAAAGTTCAATACAAACAACTTCTCAGTTCACATACATTCTCAACTTCATATTTCTCTTGAATCTTGATGTATGGAAGATGAGAATTAAGATCCATTTCACGAGAATCAGCCTCATCTTCACATTTTAAATAATCATTTAACCAAACCTTTCACATACATTCTTAAAGCTTAATCTTTTGAAAATTCAAGATTCAAAACTGAGAAGCAGTCCTACTTCATAATCTTAAAACCGAGGTTTTTATTACAAATGCAGCTCCTGGTTACCCAATAAACCGATACGAATTAGGATCACACGCTTAATGAATATTTTACAAGAGAAAACATAGTGACACATAATGAAGTAATCTTTAAACTTTAAAGCAATATAAATTTTTCATTTGTTTCTTTTGACAAACTAATTAACGAGGAACTAACTCACTGATTGTAACATTATTCAAAGATGCTACACTACTTGTGTTATTATCTCTTGGCGATGGTTCTCCATATTCCGAGTAAAAACCAGGTTGCGAGGGTGTTGGTAAAGTGAAAGAACTTGCGTTGAGCATTACAACAACAGAAGCCATTGTTGGTCTACTCTCTGCATCCTCCTGAACACACAACAAACCAATGTGAATACATTTGATGATTTCATCACTTAGACCTCTTGTTTCTATCAGATTTGGATCCACAATGTTTAACACTTTCCCGTCTCTCCATTTTTTCCACACCTATACATATAAACACCAAATATAACTTACAATTAAGTCTAAAGTTATAATCCCAAACTCAAAGTCTAGAGTCAGAAAATAAAACACTTACGTAGCTGATGAGGAATAATGAGCTTTGTTCTTCTGGAGACCAGTTGTTTCTCTTGCCTGTAATAATCTCAAGGACTAGTACACCGAAGCTAAATACATCGGTTTTTACAGAGAACTTCCCGTTCATTGCATACTCTGGAGCCATGTAGCCGCTGCAATAACCATATAATTTATGGTTTGGTTTTACCTTAAAAAAAATTGATAGAACTAAAAGGGTACTTTTTTATTGTGGCAGCTTACTAGGTTCCTGCAACTTTGCTTGTAATCCCGGTCTGAGTTGTTTGGTCCGTATCAAACAACTTCGCCAGTCCAAAATCCGCGATTTTCGGATTCATTGCATCATCCAATAGAACATTGCTGGCTTTAAGATCTCTATGAATGATTTTGAAACGAGAATCTTCATGGAGATATAGAAGACCTCTAGCAGCACCTGAGATTATCTTATAACGTGTTTCCCACTCCAAGGACGTCCTCCTATTAGAATCTGATAAAGATAACGATTAATTTGGACCATTCATCAGATAGAGATGGTTGTGTTAGGGTTTAGGGTTTTAAGGTACCAAATATGAAATGGTCAAGACTTGTGTTCTTGAAGAACTCATAGATGAGGAGTCGCTCTTCTCCATCTGAGCAGAAACCTAAAATCCTAACCAGATTACGATGTTGAAGTTTCGCAACCAGGGAGACTTCGTTTTTGAACTCAGTGTCGCCTTGTCCTGATTTCATTGACAATCTTTTCACAGCTACCTCTTCCCCAGAATCAAGAACACCCTAGTGATAGTTCAAAGATATTGAATCATCGATAAGTGTAACAAAGATCATAAACATTACGAAACAATCAAATCTAATCACCTTATAAACTGCACCAAAGCCACCTTCTCCAAGCTGATTATTAGGAGAGTAGTCATCAGTTGCTACTCTTATAGTATCAAAGTCAAGTTGCAGTAATTGTGCATCTCTTCTAATCTTATTGTCTTCAACATCTTTGCCTGATCCAAATGCATATAAAACCCAAAAGCATGTTTAAACTTAAACTCTTGAGAAAATAAATCAACCTAAAGACTTAACTCGGAACTAAAATTTCCACCTTCAAGTCTCTTTTCTTCCTTTCTTCTTCTATTCTTTGTCAATAAGAAGTAAAGACAGACTAAGATTACGGCAAAACCAACAATGGATCCAACTGTTGCGATTATAATTTTTGATTTGTCTTCACCTTTCAAATCAAATAAATTTTATAAGGAAGTAACATGCAGTTAGAAACAAGAAAGTAATTGTTAATAAACTCAGTTACTATATATATATATATATCTATATATAGAAGTAGCTAATGCAGGGTGCTCTGTATTTAATTTGTTATTGTGCTTATAAAGCTTACTAATCTCAGTTTACATAGATATCTTTATACAAGTAACTTAAAAGCAGAGTACTCTGTTTTGTTTTTTTGGTAAAACGAATTACTCTGTGTTTACCTTGTGGTTGTGGTTCTGTTGATGAATCAGACTCATACTCGGACTCGAGACGGAAGAATCTCAAGTTACTCTCTATCTGAAAATTACAGCTGGGACAAAACCACCTGATCCCAACTCTCCCCTTTGTCGCGTTCCGAAAACCAAAAAGAAGACAGTCGTTGCAATCTTTCTCAGACAAATCCGGTGTGCACTGCGTAGCAGCAAAGAATCTAGTGTAAGGAAGAGGTCCAGGACCATATCCTTGAGCATACTTCCTCTTAGAGCCACCTGATGCAGCAACTTGTCTAAGTCGGTTAAGTAACTCGCTCTGCAGCCGAATAAACTCGTTTCTATCCCCTGTGGCATTGTTCGGGTTCGGTGCTTCCAAAACAGGCAACGTCCTGAGTTTCCCAAGAATGGGTTTGTCTGAATAACGAAACATACATTTCGTGGCCCGCAAGTAACCTTCTCTATGTTGGGAACAGTAGGATGTGGTTAGATTCACTGCGGCTTGGGCGATACAGTTGCGACAATCTACTCGAAAGAGTACTCTATTGCAAAGTCCGATGGCCTCGACTCGTTCTTGATCCGAGTCTCTTCCGCTGGAGAGATTGTAGAAACCATAATTGTTGGGAGTGAGAAAATGGATTGAAGAGACCAAACGGTTGAGATTTTTGGAGAAGGCGGAATCAGCAAAGTTGCTTTGAGGGGATAAACATGATCCTTGTGAGGGAAATTCCCATACAGGACTGTCTATGTCGACAGAGAATTGTTGTTGTGTTAAGCTGACGAATGAGATGAACAAGAAGAAGTAGAACAAGAAGTTTTGTGGTGGAGACGAAGTACAAGAACAAGTCATGGTGTTGGTAGATATTTTGATTCTTGAATGTTTTAGTTTCTTTTCTTCAGGCTTCTTTCTTAATTTATGTTGTTGAAACGGGACCTAACGAAAAGTCAAGTCTTCGTCAATTTCACTTTTGGGATAAGTCTTTGTCTTTTGAGTTTATACGTGACATGTGGTTTTGGTTGCGTTGATTTGCCTCTAGAGACATCACTATAATCGCAAACGAACAAAAATTTAGGGGTTTCGTTTTGTAAACTATTTAAGCGTGTAAAAAATTAAGCTGTGGTGTGATTTGACTAGAGGTTGAACGGTATCCAAACGTTGGATATGGCATTTTCGGCGAACATTCAAGAAGACAATGCCGTGACTGATAATTCACACATGTACTATGACAGTATGACGTTTTCTCTTATCTTTTTATAATGTAAAATATATCATATCAACTATTTATGGGTAGCTTGTGACAACTTTAACAGTATCTAACGAAAAGTTATGTGATGTTGAAAGAAATTATAAACAAAAAAATTGCTTAAAAAATTCCTCCTAGGTTTAGTGAGTGTGTACTCGCGTTTATGAATTATATCATGATCATCATCATGTGAGATGGTATTTCTATGCTCGATATATCCATTTCATGATTCTCATCAATATATCTTAACTATATCTGATAAAATTTCGCCGCGGACACAGGGATATCATCTGGTCACATGAACTTCATGAAATTAGGTGGGTGTTGTCTGATATGCTCAAATTTACCTTAGAGTTACTCTCTCAAATTAAGACTGAATAGATTTAATAATCTTTTAATTATGCTAAACATAAATATTATAATGGAATTGCAAAATAAAACAGAAAATAAAAGAGATGTAAATTCAGATGGATTAAACGCTAGGCCTAGAGAAATTCTCAGGAAATCATGGAAAATCAGATCAATTAATTAAGCAAGAAGGATTCAATAATTAGGCACCGTTCTTGAACTCAAAAATATATCAGTTCTCACTGCAAATATTATCTAAACTTAAAACCAGAAATTTTAAATCTCTTTGTAAAATTCTAGGTCAAAAATCAGCAATAAAATCAAGTTTAGATAAGTTCACAAAATTACTAATTCAAATCTCTTTGCAAAAAGTAATTTTGCTCACCAAAGGTTTTTGTCAAGAAAATCAATTATATTCTCATATCAATCAATAATCCTAAGATCTAAATTCAGATGACTAATCAAAGATCTAGCATTAAGAACAACCTATGGTGAAGAACAAGAAAGATAATGAATCTTAATTAAACAGATCTAATAATCCATGAAATCTCTAATGAGAAACCCTAAACCTAACAAGCAGATCTACTCAGACATAATCAATGAATAACACATCATAGACTGAATAAATTGCATTAAGAAAGAGATTAAAAAAGAAGTAAAGAAATTTTGAATCTTCTCTGAAGGAGTCTTGATTCTTCTCTCCAAAAACTCTCTAAAATCTCTCAGGCTTTTCTCTCAAAAATTGCAAGGAAAAATAAAGCTTAGGTCAAAACAATGACCCATGAATCCTATTTATATTCCTAAATACGTCCAGAGACTAATGATGCAAATATGGAAAATTTTGGGGCAACTTTGTAAATCTTTAAAACTTGTGAGAAAACTTCTGATTCTTCTGTTGGACGATGCATCGATCGACACCATCACTTGCATCGATCGACACCATCACTTGCATCGACCGATGCATATCTCTGAACTTGTCTCCCAACTTCACAGCTTAGCCTCAATAAATGTGCTCCAAATCCTTCATTTTAGTTCCATTATGCTCTCATCCATGGTAAATCATATAACAACTCAAAAAGACTCTAAAAACACTAAAAATACTCTATAGATAAGACTTATATCATGGCTAAAAATACCTAAAATCCATGATATATCATTGTCTTGAGTGGTCATTTCCAATTATCATCTATTGTGGTGAAAACAGTATTCTCGAATAGATCTTGAAGTGATAGTGTTGTACAAAATGAGAACTAGGACAACTGAAGAGACTACAACAGTTGCCTTCACAAAACCCTTCGTTTATATTGGTTGAAAATTGTGTTTCAATTCAACAAAGGGAAACATTGGTCAAGCTTGATTCGGGATGTTGTTAGAAATTTAATCTTACTATCATGTGACATATTACAAAAAAATGTTATTACATTTTAATTAATTTAATAACTAACAAACAAAAAACTTATATTAGTTTATAAAATAATTATTCAATAAAATTGTTTAACAGATTTCATTTATTAAGAAACAATAACAAACTATTTAGGGCAATTATAAAACTTAATTTTATTTATAAACTAAGATTAAATACTTGCAACCCTTAAACGAAATATATATTTTAAAACTAAGATACAATATTACTTTTATTTTAAAAATATAAAATATTATATCTATTTTATTATATATAACATCTTATTGAAATCTAACAAATCACAAATATTATTTTTATTCAATATAGTATATACAACTAAAAAAATTCAAAAAGTTAAAACGAAATTTTAAAACACGACCACTTCAATACGAGTTTTGTTTTATTTTATGGATTTTACCATATTTATATAATTCACGGTTTTGAACATTGTATCATGTAACGGGTTGATATCAAAGTATATATGAAACTAAGTAAATTAAATGTAAAAAATTATAAAAAGTATTGAGTAAATCAAATAAAACTTCTACTACTATTTTATAATTAACAAATTACAGTAAAATTTACGCAAATATTTAACTATCTAGTTAGTATTATATGGACTAACAGTCGTCAAACAACTATTTTTGTGATGTACAATTTTTTATAAGTAATAAAAATACATAAATAATTTAAAATGTTTGGCTACGGATCGAATCTCAACGGATTACTAAGGTGCCGCTACGTCAACATACTAATGATTTCTAGTAGCTAAACAAATTCTACAGAAAAGTCATGTCACTTTTTGTAACGTCTTGCATATTATTTTTTCTATATTTTATGAGCATTGATTTTGTCTTTTAGATGGATTATTTTTTCAAGATTTTTTTTCATAGGTTTTCCAAAAAAAGTGTGATCCTTACAATGTCTTCATTTTAGTCTTTTAGATCAAAATTTTAAAGTTGAGTTGCGTAATTAATTTTTTTTTTCTTTACGTTAAATTTCATAATATATCTTTGGAGTATATGTTTTTTAGAAATTAATGTTTCACTTCAATGTTATTTTTCTGTTTAGAATTGTATAAATACAATTACATAAATTAGTTTTTACTTCATCAAACTTATAAACTTAGTTCCTTTCTAAAACTCAATAACCCATTCTAAATTTTGGAATATGATCATTTTTGAGTTAAATTTGCATAATAACATTAAATGACTATTTTCCATTTATGTTACTTAATTCATTTTTATATAGTTATTAATTATTATTTTATTATATACTAAAACAAATTTATATTATTGTTTTTATTATTTTAAAATTTAATTAATTTACTTGATTCGTTTTTTTACTATTATTAATATATAAATAATAAATCTGCAATGAATGAATATTTTAAATAGTATTTTTAATAGAAAAAAAAATATATAACATTGCTTAGGTAGATGTTGATGTGGAGAAAGGACAAGAGAGAAAAGTTTAACTTTATATATACAGATTAGGAAAAAAAATTGGAAATGGAATTACTAACTTTTTTTTAAGCACTATTTTTTGGTGAGCTAACTAACTTTCTCATAAATCAAAATATTTAAATATAAATGATTGAAATACACAATAGTAATTATAATTCAAAATAGCTTTTCAAGAACAATATAAATGTATCTATATATTTTTGGTAGAATATATATATATATAATCAAACTTGGTAGATCCTAAGAGCTAGATACTAAATACACAAGATTTTTTAAATATATATAAGCTGTATTACAAATGCATAACACAATTGAGAAGAGCTGAACGAGATTCGTGGCGAAGCAAAATAACGAAATTCATCTCCGCTTTGTTCTGTAAGATCTTTAACTTTTTTTAGCTTCAATCAATTTCTTATGTAAGGTTTCATTTTGATGAAATTAAATTAGGAATCTAGTTAAGTGGATTTCTATTGGATTTGATTTGTGTGTTAAGTGTTTTGTGATGATGTGTTTGGGATGCAATATATACTTTTAATTGATAGATGACGTTGAGTTCAAAATTCATGTTTAAGGGTACCACGAGAGATGGAATTTGTCTCTATGACTTCAATAGATTGTCTTCCGGATGATCTTCTTGTCCAAATCTTGTCCCTCCTTCCTATAGAAGAAGCTGTTTCCACCTCTCTTTTGTCCAAGAGGTGGAGGTTTCTATTTGTTTTTACTTCCGCTTTGACGATTCCATCTTGGAAATGGTTGCCGAGCTTAATGATTTTGGGTTTCAATTCCACCAAAGGAGAAAAGTTTTGTCAAGCTTGATTCTGGATAGGGAAATTACGATTATATGGACTAAGAGTGGCCAAATAGCTTTTTTTTTTTGTGATTTACAATTTTTTATAACTAATAAAAATGCATAAATAACTTGAAACGTTTTCTTAAAAAAAAATTAGAACATAGTTTTCTGACCCAACATTCTGAATATTCTCACAAATTACGGATTACTAAGGTGCCGCTACGTCAACATACCAATTAAAGCAATGATTTATCCCCTTTATAATAAAACGGAAGTACACAACATTGTTTTGGTAGACTTTATAATTTTAATAAATAGTTACAAATAGGTTATACATAGATTATAAATTAATCCATATATTAATTGTAACAAATAAAACCTTAATTATAACAGAAAATCTTAAACGGGTTATTCCAAATTGATAGTTCATGGATATCTCCTAGAAGAAGTAAACTTTATAGAGCTATATAAACTTTATTTTTATCACAATATTAACAATTTATTTTCCACATATTTTATGGATAAACCACATCAATAAAAAGTTATTAAAGGGATAAAAATATACTCTTAATCATAAAAGGAATCAAATCTCGCTAATTTAGCAAGATTAATCGTGAACTTCGAGATCGTATTCAGAAATTAAAAATTAAACCTTAATGCTAGAATAGGACCGTGCTATAACACGTATTAAAATTCCTTTTATTTATATTATAATTTTAGAATAAAATATAATTTATATGATTGATTTTAAAAGTTTTTAAAGTCCTAATCTATCATTAATCGTGATCTTCGAAGTCGTACTTTATTCTAAAATTATAATATAAATAAAAGGATTCAACCCGTGCTCTAGCACGGATCCTAATCTAATCTAGTGGTGGGTATATTGTGGGAACCTAAACAAATTCTACGGAAAAGTCATATGATGTGGAAAAGAAATTATAAATTTTCTCCGAAGTTTTGTGGGGAGGACGCGTTTGTGGAATTATTATATCCTAGTTCTTTCATCTTTTTTGTGCAAATCGATTTCATTAAACCTTTCATACCCGGGGTTGGTACATAGTTTTTGAGAGAAAGCTTAGCCAAAACATCAGCTTCTCCATTTTCCTTTCAATCAACAAAAGAGAAACGAATTTTAAATTTTAAACATACTTAACATGTGTTAAGTATTTAAATTTTACAATTATCTCATAGAATTTCATTAAAATGAAGTTTCCATTTTTATATTTTCTATTTTTCCACACTTAATAATGTCAACCAAATATTTAGATATCTAAATACTGTATTAGAAAAAGTTGAAAATGGAATTACTAACTTTTTTTAAAGTACTATATTATATTATGGTGAGCTAACTAATTTTCTCATAAACAAACATATTTAAAAAAAAATCGAAATATATACACAATCGTACTTTTTTGTCAAAGAATACACAATCGTACTTCTAATTAAAAATGGCTTTTAAAAGAACAATATATATATATATATATAATATCATTTTTCTGAAAAAGTATATATATATATAATTAAACTTGGTAGATCCTAAGAGCTAGATATAGTAAATATACACATTTTTGAATATATACAATATAAGCTGTATTATCAATTTGCAAATGCATAATATAATTGAGAAGAGCTGAAAGATTCGTGGCAAGCAATCTAACAAAATCCATGGCCGCTTTGTTCTGTTAGATCTGAACTTTTTTAGCTTCGGTCAATTCTTATGTAAGGTTTCATTTTAATGAATTCAAATTAGGAATCTAGTTAAGTCGATTTCTATTAGATTTGATTAGTGTTTTGTGATGACGTATGGGTTGCAATATAATTTTAATTGGTAGATGACTTTGAAGTTCAAAATTCATGTTTTAGGTTACCACCAAAGATGGAGTTTGTCTCTATGACTTCAATAGACAGTCTTCCGGATGATCTTCTTGTCCAAATGTTGTCCTTCCTTCCCACAAAACAAGCTGCTTCAACTTCTCTTTTGTCCAAGAGGTGGAAGACTCTATTTTCTTTGTGTCATAATCTTGAATGTGACGATTCCATCTTTTTTCACCCCGAGAAGAGTAAACGGAAGAGTTTCAGGCATTTTGTGTATAGAACATTGGATTCGCAAGGCGGTAACCATATAAAGAAGTTCTCAGTAAATTTTAATGAAAGACTGTGTATGTGTAAACAAAAGGATTTGAGAGTAGGACATGGCAGGCTTGTTATTGACCGCCGGATATGTAACGCCCTAGAACAAGGTGTCTCTGAGCTTCATCTACGCTTCGAAAATATGGTGCGGCGGGACAGTGATCTCCCAACAAAAGTGTTCACTAGCACAACACTGGTTAAGCTTTCATTAGGAAAACAACTACTCATCCCAAGTTTTCCTTCGGATACATATCTCCCAGCACTAAAGGTTCTCTTTCTTGATTTCGTTTTGTTTACGGGTGATCAATTCTCTGGTGTGTTTCTTGCTGCTTGCCCTGCACTTGAGGACTTAACCATACTTCAAGACAATTACTCACAAGGAGAGGTCATATCGAGCAAAACCATTAAGAGACTCTCGGTTACCTATAAGCGCGATGTTAAGTTTCATTCCTTGAGCATTAATTCACTTGACATACCAAGTCTTGTGGACCTCTACTACTCTGATTATGCTCGGCTTAAGCCTCTACATTGTAATTTCGATTCACTTTCCAAAGCTACACTGGACCTTACTGTTGCAAGAGATTACAATACATATAACCTGGTTTACGGGGATGTGACGCCTCTTATTAGTGGGATACGCAACGTCAAGACCCTGCACTTGACCACTTCTGCTGTCCGGGTGTGTTTTGGTATTGTATTTTTTTTTTTTTTTTTTTTTTGTATGATCTCATCATCTTTTGGTTAGAAACATTGGAAAATATTCTTTGTGCGTATATTTCAGGTGATTACAGTGTGCTGCAAACGTGGACTACCAGTGTTCAACAACCTCCTTGAGTTAGTGTTTTTGGGTGAAAAAAAAGGTTTGAGAGTGCTTTTGCCACTTCTGCTAGAGCGTTCTCCAAACCTAAAATTTCTAGTTCTCTCGGTAAGAAGCCAACTCTAAACAAATCGATCTCATGTTACATATACGACTGCTGCATAACAATAAAAGTAGTCTCTGTTATCTTGATGCTTTAGGGTCTGCATCGTTACACATTTAAAGGAAATCGGTTTTTAGGGATTCACATTCCCCCAAGTAACCAAATAAAGATGGTGAGTATCAAGGAGCATCAAGGAAATGCAAACGAGCTGCAACACATTAATCATTTCTTACTCAAAATGAAGCGCCTTGATGTTGTGAAAGTCTATGTTGCACCTACGTTGGATGACCCAAAACAGATGCAACTCACGCAGGATCTGTTGAAACTTTCATACAAGATCAAGATATTTAAACGAGACACGGTATCAGGTACAACCGTTGAGGTGTCCAAACCCAAGCCCAGACTTAAGGAGTTTCTAATTAGGTTTTTGGTGCTTTTCTCTTGTGGATTAGGTTGTTTTTGGTATTTTTTTTTTTTACATAGGTTTTAATACACTGCCGAAAACAAAAATAGTTATTGTATTGTAGATTCAAAAATTTCAATTTATTTGGTTTCTAAATTTCCAATTATTTTATTTTGTATTTATCTTATTATAATAAAGCTTGATGTCAAAGTTATTCATTAACAATATTGTGACACGTGTCAAATATATTGATTAGATGTTGACACGTATCAATTTTTTTGTTGTAATATAAACTTTTATTGTAAGTAAGTACACAAAACCTTGAAAGAATAATGAACTTTAAAAAAAAAATTTCAATATGTGATGTGTATTAGTATAGTTTTACATGTTTTATTTAAAAAAAAAATAAATAAAAAATAAAAAAAATAAAGATTTTAATGCATGTAGTAATATGAGAAACCTGAAAAAAAAAAAAATGAGTTTGTAGGAATGAATTTTTGGTTAATTGATGAAAATTGACAAAAGTATTACTTATGTAATTATGACATACAGAAGAATATTATTTAGGATATTTTTGGATTTCCAAATTTTTTGTGGATGCTAACTGATTTTTTACTGATTATTTTTATTGTTAAATTTTAAATACTAACCAATATACATATTATCTCATATGATGCTCATATTATTTTTTTAATTAAAATTTTAACTCTAATCTATGAAGAAGTGAATTATGGTTTTAAGATGAAATAGATAGTTAAATGTAATTAATAAACTGAATGTCTAACGATGAAATTTATTTTAGATTAAAAATTTTCAAATATTATTATGTATCATTTAAAAAAAATTCATTTAATAATATTGGTAATGTTTTTGATGTTTGATTTTATAATTTCAAAACATGTATTTTTGTAATGCATATGCTAAAACATAAGGTAATTCAAAATAAATTGTAATTTATAAGAATGAATCTTCAGTTATTTGATGAGAATGTCTCTATATCTTTATATATGTTTTTATTTTATAAATTTCACTCATTTAAAATTGATTATGACATACGGTAAAATTAGTACTTATGTGATAACAACATAACATCTTAAATAATGTTGATTCAGTTTTTTTGCGAATTATATTTTGTTAATTTTTATTTGTATTTTCAATTATTACTAAGATATAGATTTGATATAATGTATTAACTGTGTTTGATATAAAATATTTAGTTCTATGTATTAAGATGAAATGTATAACTAAACTTAAAATATGGTTTATATATTATGATAATATAGACATTAAATTGTACTCCCTGTCCTATAAGAGTTTTTGGGTAAAAACATAAAGATTAATAAACAAGAAATATTATGTCATTTATAAAACTTCAACCAATAAGAAAATATAATGCATAGGTCAAATAGTCATAAATTGTTATATTAATAAAAATTGTACACAAAAATTTAAGAAAATATTATAAATAGAGTAAAAAAACCTTAAAACTCTTATATAATGGAACTGAGAGAGTATTAAAATGAATATGAGAGGTTCATATTCAAAATCTGAAAACATCTATATTACTACTTAACTATTCTCAATAATTTTTTTCATTTTTACCCGTATAATAACGCGAGCCTTATCTAGTAAAATGTATAAATCGTGGTGACCTATATATAAGAGTTAATACTTCTTCACCTAAATCTCTTTCTCCCTCTCCAGTCTCCACCCAAAATTCTTTCTATTGTCAAAGACCTTAAAGTTGGTAGCATTTTTCAACTCTTCACACTTGCCATATCTCTACTCATTTTAAAGATTGCTTGACACATTTTAACGAATGTTCGATAGTAAAAGGAAATAAAAATTAGCAAATGTGTATCTTTTCAAAACTGCAAAACAAATATTTATACTTTTATTCTTATCGATAGATAATTGCCGATTGCAAAATTATCTCATGGATTAATGTATAGAATTATTTAACCATGGAGTTGGGTTGAATTATAGACCCATATCACTAAATTAAAACATAAGCACTTCGTTTATCTTTCTTTCACTTAGTACCAAATTTTTCAGAAATTTGGATTCTACTGCATAAATTCAAATATCTTGTTTATGTCTTTTGTTGACTAAATGAGTGGCCAAGTAAAAGTTTAGTTTCATTTGTATTTGATTTTTTTGTTCATTCGTTGAATTTAAGCTATTCCCAAAGGGATTAATAACAGTATAAGATTCAACAGTTAATAAAGAGAGCAAACAAAAATTAAAGATGGCAAACAGTTTTGGGATTGTCTTCTTGCTTTTGCTGGCTCTCTTGGCCTCTTGGCGCATAAACTGTGTTTTTGCTTCTACTCGGCTGGAGTTACACCCATTGCGTATCAACGGTCTCTATCTATACTTGTTTTTCCCCGCCATCTTTTTCTTTTTTCTTTTTCAGTTTCACTTTCTCATTAATGTGTATATGTATATATTTGAAAACCATTAAACAATAGATGAAAAAGTTGAATCTTAAATTTAAGAAGTTTCAAAGGAATTAGAATTTTCTTTATCGGTTTTGTTTGATTATTAATTTCATACCAATTGAAAAGAAATGAAATCGAAACGGTTCAATTGTTGCAACGATTTCGATTTTGGTTCAGTTTGGATCAACAATAAAAAGGATTCTACACTATTGTTAACTAGCATTTTAATCAAAAATTATGTGTTTTCTTTTCATTATATATTAAATAGGAGATCAGAGAAGGATGCTAATACCAGTATCACCATCATGTAGTCTAAAAGGTGGTGGTGGTCGCGGTGGTGGTCCTCCGAGATGATAGTTTCCCCGCTCGCTGTGATTTGGGATTATCGTCGGTCTACACTTACTATGAATCTGCTTCAGTTCTGCCAATAAGTTGAAGCCTTCGCACAGAGAGATTTGTTTTATAGTTCATAAGCACTAGTCTACCTATATTGTCCATCTCCTGAATCCGAAAGAAACGTTCCGTAACTGCATCGATACTGTGTTTTTTATTAGAGCAATACATATCTTCCATTTACATCTTTATCCACCATTAGACTCTTCATGAACGCCAACAAAATCTTTCTTGCCCCTCCAACTATTGTGCTAAAATGGATGCTCATCTAACACCAACTAAAACATATTATTCAAAAATTTTAATGAATTGGATGCTCATTTAACCTGTCCCCTAAAGCGTGTAATCAACTTTTACTTTTAGTAAATGTTATTCACAATATATCCAAAAAAGTGGGGTAAAAGGCAAAAAGGAAAAAAGAGTTAACCAGTAACTCAAAATTTCATTAACTGTCTAGCTGAATCTGTATTTTCGGTAAAAACAATTTCCCAGTCGATATTACTATGCATCGGTCTTTGCCATGATGCAGGAAGTAAAAATGAGGGAAATAGAAACAGTTCCCAAATCTTTGAATATTTTTGTTGTTTCTTTATATGCTCCTTTTCACTTTTTGTTAGTCTTCGTCTTTACTATCCGACCAAACCTACATAGACATCAGCAGAAACACTTCAAGTTACTACTAAGATACACATTAGTGTAGTTAAAATAAAGCTTTACTAAGTGCAGCATTCTGAGATTAGATGACAAACGTAATTAGACAGGCAATGGAATTCTGAAACCCTTTTTTTGGTTGCTTGCAAAGAAATGCCACAGTTATACACTTATATACTGACTAGTTTAGGCTTACCCTAAATGAAGAAGCAGAGCACCCTATACGAACATTTTGCGGTACTGTTTTTTCTCTTCATTGTCTCTAATGGCGAGCTGCACATGTATGGTTATTAACGTCAGCTCAATGACTTTCATGCACGAAGTTAAGTCACTGCAAAAAGAAACTCTTGTGTTGTTTATATACGAATACCAACCTTTTTCATAACTGCAGCATATTCTTTCTTGATACCAGCTGTAAATCAACTCCCACGATCAAAAATGCTAATTAGATTTCTCTTCCAAATCACAGACATCAATAATGACAAACCAAACAAGTCAAACCATTAATAATAATGGATCACTCACCGTCATTAGGTTCGAATTGAAGAGCTTTCTCAAAGCTTTCAGCAGCAGCATCGACATTATTTAGAGCCATGTATGCCTAACATTGCCAAAAAGTGCAGACAAGAAACAGAAACCATCTTCATCTCACGAGATATCCATAATTTTGGTGGTTATGCCTCATTCTAGGTTCTTGAAAACTGTAGAGCATTAAGTTTTTTTAAGTACCTGGCCTTGACGAAACAATGCTTTAACATTGTTATCTTCATCACGCATCGCAAATTCAGTATCCAACAACGCTCCCTTAGCATCTCCAAATTTGAGTTTGCAGGCCTGCCACAACAGCCAGTTACAATTACAATGATATGACATACAGTTTAAAACACCAGCTATAAAGGGAACCCAAACCAATCAAGTTGGACTATGGAGAAAACATTGGAAAATGTTAACAGAGATGAAATCCATAATTCATAAAAGCAATGATTAAATCAGTTTTACGTATGTCCCACAAACATAATCTCTAAGAATATTATCTTGGAATCCTGCATATGTAAATGTCAACTTACCCTACTTTTTTCTCAAGAAATAATTAAACAGCACAAACCAACAAAAATGACAGGTCTACAGTGTAGCCCACTTCACTTTTAGTTTACATTACATTTTCCAACTACCTATCATTCTATTGACAGTGAAGCTTATCCGCAAGAAGTAAGCAGATTCAACAATATCAATTTCCAAAACAAGGCAGTATACAACAGCAGATAGTAACAAGAAATTAAGCTTATCAAAAAGGTAAGAATATGAACTTACAGCACTATTTGTGAAGATCTGCGACTTTGTCTTGCGCAAGGCAGTACTCGTCTCTGGAAGACCACAGGTAGAGGAGTATGCACAGTATCAATATTCCCTGAGAAACACAGTAAATGGAAAAATATAGAGAAAGAAAAAGTGATGAACAACCTTCATCAATGCCCTCTTTCTCCCAGCAGATATCCAGATAACGTAAAGCCTTACGGTACTTTCTTAGAGCCATCTTATAGTCTTGTTTCTGAGAGTAATTTGAGGACAAAATCAGATCAGATTCAAAGAGACAAAAACTTTAACATTAAAAACATATAATTTGGAACGTTGGGAAGATCACCTTAAAGTGTTCATTTCCATGAGCCTTGACAAAATCAACAGTCTCCATCCACCAAGACAGCTCAGCTGGGCTTTCATTTAGATCAATAGGCCAGTCAGGGTACACATCACCGTCCTTGAAAAAGTCACAAATCCCATCATCCTCGCCCTCAGGAATTTCTCCACAGTCATGAACCACAACATCCTGAGAAGGACAAGACTGTTCCTCTATGCTAACATGCTCGATTGACCGAACAACTCCCATTCCTTTAGTAACCCTTCCAAACACAACATGTTTCCCATCTAAATGAGAAGTCCGAGTCGTTGTGATGAAAAACTGAGAGCCATTAGTGTTGGGACCAGAGTTAGCCATAGAGAGCATCCCTTTCCTCTCATGTTTCAGTTCAAAGTTCTCATCTTCAAACTTCAAACCATAGATAGATTCACCACCAGTACCATCATTTGCTGATATGTCCCCACCTTGTATCATAAACCCCTTGATAACACGATGAAACCTATTCCCCTGACAACAAATTATACCAAATAACATTAGTCATAAAGCGTTCAGAACAATTCGATAGTACAATTGCATCCTCAAAAGTTTTGATCTTTCCTTTACTAAGACCAACAGCAGTAACTAATTGCAATATGTGAAGAAAAAAAACTCAGAAGCTATTAGGCAATACAAGATTAAGAACTTACAGAGAGATTCAAGCAAAGACCCATCAAAACCCAAACCATAAGCATCCAGAAACGTTTCTATAGCACAATTTCATCCTAAAGTTTTGATCTTTCAATCACAACTACCAACCAACTAATCACAATTATAACAAAGTTTTGATCTTTCATAACCCCAAAGACGAATGACCCATCAAAACCTCAAACCCTAAATTACAAAAACACCAAATACCCATTTCATAAACCCAAAGCAAACAGATACATAAGAGAGCATATATACACATAGAGAGAAAGAGAGAGAGAGAGAACCTTGTAATGGAGAGGGACACCAGTGTTTGGACCAATACCCTTTTCTCCGGTACACAGCAATCGAAAATTCTCAGCGGTTTTAGGGACAACGTCATCGTAAAGCTCGATAACAATCCTTCCTTCAAGCTCACCTCCAATGCTAATGTCCATGAAACACTTTGACCGACCCATTTCTTGTTCTTGCTTTCTTGAAACCGAAACAGAGACGACAGAGAGAGAGAGAAAGAATCGGAGGAAGAGACAAAGAACGTTGTGTATCTGTCTTCTTCTCTCAGTGTGGCTTCCGTCTCTAAAAAGACTGTAGATGGAGACTTGTCTCAACTCTTTTTTAACTCTCAACGCAGAAATCAAAACGACACACAGAGAGAGAAGGAAACCCTATGACCCACTTGCTTCCTCCAACTAATTTTGTCTCTATTTATTTATTTTTATTTCCGTTTATTTATTTATTACTTGCTGCCAAAATATATAACGTTAAAAATATATATAAATTTATTACTTGCTGCCAAAAAACAAAATATTGATAATTAGTTTGATACTTGTCCCTTCAGGTACATTCCATATACTATAACAGTGGATAGTTGGTGATTATCCCACTATGGCCACTAGCCCTGAGACCAATTATCCGGTATCCGAACTCCGATCCGGGATCCGGTCATATCCGCTCCGAGAAATAGGATATCCGCCAAAGGCGGATCCGGATTCGGATACTGAAACTAAGGATCCGGCGGATCCGGAGCCGGATCCGGATAGTATAAAATTTGAGAACCGGATATCCGGGATCCGGTAACATTGTTAATGGATCTACTATTGTTAGTGGGCTAATGATTTTAATGGGCTATGATATATTAATTAACGAGATCACTTATGGGCCAAAGCAATTAATTGGTCCATTTAGCTGTTTAGTCTCTTTCTCTCCCACAGAGCTTCACCGACGAAGTTTTTTTTTTTCAGTTTTCACCATTAAACCTATCTTGTGAATCTTTCTTTTTCCCTCTGTTACAAATCTTCAGGGTAACGTTGCTTAATTTTGTTTGTTCTTCCCCTTTTTTCGATTTCCTTTCACTGTTTTCATAGAAATTGAAACGAAACTCCGATTCACCTATCTAATAGATCTGTGTTTCGCCGAATCATCTGTGTAGAACAAAACCCCTGTTCTCTCGCCGCGAAATCCGATGAAAGAGAGAGAGGGAGAGAGAGGAGGGTGAAGAAAAAGAAGATGCGGAAAGAGCGAGAGTGGGTCTGGATTTAAGGAGGCGGAAAGCAGTAAAGAGAAGAAGAGATAACAGAGTCCGATCAGTGAAAAATAATTTCAGAGCGGATCCGGATATCCGCGGATATCAAGTTTTTCTCACGGATACCCGAGATCCGGATATCCGACTTTACGGATCCGGATACGGATTGTGATAGTGTGAATCCGCCGGATACGGATCCGGATCCGGATACCTTCAAAAACCCCGGATATCCGGATCCGTCTCAGGGCTAATGGCCACTACACAATAAATATTTCGTTTTATTATTGATATTTTTAATTATTTAAGTTATTTACATTATTTTTTATTGTTTTGTATCAGATATTTTAGTTAAGTACATTTTGACATATTTCAATAGATAGACTCAAACGAAGTTTTGATTCAAAAAAAAAAAAAATAATAAATAAAACTCAAACGAACTAAATTTTTTATTTTTACAGAAAAAGTTTATTAAAAAATGAAAATTTCTTCGACCTACAAATATAATTTTCAATGTTTTCAATTTGTAGAACAAATTATCTATATTATACATTTTTACATGTTATAATCAAAGTTAATTTGAACGAGAAATAAGGATTCAAAATGGATATTTTAAAAATCTTAATTTTTTTTGTAATTTTAACCTTTTTCTGGCAAATCCCTTCACAAAAATAACCAGAATCATATATATATAGTATCTTGAGTTCTTTAGAATCTTCTTTGTAAATGCTTTATAAGATTACTAGCAATTGACCCGCGTTATGCGCGGGAGTTAGATAAAGGAGTATTTGGGATTTTGTTGCATATATTATTTTTTGGTTATGTAAATTCATCTTTATGTCTGTTTTTATATTTGATTTGGGTGTTTATGTTGTTTGTTGGATATATTTTTTTTTAAATAGGTTTTGCAGTAAGTATAATTTAATGTGTTTTTTCTTTTCAAAATTTGAGATCATCTTCTGTGTTTTATAAATGTTTTTAAAATAATTATGATGAGAAGTTAACATTGTGTACTTAAAGTTGTTGTTTTGCTGTAGTTATTAGTTGTGATTAATGTATTATTATTTGTCATTTTGTTATTGTCTAGTATTTGACTTGTGCTTAGCGGGAGAGTTTGATTAGAGTGTGATATGTGTTTTTTGGTGGATATTTATAAAGTGTTATGTTATTTTCTCTTTATATCTTGGTTGCTATTTTTTGGTGTTTTTTTAAATGGTCATTTTGGCTTTCTTGCTTGCTTTTTTGCATTAAGTATAATCTATTGTGTAGTTTTACATTTTTATTTTATATTAGTTGTGTTTATTTTAAAATTTGGTTTTGTTTTCAGTTATTTAAATTGCATAGTTGTAGATTATGATGTATAAGTTGATTTCTGGAAGTAATTTTTTTTTTCCTGTTATCCGTTTGTTTTTTTTTTTGTGATTGTGTTACAAAGTTTGTAAGTTAGTAATTTTATACAAGGTTTTTAATTTACTTACATTCAGGTGTTTATATATATATATATATATATATATATATTTCTTACGTACATTGATTGGGCCCAAATATCCGTTTAGGTCTTTAAAGGTAGTGGTGTTTTGGGTCTATATTGGGTTTTATCGATCTGAGGATGTATTTATCCTTTTGGAAAATAACCCGTGTCTTGTAGTTGTGTTTTTTCTTCTTTACCGTATATTGGTTGTTGGACGGAATGGTGTATTTCGATCTAAAGGATAGTAGTAGGCTTGTAGATCTTATTTTGATGTACGTTCTTCGTTTTGAAGCATTCATTGTGTCGATACAGAAAACTTTAATTTTTTTTGGCGCCTTTGGGAAGGTTTTGTCTTGCCTTCGAATCGGTGGTGGATAATTGGTGCTCTCCTGGTTAGTTTGTTGACCGTCTGTGTTAATTAGCTCTCCCATGTGTACATTTTATTCTCTAATTAAGTAATCGACTCTTTTAAGAAGGTTGTTATAATTTTAGTTTCAATAGGACCATCTCAGCATTTGGCTGGATTTACTATGATTTGCTCTTTTTGAAATTTCTCTTTTTTTGTGGATTTCTGTTTGCGTATATATTGATTCTGAAATACTATTGGTTCTGCTATTTTTTGCTACTTTTCGGGAGCCTTGGCTTTGGCTCGATTTCATTTACTTATCTTTTTTTAGCGTCTCTTTTGTGGTTTGTTAGTGTCTGCATCTCTTACCTTTTTTTTTAGTTTGGTGATAGATGTGTCAACAGGTGCCAAAATAGGTTTACTTTGTTTTAGTTTCGTTTCCTTCATCCTGTTTTATTTTTCTTGATTCCCCTGTTTTGATCGGTCTTCCCTTTTGTACTTTTGCGACCTTGCTTTTGTTTACTGTATTTTTATTTGAAGTTGTTCTTCGTGCATAACAATTTTATATCTTATAGGTAAACACCATTTTGCTAATATCTTTATCCTCGTGTTCATAGTTGTTCGTAATATCTGTTGACTTATGTTGGCATGCTGCGCTATTGTTTTTAATAGTTGTTTCCAGTTTTGTTGTATTTTTAATTGTTTGAGATTAGACACATCGACATAATAGTTGAATAAAAAAAAACTCTTACATTATTAAACGATGATAACAGTCATAAACCATATTGTCGATCGTTTAGCTAAAAGAAAAAGACAAATTTGACCATTTGTTTGTAGTAGTAGCAATGAGGGCATCTATTTTTCATGTCAGTGAGGCTAAAGATGATGGTTGGTTGAACTTCTCTCAATATAGGGAAGTAGCATTGTAGTTTTTGCACATTGATTTTGTGTAAGGACTTCTTGTTATTTTTCAAGCATTGATCACCCTTTGCTTTCTTTTCTTTCCAGTCTAGTTTATCCAACCACAATTGGCCTTCCTCAGTGTCACCTCTGCACAACTTCACAATACCGTAAAGGTAAATACTGTTTGCATAATTACCTTATGCTGCCTTTTTCAAATGTTCCAACCCTTCTTATGTGTTGTTGTTGTAAAACTACTCCTGGATTCTTTTGATGTAGTGTGTCTCCACATTTTCACTTGCAATGCATTTTTCCATTAGATCTTGGTACTTGCTTATTGCTGCTAGTGGATGCATTGCTAGTGGTCTTAGGTTGATATTCTTGTAAACTCGATGATCTTGGGCTGCCTTTGCAAGGTCTGGTGATGCTAGCATAATATGCCTGACCGTTTTTTTGTGAAATCCGAGCAGCTCTTGAGATGATATTTCCGAACACGTCATTTGGTAGTGCGTTAAGTGAGTAGGGTGTGTTTGTTGCATTTTTCGGAAGTTGGAGAGTATATTTTGCTACTATTTTTCTTCAATCCTTTATAGAGTGGACGTTTGTTGCAGTTACGTTTGTGTGTGTTTAAAATATTAGTGTCGACCTGCCACTATTTTGTTTAATTGGGACCTTTGATATTTACGTCATTATGAGTTCTGCTTTGTTACCTTCTTAATCATTAATTTAGGACTTCATTGTATGAGTTATTTGGTTTAGTGGGGTCTGATTTAATTTTTGATCCTTTTATATTTTTTAACGTTTTAAAATTATGGGCATTTATTACTTTTTAAAGGAAATTACAATGGGAATACATATGTCCTACAGGGAATACAATTTGTTATTTATATTTTTGATAAATAAGAAGTGTGGTTGAATTGTTTTTCTAGATTGGTATAAACATTTTTTAACCTCATTTAAATTTTTAGTCTATTCTTTGTTTCCCTCTGTTTGTTTCCCTCAGTGCTAGAGTTTGTACCCGCACAAGCACGAGATTTTAATTTAAAATATTTTTTTATCAATATAAATTATTGAGCTCAGATATAATTATATATTGAGTATTAATCTATATAAATACTAAACTTACTTTACTAAGTGATATACAACATATATATTGCTGAAAATAATATTTTTTTGTTATATCTATTTGCGTGGGATTTTAATTTAAATTTTTTATCAATAAAAATTATTGAATATATATATATATAATCATTTGAAGTTTAAAAGATATATAAACGTTATACTTGTTTTACTAATATATATATATAACATATATTTTATAGTGTCGCAATAATGTTTTCTTGGAAAATCAAAAATATATCACATGGTAATAAAAAATTGACTTAAGAACCTCACTCGAAGAGTCGTCAATCTTCTGACCTTTTATCCCTATAAAATTTCACTCCATAATCATATCCCACGAAAACTTATTTTAAAAAGTTCTAAAGTCGAATGTCGATTGTTTGCCTAATTATAGAGATCATTTAAACATATCGATATCACAAACTAAATACAAATATAACAAAGTTTCATGAACATTTTCAGTGTTATGTCGCTACAAATGCATTATCAGCCATAATAGAATTTCCAACCAAATCAAGAATGCTTAGATGGTAAAATGATTAACCCCGACAATGAATATTCATTCACTAATCCAAGTTACATATTTTTCTAAAACCTCATATGTTATTTTCAGATGTTAATTTTGTGATGCAATCTCAGCTTGTCTTCTAAAAAAACATACTTCTGCCAATGTTTTGGGTTTAAAATATTTGATAAAATTGATGAAATTTCCCAAGCTGTTTTTATATTTTACTTTTTTTATCATGTTATAGAATTGTAACTTTAGTAATATGTCTTCTGAGATATGTTACACAAATCACATGTCACTTTTTCTAAGTGATTACATATCATTTTTTCTATATTTTGTGATTTGACCAAACTTAATCTCTGCGTATACTTTATCAAACAATATTTTGGCACACACTACTGAAACAATAGCTTTTGTTTCTGATCGGTTCCTATGCAAAATGGTCTAGCTATATCTACTGCCTCCTGATTACTAACGTTGTCCCATAGACCGTCTGATGCTAAGATCAAGAACTCGTGTTGGGGATTGATCCGTAGAACCTTTGTCTCTGGTTCAGATATTATCCATTGGTTGAGATGAGCCTCTCCTATTCCTCTAGATACTGCTAAAGATCCTTGGATTCTCCAAACACTTTTGAATGTATCCACATAACCGCCCTGCAGCATTATCGTATTCAGAACCATGTAATCCTGAATTAAAAAAAAAAAAACAAACAGTAACTATTTTTGCAAGAATTCTTACCGAGCTCTCAATTCTGTTACGTTCATCTTCTCTCAAAGGACGATGATCAGAAGTCATAGCCTCAGCGTGCCCTCCAACGCTCAAAACAGCACGGCAGTCCATGAGATTCCCATCGTTGATCAGAGCCGTGACACAGCAAAAGCCGCCCTTAGCATCTTTTGATGCAGAACCACACGTGTGGGGCGGCACGTGCGAAGGAAGGAACTTATGAAGAATAATCTGGAGTGAACACGTGGACGGTGGACGTTAAGCGGCTAGAAGGCCGTTGGAAGGAGCTTAAATCACATGTTCTCTTCTTCTTTTCATTTTTTTTATCGAATCATTCTGGAAAAACTTGTAAAAATCCCTAAAAAATATCTTGCTGGGTTTCTCACTTGGAGAGCTGGCTTGTTGATTTGGTGTTTCATGAACACTTGATCAATTCCTTGGTTATTTGAGTTGGTTATTGAACAATCGTGAGTTGTTTGTATCAAAGGTATCAGAGCGAAGTCGATTCTCGGAGCTACGATGATGGGAACGAGATCTCAAACCAGAGCAACGACGAAGGAAGAAGTTGGAGGTTCGGATCGGAAGGTTGAGTCAGATCGGAAAGTGGAACCAGTGGAGGAAAGGATGACGCGTTTAGAAACTAAGGTCGATGAGCAACATCAAGAGACTCTGCAGCGATTCACAGAGTTGTATGAGTTGTTGAAGCGTGTAACAACGCAACCGTCTGTGGAAGCTTCGGTTAAGGGGAAATCATTACAGATCTCACCGGAGGCATCGCCGAAAGCGAAACCTGAAGGATCGGTGTTCTCTCCAACCACAGGAGAGGGATCTGGACCAAGAGAAGCACGGAGGGATGATCGACCGGACGCGGTAAGACCTGAAGCCCAATATTATTACGGGGGAATCACTAGATTGGGAAAAATAGATTTTCCTCGTTTCAATGGTACTAGGCTTAAGGAGTGGTTGTTTAAGGCTGAAGAGTTTTTTAGTGTGGATTTCACTCCAAACGATATGAAAGTGAGGACTGCTTCGATTCACTTCGATAGTCATGCTGCGTCTTGGCATCACGATTTTGTTCAGTCTGGAATTGGTTTGGAAGTGTTGTATGATTGGCAGGGATATGTGCGTTTACTGAAGGAGAGATTTGAAGAGGTAGGAGATGATCCTATGGCGGAACTTAAGCAGTTACAGGAAACTGATGGCATCGTAGACTATCATCAGAAGTTTACCTTGATCAAGATCAGGTTGAATCTGCCGGAGGACTATTTGGTGAGTGTCTACTTAGCAGGGTTGAGGTTGGACACGCAAATGCATGTGCGAATGTTTCAGCCAGTGACAGTGAGGCATTGTTTCTTGTTGGGAAGACTGTATGAGAAAGCACATCCTAGGAAGACTTCCAATAGTAATTGGTCTTCTAAACAGAGTGGTGCAGTGAAGGGAGGAAATGAAGTTGAGGTGAGAGCTGAGCAACAAGTAGCAAGAACTGCTTTTAAGACCCCAAGTAATCCTACTAAGAAGCTGTCTCAACAGGAAATGAGTGAAAGAAGAGCTAAGGGCTTATGCTACTTTTGTGATGAATAGTATACTCCGGAGCATTATTTGGTTCATAAGAAAACACAATTGTTTCGAATGGATTTGGAAGAGGAATTTGAGGATGCGGTGGAGGAACTGGTGGAAGAAGATGAATCCAAAATGCCTCGTATTTCAGTCAACGCTATTTCTGGAATTTCAGATTATGAAACGATGCGGGTACGTGGAACTTATGACAAGAAGATTCTCTTCATGTTGGTGGATTCAGGATCAACTCATAATTTTGTGGATTCCCGTATGGCTGTTAAATTGGGGTGTCAGATTGAATCTGCAGGGCTCTCCCGTGTGGCTGTAGCGGATGGGAGGAAGTTAAGAATTGAAGGTAAGGTGAAGAACTTCAAGTGGAAGTTAAATACTACTGAATTTCAATCGGATGTTTTACTAATACCTTTACAAGGAGTGGATATGGTGTTGGGAGTGCAATGGTTGTCAACATTGGGGGTCATTAGTTGGGACTTCTTAAATTTGGAGATGAGGTTTAAGTACAACAAGCAGAGGGTGATGCTTAATGGTATTAAACAGGGTTCAGTGCGAGACATCAAGGCCCAAAAATTGCAGAAGCTGCAAGAAGAACAGGCACAGTTTGCTTTGTTATGCATACAAGAAACTAAAGAGGGTGAAGAGTTTAGTTCATGTGCAATTAGTACTATGAACTGTGATAACAAGGAAGAGACAATGGTGGGAGATATTGTCGAACAGTTTCCTGATATTTTTGTGGAGCCAACTGAACTGCCCCCGTTCAGAGAAGACCACGATCATCGCATTAAACTGCTTGAAGGATCAAACCCGGTTAATCAGAGACCATACCGTTATGCGGTTCATCAAAAAAATGAGATTGACAAAATTGTGGAGGAGATGTTGACAGGAGGAACAATTCAGATCAGCTCAAGTCCCTATGCTTCTCCAGTTGTTCTGGTCAAGAAAAAAGACGGTACATGGAGACTTTGTGTTGATTACAGGGAGCTTAACGGGATGACTGTGAAGGATCGTTTTCCTATTCCTCTCATTGAAGATCTTATGGACGAGTTAGGAGGATCTAAGGTGTATTCGAAGATTGATTTACGAGCAGGGTATCACCAAGTTCGAATGTCACCTGCAGATATACACAAGACGGCTTTCAAGACTCATAGCGGTCATTATGAATATTTGGTGATGCCGTTTGGTCTAACGAATGCACCGGCCACTTTCCAGAGCCTGATGAATGCAGTTTTCAAGGCGTTTCTGCGAAAATTTGTTCTGGTTTTCTTTGACGACATCTTGATTTATAGCTCATCCTTGGAAGAACACAAGCAACACCTCAGAATCGTGTTTGAAGTAATGAGGACTAATAAGTTGTTTGCGAAAATGAGCAAATGTGCGTTTGCCGTTTCTCGGGTAGAATACCTTGGTCATTTTATCAGTCAAGATGGCATTGCTACTGATCCTGCTAAGATAAGGGCTGTGCAGGAGTGGTCTAAGCCTAAGACATTGAAGCAACTTCGGGGATTTCTAGGTTTGGCAGGGTACTACCGTCGTTTTATTAAAGGTTTTGGGGTCATTGCAGCTCCTTTGCACGCTTTGACTAAGACCGATGCATTTGTGTGGTCAGAGAAGGCACAAACTGCTTTTCAAAACTTGAAGGAAGCGTTATGCCAAGCTCCCGTGTTGGCTTTACCTGAGTTTGACAAACAATTTGTTGTGGAGACTGATGCGTGTGGACAGGGAATAGGTGTTGTGCTTATGCAAGAGGGACACCCCTTGGCGTTTATCAGTCGGCAGCTTAAAGGGAAGCAATTACATTTATCCATTTATGAAAAGGAATTGCTTGCGGTAATTTTTGCAGTAAGAAAGTGGAGACATTATCTTTTGTCCAAGCATTTTATTATCAGAACTGACCAAAGGAGCCTCAAATATCTGTTGGAGCAAAGACTCAACACACCTATACAACAGCAGTGGCTCCCAAAATTACTGGAGTTCGATTATGAAATACAGTACAGACAAGGTAAAGAAAATATTGTTGCGGATGCATTGTCTAGAGTGGAGGGATCAGAAGTATTGCACATGGCTTTGTCCACCGTGGAGTGTGATTTGTTGAAGGAGATACAAAGTGGCTATGCTGAAGATACGGTGGTGAAGGATATCATCACTCTCTTGGAACAAAATCCGAAAGCAAAAAAACATTACTCTTGGAGCCAGAACATTCTACGTCGTAAGAACAAAATTGTTGTTCCTGCTAAGGTGACTTTAAGGGACACAATTCTTGAGTGGTTGCATTGTTCTGGGATAGGAGGTCATTCGGGTCGCGAAGTCACGTATCAACGAGTGAAGGGGTTATTTTATTGGCGCGGCATGGTGAAGGATATTCAGGCTTTTATACGTGGTTGCAGTGTCTGTCAGCAATGCAAGAGTGACAATGCTGCGTCACCAGGGCTGCTTCAACCTCTTCCAATACCTGAGGCTGTGTGGAGTGAAGTTTCCATGGATTTTATAGATGGATTACCTGATTCTGCTGGGAAGACGGTGATTATGGTGGTAGTGGACAGATTAAGTAAGGCTGCTCATTTTATTGCTCTGTCGCATCCATATAGTGCTATCACGGTTGCTCAGGCTTATTTGGACAATGTCTTTAAGCTCCACGGTTGCCCAGTTTCTATTGTGAGTGACAGAGATGCAGTCTTTACTAGTGAATTTTGGCGTGAGTTTTTCACCTTGCAAGGAGTTTCTTTGAAGTTGTCAAGCGCGTATCATCCTCAAAGCGATGGCCAAACTGAAGTGGTCAATCGTTGCTTGGAGAACTACCTGAGGTGTATGTGTCATGCACATCCTAATATGTGGAGTAAGTGGTTAGCTTTAGCGGAGTATTGGTATAATACTAACTATCACACCTCTACTAATATGACACCATTTGAAGCTGTGTACGGTCAAGCACCCCCTATTCATCTTCCTTACTTACCTGGTGAGTCTAAGGTGGCAGTCGTAGCTCGTTCTTTGCAGGATAGGGAGCATATGTTGCAGTTCCTTAAGTTTCATTTACTTCGGGCTCAGCATAGGATGAAGCAGTTGGCAGATCAACATCGTTCGGAGAGGGTGTTTGATATCGGAGACTATGTGTATGTGAAGTTACAGCCTTATCGTCAGAAGTCAGTGGTGTTGAGGGCGAATCAGAAACTTTCACCTAAATACTTTGGTCCTTACAAAATAATCGACAAATGTGGTGAAGTTGCGTACAGGTTGGAGCTTCCCTCATCATCTCAAATACATCCGGTGTTTCACGTATCTCAGCTGCGAATTCTTGTTGGAAACGTTACCACTACAACACAACTACCAACAGTGATGCCAGAGGTGTTTGTCCGGGAACCTGAGAGAATTGTGGAGAGGAAGATGGTTAACCGACATGGTCGAGCAGTTACGAAGGTGTTAGTCAAGTGGATGAATGAACCTTTGGAAGAAGCAACTTGGGAATTTCTTTTTGATATTCAGAAGAAATTTCCAGGCTTTGAAGATGCTTGAACCTTGAGGTCAAGGTTCTGCAAAAGGGGGAAGTTGTGATGCAGAACCACACGTGTGGGGCGGCACGTGCGAAGGAAGGAACTTATGAAGAATAATCTGGAGTGAACACGTGGACGGTGGATGTTAAGCGGCTAGAAGGCCGTTGGAAGGAGCTTAAATCACATGTTCTCTTCTTCTTTTCATTTTTTTTATCGAATCATTCTGGAAAAACTTGTAAAAATCCCTAAAAAATATCTTGCTGGGTTTCTCTCACTTGGAGAGCTGGCTTGTTGATTTGGTGTTTCATGAACACTTGATCAATTCCTTGGTTATTTGAGTTGGTTATTGAACAATCGTGAGTTGTTTGTATCATCTTTCTCCCTAAGAAACTCAGAATCAGTCGCTAGGTAATCGCGTCTTACAGCTTCTTTAATCTTTGAATCGTTCATCCCACCAAGGCACCAACAATCTCATCTAGAATTAATGTTACTACACAAGTTGTTAGCCGCAAACTCCGCCGCTTTTGATCCTCCGTGGCCATCATAGATTCCGAATATTGCCTGAATTTAGAATATTTTTAGTGATTTTGTAAGTAAATATATATGATCTACCTATTCAAGAACTACTCATACAATTCTAGAACCAAACTTCACAAAGCTCATCACTGGCTCACACACCATAATGAAACCTTAAGTTATATAACTCTTCAAATCACATAATGAGTAAAGAAACTCGAAACTACAGAAGCAAATTGAAGTATTACCTGTTTGGGATCACCTCGAAGATTGGTGATGGCAGAGAAACGATCCTCAAAAGCTTCTCTTCTTCCTCTCTTGCAATAAACAGAGTACTCATCACCTTCCCTCTCCACCTCTCTACTCTCCTCCCTCAGCGTCTCTGTAGTCACCGACGCCTCAGCAGATATAGGAGCTGCAGTACCAACCGGTATATCAAGCCTCATCGGACGTTTCCTCTTCAGAACGCCTCAGGGAACAGAGTCCGTTCCAAACCCTGATTTAGGCGGCAGTTTCAGGAGACGGAGGCAGAATGGAGATGTGGGAGGCACAGAGGAAAGAGAAGGAGAAAAAGCTGGAGGATTGAGATGGGATAGAGATAGAGTTAGGGTTTCGTGTGCCGGAGGTTTGTTGCAGAAAAGTGACGATGACGGAGAGAACACCGGCGAGTTGCAAACGGCAACTGCAAATGACATCGTTTGTAAAAGAAAACTTTTTAGGTAAGTTTGATTGTGTCTATGGGTCGTGTTTTGCGTTTTCTGTTAAGTGTCGACGAGAGAGAAAGATACTATATATACAAAGACGAGTCTCAAGTCTCCGTGGCCGTTGTTGTTTGCTTCTTCCAGCCTTCCAGGTCAAACGTTACCACTCTCATCTCCTTGTTTTTGACTTTTCAAATCATGGATCCAAACAGAGATCGATGACTTTTGTGCCAAAAGAATAAAACAAAAAAATAATAAAGCAAAGTGGAATACCTAAACCCTTGCGCTACTTCTCCTTCACTTATGATCGATTGATTGATTTAGCTGGAACTTGATAACAGAGTTATTTGCCTCTAACCACGTCTCGGGTGAGAATTGGGAACTGTCTCCCAAAGACGAAGAAGCTAGAAAGAGAGTACAATCTCACACAAAGAACACAAAGGTAAAACTCTAACTCTCTTTGCTCCTTTTAACTCTAGGCGGTTCTTTTCTAACTTCTCTCTCAATATTTCTCTGTTTCCTTCAAAGTGATATCTCTCTTAATAAATTTAGGGCTATTAATTTAGCCGTTACAAAGACTGTGTGAAGTTAAACGCCATGGATCTAGAGTTACGGAGGAGAGGAATGTGTGAAGGTGGAGCGTTCTTGACAGCGCGTGGAGAAGCGTTATTAGGTTTAATCCATAGGCTAAAGAAATAGTTTGGACCCAGAGACGTTGGCCCAGATTGTGATATAAAATTATGTGGAAAAGTTTGTTTTTGAATGAATGTTTAGTGAGCTAATAATTATCTCTTAGATCCAAAAAAATTAAAGAAGAAATGCTGACGTGGCAGCACCAGGAATGAGTAAAAGGTAACTTTATATATATAGATATATTTACATTTATACGTTAAAATAGAAATTAATTTGAATGAAAAATAAAAATTCAAAGTGGATAGTTTATATTTATAAACTAATATATTTATATTTTTGTAAAGATTGTATATATGTATTTAAACACCTAAGATTAACATTAAATTAACATCTTTAATAATTTTGTAACGCTTGTTAACAGTTGTTAAATTATAACTTCAAATTCACCAACAATTCAAATATAAGGCCTTTTCAAAAATACCACTTTTCTTATGTCACTTTTTAAAAATACCCTTTCATGTTGTCCATTTTCAAAAATACAATTTTTCTATGTATAAAACAACTAAATTCTAAGTCTTAAATTTCAACTACTAAACCTTAACCCCTCAAAACTATATTTTAAATGTAAAATAGAGAACCCAAACCTATAAAAAAATCTTAAAATTAATTTAACATATTGTAATTTTGTAAAAAAGGGTAAAAATAAAAATGTTCAAAAAAAGATATTTTTGAAAAAAGTATCCCAAAAGGGGTATTTTTAATTCTCAATATAATTTTCAATGTTTTGAATTTGTAGAACAAATTATCTATATTATATATTTTTACATGTGATAATTGAAGTTAATTTGAACGACAAAACTATGATTCAAAATGGATATTTTAAAAATCTTAATTTTTTGTAATTTTAACTCTTTTTTTTTGGCAAATCCCTTCACCAAAATAACCAGATATATATATATATATTGTATCTTGAGTTCTTTAGAATCTTCTTTGTAAAGGCTTTATAAGATTATATATTTACATGTTAAAATAGAAGTTAATTTAAATAAAAAATAAAAATTCAAAGTGGATAGTTTATATTTATATTTTGTTTTGCAAAGATTGTATATATTTATTTACACACCTAAGATTAACATTTAATTAACATCTTTAATGATTTTGTAACGCTTGTTAACAGTTGTTAAATTATAACTTCAAATTCACCAACAATTCAAATATAAGGTCTTTTATAGAAAATATAATGAGATTTTTTTTCTAACCAAAAAAGTTTGGTATTAAACGTCCAAATAAAAATTAGATAGGATATCTTTTAGGTTTCTCCCCTTAAAATTTAACGTGGTTAATGAATTTTGTAACGTATGTTAAAGTATGTAAATATATATTAGATTTTGAGATATCTTTTACTCAATTTTGCCGATTTTTATCAAGATTTTAATTAATGCACACTATATATATAGCACATCTAGTTGTGATTAGAGCGCTTCTATACGACGTCCTATAGCCGTTAGATCAATTTTTATTAAGAACATTGTAAGGCTAATACAAATCCACGTCTGCACAAAAGCCGTTCACAAAATCTTGTTCATAATTGTAAAATGTAATATATATTTACATATGTGACTTATATTGGGCGGTGCAAGTAAAATATATATATTTACATATGTTTTACATGTGACATTAGTCTCTTAGATTGTGACATGTATCCATTTCTTCTAATTTATTTAGCATGAATATTAATTAATTAATTATGAATTTAAATATTATTAGTTATTGAACATTAAAGGGGATGTTCTCAATCAAACATTTTAAGTAATTTGTGTAAAAATAATAAATCTTATGTTATTTAATTATGAATTATAAAATGTTTAATGATATCTAATATTATTGAACTAGTGATTTGAAAATCATTTAAAAATAATAAATCATATGTTACGTCTAGCTAACTAATATTTTGCATGATTTTATCTCAAAACTATTACTTGATATAGGTTACTTCATTTTTGTTTCAACCAAGGATTAATTTTAGATTAAGTTATTGTTCAACATTAGTGTTTTACTTTCATTTTTGTAAGATATTATGGTTCTATAGAGTTAATGATTTCATAGGTTTTGTGCTACTTATAGAATTACGAACAATGAAGATGAAGATTACAAATATGTTAATGAGGAGATAAAAAAACATGAAATGGAGTTTGTTTGAAATTGAATGCACGAAATTTTGGATATTTTTGGTAAAGTTAGGGTGCTTAAGAAAATATGAATTTAAACAGTATAGACTTGAATCATCACCGCACTACCAACATCTGGGTAGTCCTCTCGAAACATCATACATGCCGGAGACAAGATTCACCATTGACAGGAGAAACAAAGGAAGAGTGAGGCAGTGAGGCAGAGAGATCTTAGGGTTTAGAAGGCACATATGAGATATTTGCTTTTGCAAGATTACACTAAAAAAATCAATACAAAAAATTATTAGTCAAATTTATAAACAAGAAAAATGATATTGTGGGTTTACAAGTTCAAATCATTAAATTGTATTCTCATCATTGTGACACGAACAATGAAAAACGAATTTTTTCCATATGTCATCAGACTTGGAAGATCAAGAAATTTGAACTTAAAAACACACAGCTTTTTTTTTTCCATATCATCAGATAATGAGAAGGAGATATATAGAAAAAAAACAAAAGCATAATCAAAATTAGGCTAATTAGCTTACCAAAACTTAATGTCAATGCAGTGAGATCCTCACTATCTTTGACATGTTTGTAAATGGTTGCAACACCTTAATAAGCCTAGGAAGTTTATCATTTCAAGATGGAAACTTATTTCCAAAACATCATGTTTGTCATTTCTTGTGCACAATGCAATACAATTTTGCACATCCAACTCCAAGCAACCCGATACCAAGAGAAGGAGAAATCAAGTTTAAGATCAGGGAAACCACGTATTGTATCACCATACCCATCTTTGTGAATCTTATGAGTTTTCCATGCATAATTCCATAAAAATTCCATCATCTAACATTTTTGCTATGCTATGGGAAATTATGAAACTGAGAGCACAGAAAGAAAGGTGAAGAGAGCACGAAAACATTTTTGCTAATTCTTATTTTATTATTCGGTAACATAATCTATTAGTGTAAGAAATTATTTTACAAATTAAGTTATCTCGTTCATTAGCACCAAAATTAATGATTGAAACATTCAAAATAATTAATAATGATATGTAAATCAATATTATCTATAAAGTATTATTATCTTCTTTATAGAAATTTTGATTATACATATTATCTTTTTTTTTTTTTTCAACGATTATACATATTATCTTCTTTATAGAAATTTTGATTATATAAGACACATTGCAGAGAAGAGTTTATGATGGACGTGGTTTGACTGAATCTAGCTTACTAGCTTCCTACATTCAACGATAATATCAAAACCCATTTAGTTTTGAGTTTTTATCTGATATGTGGTTCCAGGGAATGGAAAGAATCGTCACTGTGATAAAGAACTTATATAATGTTGATGCTTTGTTCTTCTGCTTCCCCATCATTGCCCATTGATTCAGAAGCAGGTTTCAAATGATCTTTCAAGTCCTCCAATACGTGAGGCTCTATTAGTTTCCAGAACAAAGCTGAGTTTGTTCCTTGTAGTCCGATCCAGAAGACTTTTCCTTTCTTCTTAACCCGACACTCCATAGATTTGCCTCTCAGAGCCTTTACTACCTTCTCAACACCTTCTAGACTTCCCTTCAATCTCAAGATAATGTCACCTTGCGATGTTCTAAAGCCGCTGTACATGTACCAGTAAGCAAGTGAGTGTGGTGAGAGCCACCGGTGAATCAGTTTTGGAATCTCTGGCTGACCCTTTGGCCAGAAATGATCAGCGTAAAACCCAAAGAATGAATGGGAAATGGAGTAGAACTCGAACGGTATAATATCCTCCTGAAAGTCGCTCAAAGGATGCAACCACTCGCGGAACTGGTCATGTATGTGTTGTCTCAGAATCAGATGAGCCTGAGAACTCTCTCTGAATTCAAATTTGATCATGTGGCTCTTCTTCTCTTTGTCTGATTCGATTTGCAAGCCACCTAACAGCAAGCCTACCAATACCTCACGTTGCTCTTTGCTTAACTTCATGCTCAACGGTCTCTTCACCTCTTTTCTCTTCAAGCTCAGGATGTAATCAAGCTTTTCCATGAGCGGTGGTTCGATTTCATATTTCTTCAATCTCATCAGATCATAAACTCTCTCTGCCCGCACTTGTTTACCAGAATCTAGGTATCCCTTTAAAAGGGTGTTGCATGATGTAGCATTCACATTGATTATCCCGTTGTTCTTCATCTCATCAAAGACATCCCCTGCTTTCTCAAGGTTACCGATCTTAACCAGTGACTCCAAGTATATGTTATATATGGTCTGGCTAGGTTGACATTTCTCCAAGCATTCAACAAAAGCCATCTCCAACTTCTCATGTAAACCTAAATCGAAGTACATTAAGGCTATCTCGATGTATGACGGTAAAAGCGGCTTCTTCCCGCTTTCTACAAATTCTTTTAAGAGAGATTCCACAAATTCCACTTGCTGGAATTTACATAGAACCTCAATGACTTTGTGGTATCCAGTAACAGTTGCACCACCTAGATGCTTCTCCATCTCCCTAAATATCTCCAGAGCTTTTGCAAAATCGCCAACTTTTGAATAAGCTTCCATTTTGTACACAAACGCTTGAGAAGGTATACCACAATCTAGATTAAGCAATTCAAGCCATGTCCTCTCAACTTCTTCCACACCTCCCTCTTTCGCATATGCTCTCAGTAACGACACCACAACTTCTTTACTTTCCTGAAAACCCGCCTTCTTCATCTCTTCTCTCAAAGAATTTATCCTAGCTGTGTCAACTTCGTCTTGACAACTATGCAGCGAGATTAGTCCACTATAGATATCCTTCTGAACCTCAAGCCCAGTTGTCACAACATTGTGAAAGATAAACTCAGCTTGCTTAAGGTGACCATTCAAATACCCTCCTCCTTGTTTGCTCAAGAGAGCTCTAAATAAAGAATTATGCAGACTAAGACGCGGTTGGTACCCTCCAAGCTGAATCATTCTGTTGTAAACGCTACACGCTTCTTCAAAGCAGCCTTCTACTGAGCTACTAAGATATGCAACTACAAGAATATGAAATGTAGACTCTCTAGGAACACGCCCTTGATTCAAAATATCGTCGAACACTTCTCGGCATTTCGTAAATTTTCGTTCTTTCCCCAAGAAATCAGCTAACTTGGTGGCTAACCCAAAATCAAACCTGTACCAATTCTGCTGTGTCATCCATCTATACACCTAAAAGATGAAAACTTTAAAACACAAATCAACCAAATCCATTGATAATCTTCTAAAAGTGTGATGATTTGTTCGAAAAAGGTTGTTACCCTGAATCCAGTTTCGTTCTCACGAATACGCATACAATGAACAGCGATGTAAGTAGCATCTTCTTGACGAACCCATTTCTTCTGAGCATTCAAGAGCCTCACAAGCGTCACGGCTTTATGCGATGGAACCTCTTTACACAGCCACGCAAGCTTAGACCGTCGCCACTCCTCCGGCAACTCTTCCAATTCTCTCACTTCAAACTCCGTTTCCACTCTACGGGTCGCAACGTTCCTAATGTCGTTCCTGGCAGACTCCACATCACCGAAATCGTTGGCGTCGCTGCTTCCTTCTTCCGATTCTGTAATGCCTGTAAGGTGTTCGACGAAAGTCCCGGTTCGTTGAGCTGCCGAATTAGCTGTGAAAAGTGGTGGAGTCCGCGGAGAGGACTTGGGGAAGAAATGGGTTTTGTTCCCATTAATTTTATGAGAGGAGGAGAGACGGCGGAGAGAGCGGCGTGAGTAGCTGCTGTGATGGTGGATAAGGGAGAGGGAAAGGGAACGGACGAGAGTTGAGCTGGAATTGATGAATTTGGGGATAGAGGAGAGAGATGAAACGTTGAAGGGTGATACGGCGATGGCGGAGGAGGAGGAGGAAGAGGCGACGGAGAGTGATGAAGAGAAGTCGCAAGCTCCGGTGACAATCATTTTTGCATCGCGCGCGGCCGTTGGATTTACTTTTTAGTTTGGTTTTGCTTTAATTTACTTTTTATTTTTGATTTTCATATTTTATTTTAAGGTCGTCTCAAATATAATAAACAAAGATAATGTTTTGAAACTAAAAAATTATAACTCAAATTCTATAAATAAATATACTATAAATAAATTTCTATACAAAAATTTACGTTTATAAAGATACCAAGTTACCAACTATATATGATTTAATAAAAACATAAATAAAACTTCAATTCATAAATAATCAAAAAATAAGAATTATTATTATATAGGATTAATTTATCTTCAGATTGTGTTAGAAGCCCTGTTAAAAAATCTCCGCAAATCGCTAGACTCATCCTCTCCACCTCGATTAATGATGACTAATCCCCGTCTAGCATCAATTATCGGATTATGTTTGTTTAATTTGATTATAATTCTTTTAATCAGATTATTTTCTACTTAATTTTGTGTATACCGATTATTTTTGGAACTAAATATAAATCGCTTAATTTCGTGTATATCGATTATTTTTGGAACTAAATATAAATCAAACATATATATTTTTGTTATTTAGACATTTAAATTAAGAGTTTATGATGTTTTACAATAACTAATGTATAAACTTTTAATGAAAATCATAATTCTAAAGACAGTACTATAGTTTTATATTTTTCTTTTAACAGAAACAGAATTATGCATATATTTAGTATAATATTTTTTGAATTTTATTATTAATTTAATAAAATAAACTTAAACTAGTCCCCAATTAATCCCCGATTAATCTCTAATTTTCTCGTTATGCGCTAGGCCTAACCTGACCGCCCGACTAGCGCCTAGTTATTTCTAAAACAGAAGTTAGATGAGGTAGAAATTAATATAATAATACAAGTAGGTTCACTAGATTTAATATGGGAATGTTTGTGTTTAAGAATGATTATTTTTAATTTCTCGCTATTTATTTGTAATCCGAATAAGCTTTTTCTTCTCACTATAAATGATGTTTAGACTTGTTACTTGTTAGAAACGACCTCTCAATCGGATTTCAGATATCGAATACCTAAAATATTTGGTGTATGGAGCTGTCTTTACATCGGCTTCCTATATGTAAAAAGGTTTCACGTATTAGCCTTCTCTAACACGCAATTAATTAATTAAAACATACATATAATGTGAGTGATCTGGTACTTACGCGCTTGCTTGCTTGGTTGCATGATTTTTCTAATGAACTGATGCTCCAAACTACCTTTTATTCTCTTAATGTCAAATGTGTGAAACTACTTCTTTTAGCTAAAAGTTATATGACTTATATCCAAAACAAAATATCGATTTTCATATATTCATAAATATACAGATAAAAGTTACCGATTCAAACGTTATTTCTGACTTTTTGTAATAACAATTATTAAAATATATTTTCTGAATTCTTTAATGTTCCTTTAATTTGGAGGCTACTTTTATTAATTCTAGTTTTTTCTTACTACCTGACTAAATTTTGGTAGATGAAGGCAAGGTTCGGTCGCCACGAGTCCACGACTCTACCGTCGCGAACAAGGAAAAAGACACAAATGATATATAACAATCACGGTCGTGATTCGAGAAACGCTGTTAGCCATCGAGAAGAGTCGCCGCAATTATTGGAAATAATTTGCAGGGAGCCAGGGACAGACAAAAGTCATATCTTCATCTAAAGACTAAAACTAAAGAATCGTTGCAATAAATTCAAAGTCCCCACGATCGATAGAGATACGACGCGCAGCAGCGGTGTGTTAGTTTGTGTGTTTTCTATCACATAAAGTAGTCGTGGAGACTATGCTACCGAACAGGACTAAAATTCACGAGCGGCATGGGTCTTGCACTCTTGCAAATTTGAGATAGAAGGAGAGAGAGGAGTTGCTTTTAAAAGCAAAGACGCAAATCATATGGTCACCTTTTTTTATTTAGCTAGGATCAATATATGTATCGTAAAGAGTTACAAAAATAAGGAATGCAATGGGTAAGAAATTCTTGGCTAAGAGTATAAAATAAACGAATATATTTTTTATTCTGAAAACTCATAAAATGTAAAAGTTCTTTTGATTTTAGTCTCCATTCCAAAAATGTGAAATGAAAAAGCGCAAAAATGCGATATATTTCATATTTCGATATATAAATTTTAATAAATATAAGCGCAGAAACATTCTGCCATTTTATTTATGTTTTGAATTTAAAAAAAAAAAAGAATATATTATATATAAATGTCAAAACAAGTTATAAAATATTTTAAAATATACACATATAATTCACATGGCGTGCATGTTTTATGTTTGACTTTATATAAATACCAAAGACAAAGAAGATGGAGTAAGAACCTCAAAGTAGAGAAAAAAAAAAAAAAAACTAAGAGAGAAAGAGAAAGAGAGAGGATGGTGATAAAGAGAATAGAGCTATGCATAGAGATTATGAAGATAGCAATGGAGTTCTTGGTGGTGGTGGCTGACGCCGTCAGAACCTTCTTGAGCCACTCTTCTCCGCCTCATGCTCACCACCGCCATGGCCTCTACTCTTACTCCCCTTCCCCTTATCGCCCTTCTTCCCCTTACATCATCGGCTTTCTTCCCTGAGTTTGTATATTGTTTTTATTTCCTTTGATAAATGAATGTTCATGTACATTCAATATTACTTAATTTTCAAAAAAAAATAAGAACTAGTTTTAGTCATTCTCATACGTTATCACTTGAGTTTGTAATTATTTGTTTCCTTCTCCAATTTCGTGTTTTAGGTTCCAATGTTGAAAATTTGTTGTGGAAATAAAATACTTGTAACCGTGGATTACGATATTAAACTATTTCTTGCAACAGTAAATGACTAAATGTTACCAAATTGGAACAGAACAGATCTGAAGCAAAGTTGGGGAAATTGAAAAGAGGTTGACGAATAAGACGTGCGTAAACACACTGGTCCCGTTTTCGGACAATAAGTCAATTAGACGTGTCTAGGTTCAACCGATTTCTCATTAATTTTATTTTAGGTGATTTATTAATAAGCCTAACAACTTAATTGACGCTTAAGCTTAACTTGTCAACTGTTTGTTTATTGCGTGATAAGTGTTTACAAGTTATCAAAAGTCACACATAGTTTTATATTATTTTTTCTTTGTTTACTACATAAACCGACGAAGCTACACATAACCTAAATCCACCACGACATTAACCTTAACAGTTTCTTTTAGAGACTTATATAGTTTAATTGGAGTAGCTAGAGGAAAAATGCAAAAAAGATTGAGTGATGTCTTGGTCAGATGCTTGAATGCTTCTAGTTTCTGTAGTTATAGGTTTTACCTCATTTAATTATCACAATATTGTTAAATTAGGGCTTTACTATGGGCTTCCAACTCAAAACCAATTGGCAATGAATGGAGAGGCCCTAACCCTATATATATTGCTCAAGTCCCTTCACATCTATCAGATGTGGGATCTTTTCTCCACACGCCCCCTCGAGATAATGGCTATTCTAGCCATCACGCCCCCTCGAGATAATGCTCTATTTTTTCAGCTATCTCGATGGAATTGGGCCTTCTTTTGGGCCATCAATTAATAGGGTGATCGGGCCTCTATCCGGGCCGGATTAATTAACAGGCCAGCGTGTGTAGGCTATGATACCATGTTAAATTAGGGCTTTACTATGGGCTTCCAACTCAAAACCTATTGGCAATGAGTGGAGAGGCCCTAACTCTATATATATTGCTCAATTCCCTTCACATCTATCAGATGTGGGATCTTTTCTCCACAAATATAAAAAGCATTATAAAATGCTTAGTTTCTATTCGCTGTAAAGAAATGTAATAAGGTAAAAAAGATTGGTCAGTCATTTCAAATGCAGGTAAGACTAGGACGGTTAAACCACAATCAAGTTGTCGATTCAGTAAAAAGCGTATAAAATTAGTAAAAATGATGAACAAATCCCTAATTCGGTACATATTTGTTTGGTTGCCACCAAATACATAATTAGGTTGGAACTTGGAATAGAAACATACTGATCAGATTTTGTAACGCGTGGTTATGAGTATTTGTGTATATGTTGCTAAAATAGTTGGACCATTTTATGTAAATTCTGATGCAACCGATCAATCAGACACAATCATTTTTTTATCGTTCCCGTACTGAATCATACTACATATAGCCAATCCACAAATTTATTATTCTTTATCATAAAGTCTTGAGCAAGATATATTCTTTGTTTATTTAGAAACAGCAACTTTAATGCTATTTATTTGGAGGACCGATTTTGCAGGCATCTTTATGAGGACCACTTTTGAGTCATGGTTGATTCTTTAATTGTTATCTTATTGTTATTTATAGAAATTTTTTTTTGAATATAATGTTAAATTATATTCAAAAGAAAAATAATGTTTATACAAATAGTGCATCATATGTTTGAATCCATAAAAACAGAGCATAAACAGAAGAAAACTGAAATTTTTTTTTGCTATCCGTCGTTTCATCCTCTAGCTTGAAATCATAGCTGTAAACCCTGGTCATACCGTCGATCCCCCATCCTTTGTATAGCTTGGAACTTGTTTCTAACTTGCTGATCAACCCACTTTATTATTTGGCTTGTCGTGTGCGCTGGTTCGATGTGCCTCCTCCCATTCCTCTCCTTCCAAATGGCGTAAACCAAGGCTTGAAAAATATATCGAAGGAGGAGCCCCTCTATGCAATCATTCTGATGGTCCGAGATATGAAGGAGAAGAGCGTGCCAATTTTGTGGTGTACTTCGCTTTGAACACTCCTTTGGCAAGAGCATCCCAAACTGCAGAAGCAAATCACAGGAGAAAAAGAGATGATCTCGTGCCTCTATTTCTTGTTGACACAAGGTACAGACGCCCGAGATACCCCTGTTCCACCGAAGCATTCGGTCACCTGTTGCCAATCTGTTATGGACAGCTAACCAGACGCAAAACGTGTATTTTGGCGTAGCGTGAAGAAACCAGACTCCTCGATACCATGCAACTGTGGTGGAAGTAGCTCTTATAAGATTCCAAGTGTCTTTAGTTGAAAACCGTGGGTGAAAGATATCATTCTTTCCCCTCCACAAAACCAAGTCTCGATGCTCTGTTTTTTTCTGAAACTGTTGGAACATGACCTCCTCAATCGAGTTTAGAGAGCCTTGACGATGTCTCCGACATCGATGAGATGACCATGCTTCAGCCATAGTCATTGATCGTCCAATCTCTAAGTCAATAACACCTCGTGCTCCTGCAATGTCCACAAGCCTCCCTAGTGGCGACCAGTTGTCGAACCAAAAAGAAGTTAACAACATACTTGCGACTTCAACCTTGGAAAAAGATTTTGCAAGAGCTCTATACTTTAAGATTTTTTTTTCCAGATCCAGGAGCCTAAACTGGCTGTCTCCTTCGCTATCCACAATGGTTTATGCTTCAGCAAAAACCATTCCACCCATCGAAAGCATAAGGATTCCCCATGACAGACAATTCTCCACACGAGCTTAAGGCAGCACACATCATTTGCATCTTTCAAACTTCGAAGGCCTAAACCCCCTTCACTCAGCAACTTACAAACCTGCTCCCATGGTAGTTTAGCCTTCTTTGGATTTATGTCAACCCCCTACCAAAGAAAAGTAGAACACAATTTTTCAATGTCACTGATACACGAGCGAGGTAACCGGAACGCTCCTAGCCAGAAATTGTAGGTACTCCAAACAACTGAACTAATGAGATTAAAACAACCAGAAAACGAGAGATAGTGAGATGTCCATGAACCTATGCGTTTTCTAATCTGCTCCAGCAACGGTGTATAGTCCGCAACAGAGAGACGTTTAGTAACCAAAGGTAAGCCCAAGTACCTTACATGTAGTTGACCAACCTCAAAGAGATACTCATTAACAAAGTGTTGTCGAGTTGTGGCCGGAACCCCAGCTAAATACAATGTCGACTTCTCCATACTGATTTTCAATCCCAAGATCTTTGCAAACTTGTCAAACATAGCAACAATACCTTCGATTGATCGAAAAAACTTAAATGGGTCAAACCAAGACTATGACATCGGGGATGGTAACCAAACTGCCCTGTCCCTGCCGCCCTGTCCAACAACTTGGAGAGGACTTCCATACATATGACAAACAGGTAGGGAGACAATAAACACCCTTGCCGAAGGCCTCGTGAACTCTTAAAATAACCCGCAAGCTCACCATTAACCTGAACCGAGAATGAGGCGATCGTGATACACAGTTTGATCCAATGTATGAACATGGGAGGTAACCCCAGTACAGCGAGGACATTAAAAAGAAAAGACCATTGAAAAGAGTCAAACGCCTTGGATATATCAATTTTTATAGAGCAGTATTCTGAAATGGCGTCCTTATGGTAGTCCTTCACCAATTCTGTAGCAAGTAACACATTTTCGATCAGCAAGCGATCCACAACAAAGGCAGATTGATTGGCCGCGATGAACTGAGGGAGAACCTGTTTCAACCGATTAGCAATAATCTTGGAAATGACTTTATACAGAACATTACAACATGAGATAGGACGATAGTCCTTCATCACAATGTCCTCTAGAGTTTTAGATATCAATGCAAGTATAGTGGAGTTGATCCCTTTTGGTAGGAACCCTTTAACAAAAAAAGATTGGATCGCCATAGTGAACTCAGAGCCAATAATATCCCAAGTCGCCTTATAAAACTCAGCCGTGAACCCATCAGAACCAGGGGATTTGTCATTGGGCATAGCAAATAAAACTGACCTTATCTCCTCACTTGAAACCGCAGCGGTGAGCTTTTCTTGATCAACCAGAGAACAATGAAATGGTAATAACTCCTGCAGCGCAGCAACAGAGATTCCCTCATAGTCAGGAGGAACCAGCTGAAGAAAGTTCCAAAAATACCTCTCCGCTTTCTTGATATCATCCCCTTTCACCACCCTTCCGTCACTACACTGAATTTCACGAATTGTGTTCGCCACCTACCTAGCCACCGCTGCACAATGAAATGCTTTATTCTTTTTGTCGCCCACCTGCAACCAGTGCAGCTTGGATCGCTGTTTCAGGAATTTCTCTTCAAGACTAGCACCATGCTCCCACCATAGATAAGCCTCATTTTCCTCTTCCATGGAATGAGAAGTAGGATGAGCCAATTATCCTGCTGTTTCAGACACATGACATCACATGCCTCTCTAGACCGCCGTTTCAAGTGACCAATACAATCCTTTTCCATGATCCAAAGCTTAGGCTTCAGTCCCTTTAATTTCTTAGTAAACCGATGCAGAGTAGATGTGGAGAGAAAAAGGCTCTTTTTCAGTCCAGTAGTCCCTCACCATAGGTTTGAAATCTTCAATTTTTGTCATAACATTTACAAATTTGAATGGTCGTATCTTATGGATAGGGACAGTCCCCTTGCCTATCAAATGAATGCGGCATCGTAAGTGATCTAAACACCCTCCCGCCTCAAATACACTATATGCCTGAGGAAATCCCTGTAGCCATACATCGTTTACCATCACTCGATATAGTTTCTTCATTATAGGATCACCATCCCTCTTATTCCACTAGATATATAATGGGCCATGAGATGCCATATCCATCACCACATAATGATTCACTACCTCCTAAAAATCCCCCATACCACTTGTGACTAATGGGTTGAGATCCACCCGTGAATGCTCCACCATATCAAGAGTCTCATTGAAATCACCAAATATCAACCAAGGTCTACCTCAAAAACGAGGTGAATCATAATGGTCCTTCAACTCCTCCCATAGTGTCTTTCTCTGTTCTGCAAGGCTCAAAGCATAGACAAAAGAGCAGAAAAACTCCTCAGCTTGATCCTCCAGCTTCACCGTAAAAGTAATAAGCTGTTCACTTTTATAGACTGGGGTAAGTCGCACAGTGCTCCGCCAGACAACCCATATGTGATCCTGACTATTATACTCGTAATTAGTTAATACCGACCAGCCATTAAAAATAGCTCGACGTAACCGCTCCACATTGTTCTCTCAAACTCGTGTTTCCAACACACACCCAAACTGTAAATTACTCCTCTCCAGCCACCTTTTAACTATGGAATGTTTTGAAGATTTATTTAAGCCCGGACATTCTAAAAGAAACCCGACATCTAATGGTAATTGGGGGGAACCTTCTTGCCCAATTCTCTAGATTGAGCTCTAGAGGACTGAGTAGAAGAGTTGGATATTATCTTATTAGCAGTTTTTGATTCCCTAGGAAGAGATGGCCGTAACACAACCCCAGGTTTAGCTCCGTGGGCCGTTACCATCGTAGGAGGAGGTAACCCCACCGTAGAAATCTCATCGGAGCCAGAGGAAGGTTTATCCTCCTCTCCCCCTCCTTTCACCTCCTCATCCTTGGCCCCCTCTAGACCAGCGTCTTCTTCAAGAACTGAATATGTGTTTGAGAGGATAGGGACCTCACGTAATTGTAAAACATCCGTCTGCTTTCTCGGGCTACATCCTGATCTCGAAGGAGTAACCCAAGGATGCTCCTCCGTCACACCAGTGTCCCCAGTGGATACCTCCGTCGAAACAATCCCTGTACTATCCTCATTGGTGACCATCACCTGTACATCAGTAATGTCAACCACTTTCGGCGTAGCACCTGTCACAAGCGCACCTGAAGTAACCTGATCACCATCTTTCGATGAACTCAGTGTTTTTTGGGAATCAACAGAAAGACATGTATCTTTCACATGGCCCCACTTCTGACAATAGCCACACCTTGGAGGTAACCAAGGATAGGCATAGTTAATAACAGTATCCAATTCACCCTCCTCTTCTCCAGTAAACACATACTTCCGAGGCAAATCCTTTGTCAAATCCACTTCAACCAAAACGTGTTCTTCATCAAACCTAGAACAAGTGTCCGTGTTGGGGTGCAATCTAACAGGCTTACCTACTGCACTAGCGAGAAACTCCAGACCCTTATCAATAAATAATGTGGGCGGAATGTTCGTAAGTGTAATCCACAATGGGATAGACTTCACTGCTGGTTGGGTATCCTCAGTAAACGGAGACCACTTTGAAACTATTATTGGAATTCCACATTCCTCTGTTTAAGATACGCTGCCAGATACCTTCATGCCTGACACAAAACTTCACCATAGAGTCATTGACTGCATAGACATCAATGAGAGACGACCGATCCCCCAATCTCCAAATTTTAATCACAATCATGTGAATCTTCCCCACATGTGGAGCCTTTCCATTCAAAAATTTACCAATTATAAAGTCCTCCCATAGTGGCTTTGCTCCAACAAACACCTCCTTTGGGACCACAACCTTTTCCTTCCCATCCACCTCTGAAACCACGAACTTCTGTTTAGTGAACACATGTTTAGTAACCGCTTTGAGCCAGTTCCGACTTACCCCCTCGACTTTCTACAACCTGAGCCTGAGTCGAAACTTCCTTAATACGCCCCTCTACTCCCTAATCAAGTTGGTTATCCCACCGAACCTCACCATCGATAGATCCCACTATCACGGGGGAGGACTCTTTACGCACTACCTTCTCCAAACTTCCCCGTCGATGGCTTGGAGAGGCCGCCGCCGGCATCATACGTGCAAAAGAAAGCAAGAATATCGAAGAAATCCTAGTCACCTTAAAATCGCCTGCCACGTCAGCTTTTTTTTCATAGAGATTCTCCAACTAAATTATATAATTGTTTAGATAAAATATATTTTGTTTTTGTTGCGATTATTTTTTGAACATTTTTTAAAAACACATCTTGAGTATGAGTTTAAGAGATAAAATCATAAAAACATTATATTCATGTCTACGTTGTGTAAGAATATAATTTTCCCTGTGCTGAAACTCAATCTAGATCCTTCCCTGCACGAAAGAAGACAGAAAGCAAGAGCTTGAAATCCTGCGTGGAATAATGTTTTCGGATCTTTTGTTTCTCAGACAAGAGTTGACTACGATTTTGTTTCGTTTGTGTGCACCATTTATTATGATTATAATGAACCAACGTTTGGATTCTGATTTCGCAAAGCAAACACTTCCTAGGTTTGCTTATTTTAATGCATACATCAATACCGGTAGCACGACAAGCTACGGCCTCAGAAATCAGCGACCTCTCTAGCCCTACGACCCTATCCAGAGATTTTTGTTTGTTGACGACGTCAGCCCAATTTTTAGTTATTTTCCTAACCCGCTAAGCCTTCCAATATGAGATTAATAAAACTGTGATCTTTGTACTTGCTATTGGTGGACGACCTCTCGCGTCTTCCCAATGTACTTAGTTCTCATAATTTTCTCCTGTAATTTTTTGTTTGAGTTTTGTTTATAGTAATTAGTAATTACTATATATGAATCTTCCACATTTACATGTGGTATTGAATGAGCTTGACACACTTTAATAGTTGTTAGAATCCTCAAACTTCACAATATGTACACGCCAAAGATATTCCTATGATCACGCACTTAATATATAGTTGCGATGCCGATGTCGATGATTACCACTTTTTATCAAATTGTATTGTTGTGAATCGTGGATTGTCACTTATTCTCATACAACACTATCCACAAAACCGTCATCCCCTTCTTATGTGGCGTCATAAACCTTCACCACCACCACCAACAATCAATTTACTAAAAGCATGTTTATTGTAAAACCAAAAGTATATAATTTAAAAAATATTCAAGACTTTCCATAAAAATACAAGCTAACTGCAAACATAGTATGTCATAAATACTAACTAGGAGATATCCATGCTACAACTTCAGGTTACATTTTCTCCAAAGATTGTAATATAGTCTACAAAAATTATAGTTGTATTATTTTTTTAAATTATTTTGGTTATGACAATGTTTATTTTAAATATTGTAATTTTTTGGTAAACTGACATATATTTTTTTTTTTGAATTTCACATGTATATTTTTATATGTTTTGATAGCGGAAATAAAGAAATAATATATAGATTACATATTGTTTGAGAATATAATTAAACGGATAGTCATATAAAAAATTGAATGTTCAATTAAAACAAATAGATTGATACTGGAAATAAAGAGATAATATATAGAATTATTCATTGCTGTGTAATTGAATTTAGTTTTTCTTTAATTACATGTTGTTTGAGAGTATAATTAAACGGATAGTCATATAAAAAAATTGAATGTTCAATTAAAACAAAAACAAATTCTAGTATGACTAATGGAGATTAATATTTTATGTATATTAGTATATTGATAACTGTAAATTCCATAATTTTATTGATATAGTATGACTATTTAGTTCATAGTAGTTGATTTTAATTTTGGATATGGCAAAATAATTATATGTGTATAGTCTTAAAACATTCATTAGTTCATATTCTTGTCTGATTATACCAGATCAATATCTAATGATCTCATTACACAAATTCTTTTAGAAAATTATATTGTTTCAATTTTTCTGATATATACTATCATTTTATATTGTTTGTTTGTCGTATTTGCACACATTATTTGGTGAGATATTTTAAAATATTAATTATAATATTGTAATTGTAAGCAAATAAAACTTTTGAATATATCAACCCACATTATATTATTTTTTCAACTAGCTGATGTGGAAAATTATACACATAATTTTCATATAGATTGAGTAATATATGTTTGTTTAAAAAATATTCAAATCACAACATATGTAGGAAAAAAACTACTGCTTACCAAAAAAAAAAACTTATTTATTAATTATATGTATTTTATGAGAATTCAAAACAGTTTGTAAATGAAATCAAAGAAAGATGATAGGAAAATAATAATTTAAAATCTAACAAAAACTTATAAATATAATAATTAAAAATAAATCATATTTTATTATATTAAATCTTAGTTTTCAAAATTTGATTAGGTAACAATAATTGAAATTTTAATTACTAACTTTCATACATAATTAATTTGAGAGAGAAATTGACTTACTATTTTATGGAAACTAAGAATTATTTTAATATTTTTATTAGTTTAAGACTTAAATACTTAATGACAAAATTTTAAAAATGAACATTTTAAAAATGGCATTTGATGTAGATATTTACAAAGAAAATGTGTAAAATTATATGGATACTTGTGCCTTAATAGCCATAAGGCCCATAACAGTGTATAGATTATTTCTAAAAATTTGAGATACACATCATAGAAATATCAAGTAATTAAATTAAAAAAATTATTAAACACAATATCTCTAATACTATTAAATATCGGTTGTCAAAAAAAAAAGTACTATTAAATATCATAAAATAGGATAGAAATGTTTAGAGATATTAGTACTATTAAATAAAGTTTAGAGATATTGTGATTATTAAATAAACTTTAGAAACATTTCTATCATATTTAATCAACGATTTTATGTCTTCTTTATAAATACTTAAAAGTTAAAACAGAGAACCCCTAAAACCATAAAGCCCTAAAACCTAGCAGTAACAGAACACAATGACGACGACTCTTCCAACATCGTTTTCTTCATTACCGGAGGACATCGTTCTCAACTGTTTGGCTCGTGTCTCTAAGTACCGCCGTCCAACTCTATCCTTAGTCTCCAAATATTTCCGATCTCTCATAGCTTCCCCTGATCTTGAGGCCACACGTTCCCGCAACGGAATAAAAGAAGAGTACCTCTGCGTCTGCTTTGACGTGCAAGATAATGACAATCCTCGCTGGTTCACACTTGTACCATTTCCGACACAACAGAAACTGAAACCAATCTTTTCGTCGTATAAACATCCCCGTTTATCCACCGTTCTTTCAATCGGTTCAGAGATTTACATAATCGGAGGCCTCGTAAAATATGGAAAGAAAGGCAATAGAGTGTTGGTTCTTGATTGTGAATCACATCAATGGCGTAGACTACCAAATATGCGTCTATGTAGAAAATCTCCAGCCGCTGATGTAATTGACGGTAAGATTTACGTGATTGGAGGCTCTAACTCCCACAAAATCGAGAATTGGGGAGAGGTTTATGATCCAGAGACCAAAATTTGGGAGCCATTATTGCCTACAACAGTACTAGATCTCACTACTCGTAAGAGTGTGGTTCAAGGTACACTTGTAATGGGTGGGAAAGTTTATGATATGGATGGTTTGAAGCTTAACTTGAACACGAAGGTTTGTTTGGTAGAAATAGAGAACATGATGTACCAAATATCGATTTCGGATGGGATGTTAGTGTGGTGTGATCTAGAGGAGAGTTTGGAGTTGAGTCGTAAGGTTGAGGGACTTGAAGGAGTGCCCCGTGATCCATATTTTACTAGTCATCTTACTTGGGTGGCAAGTTACGACCGAGGAAGGAGAGTAACAGTTTGGTGGAAGTTGTTAATGAGTCGTAGAAATCGTGATTTGGACGAATGTAAAACAGAGATTTGGTGTGCAGAGATTTCGTTTGAGAGACGCGATTTAGGAAGGCTTTGGGGATTTGTTGAATGGTCTAAGAATGTGTTTATTTTTGACCAAGACGAATCTTATCCTGATTTCTTTTTGCATTCTGCTATTGTGACATACTGATTTTTTTATTTTAGTTTTAGAATTTGTACGGATTTTTTCTTTTAGGTTTTTTTGGTACAACCAGCATGATTTTTTAAGAGATTTTATTGTGTGCTTGTTTAAAGAAAATATTACATTGTCTTTTAGACTATTGGTTCCATAATTAGTTACGAAGAAATGGAACAAGCTCAGAGAGTTGCTTTCTTGCTAACAATGATCGATCCGGTTGCTTCTAAGTCAATGTCTTTGGTACTTTTCCCTTCCTGAGACAGATTCTCCAACCAGAACCAAATGGTAAAAGCTCAAAGTTTAGTCCTTTGTAATCTATGGAACTGTCAAGAAACCTTTCAGGATTAAACTCATCCGGGTTGGTCCAGAGCTTTGGATTGCGTGCGATGGAGTGAATGTTGACCATCAGCTGCGTTTTGGCGGGGATGTCGTAGCCTTGGATCTTGATGTTAGACAATGTCTCTCTTGGGAGCAAGAGTGGAGCTGCCGGGTGTAACCTGTATGTCTCCTTGACCTTGAGCTTGAAGTAGTGAAGCTTATTGAGTTCATCTTCTTTGATTCTCTCCGGGTGTGTTCCGAATCTCTTCTTGTACTTTCTTCGTCACTCTCGGGTTTCGGATCAGCTCTGTCATTGCCCAGGCGATAGTAACGGCACTTGTGTTTACTCCTGCTAGGAATATGTCCTGACACAATCACAAACACGTAACTTCAAATCAAAATGTCACAACTCACAAGGTGTTTAAGTGTATAAGAAAATTAATTTATCCCGAACGCGAGCCTACACACGGTACTCGCTATGAACCTGAAAAGGGTCTTCGTCAGATTCACCGGGGATTGTGTCAAAGCTGACTCGGTCAGTTTTTTGACCATCACGTCATTCTCTTCCTCTCTGATACACCTCAATGACTTCAATTTTCTCACGTTCAAGAGCTCCATAGCCACGAGCATCCTTAACGCTTTCCATTCCTCACCATAAGGTGCGAATCCGATGTCTTTGAAGTTGTAAGAGATCATTCTGGTCGCTACCATCTCTGGTCGGCTACAACATTCAAGATCGAGGGTCTTGAGAACTTCCTCTGCTCCTTGTTTTGATGAGATCACAACCACGGGAACGAATCCGAAATGGAGAAGCATCACTGGTCCAAACTTTTGGGAGAGGTCTCGAAAACATATGTGAGACAATCCTTTGACGTTGTGTAAGTTTCCGATGCTCGGAAGCCTTTGTGGCCCCGGAGGTAGCTTCCGTCTTTTGAGATTTTTAGAGAAAATTGATAAGGAAACTAAAAAAATGGGTAAGAAACAGAGGAAACAGAGCAAGATTGACATTGTTTGCTACATCTTTAAAAAAGTGCATATATAACTTAAAGATGTAGCAAACAATGTCAATCTTGCTCTGTTTCCTCTGTTTCTTACCCATTTTTTTAGTTTCCTTATCAATAACTATAAAAAAAAGTGCATATATAACTTAAAAATACATCTTTTTAAAACAAAAATTTCCCCTAACAAATTGATTAACAAGGAACAGAGGGAGTACTATTCAAATAAGTGAATAACCAAAGTAAGAGTTGTCTTTGTCACATTATCAAATAATTTAACATATCAGAACGGATCATTTAATTACCAGCCATGAATTAAAACTAAGAGGTATTGTACAAACAAACCAAGCTAAGAGGTATTGTACAATTTTTATTCTGTAGTTGTATATAAACACAAATTAAAAGCCAAAGAAGAAACAAAAGCCGAACCAAAATGAATTATATACAAGAACCAAGCCAAATTTTTGCTTATGTTTGGTTTAAATAGTCGATTCGAAACAAAATATGTTAATGCATACGCACCAATACAACGTTAAAATCAGAATAGTTTGATTACTTAAACAAGTTATACTACACATAGTACATACTGTATCGATGACTTCCACAAATCATAAATTTATAAGAAGGTGCAGACAGATAAGTTGGAATGGCAATATTTGGTGGGAGAATAGAATTGAAAGCAAAGTAGTGGGCTTTTGCAATTAAATTTTTGCTATGTAGAGAATAAAGTAGTGTTAGCCGTTACGTTCTTCTATATTGTGGTGGTTGTAAATAATGTTGTAGAAGTGTTGCCACCTGAGAAACGTAAAGTGGGAATGCATGAGAAACCACTTCCTTGGCGTTATAGAACCGATAAACACGTGACAGTGCCCGTCTGAATTTTCGGAACCCGGCAGATTTTGGAAATGGCGCATGGTGATTTTTTGCACCTTAGATTGGAATTGAGCACATTGGGTTCCAATCATCTGATTAAGGGTTAGATAAAGGGGTTGGTCATTAGATCGGTGATGATGATGCGTCATAGTGTTAGGACATTCAAAAGATGATTTGAGTGAACGCAACAATAATTCTTGCAAACTTTTATTGAACGCAAAATGTGTATGTCAACAAATACTGAAAACTACGTTTACAGATCAATAACCCAGCTAAACCAATTTCCAAGTAAATACTCTGGAAGCAACAGCATATTATTTAAAACAAAAACAAAATAAAACTACCAATCTCTTCCCTGCTTTAATCTTTGGTTTCTAGATTTCATCAAACATTCAAGATCCAGACAACAAAGAAGCAGAGCACAAGTGGGAGAATAAAGAGCAGCCTAGCGAAAGAGATGATAATATCTACAAAGAAAAACTAAATCGAATCCGAGTCATGTTAAAGAAAAGAAAAAAACCACATAAAAGACCCATCTAACTCTTATTATAATATCAGGCAGAGGGCATTGAGGTAGATATCACAACATAGGATAAGTACTGAAGTCCTTCCTGAATCTTTGTGATAGCTGTGCTTTGGTCAGAGCGAAGACTATCGTTGAAGGTGCTTGCTTTTTCTTGCACGGTTGATGTCTTCAGAAGTTCATCTTTGGAATCAGCAGCAGCAGTAACTCCTTTAATCGCAGCTGAGTATGTTTCGGATACATCTGATATACCTGCAATGTGGGAAAGGGTATTTGGAAACTGTCACTTTTCGTCTACTGTTTCACAAGCATATAGTCTTCTGTCTAAATCCCAGACGCTAACTATATACAAAACTAAACTAAGGCAAGAGAAAGCCCCTAAGTGGCTACGGTGAACTTTAATTTCCAAGAACTTCCCTTTTTTACAGTTTTAGTCTGTGTAGTTGAAGAAACGTTGCTTTGCTTCTACCTTCTTCTTTTACAAATGAAAAGAGCTATTAATATAATCCTTAAATAAGATGATTCTAGCAACCCAGGATACTCGGTAAGACATGCGATAGAACAGTTATAAGTCAAAGTAAGTTGAATAACTGTGGACCAACCTGTTATAAAACTGTTGGAAACTGCTTCAACATATCCAGCCATTGATTCTGCCTTGCCTTTAATCAGCTTAGCTTTCTCAGTAGGATCCTCTGGCCACTCGATTTTCAACGCCTCAGCGTCTTCATCCTGAACTTTGTTGGCATGAGATATCATGGACTTACTGAGGATAAGCAGATGAGTGACTGCAAAACAGCACATCTCTGAAAGCCTCTGCAGAACGAGATTTCATTTTAGTTGGTGGATTTTTTTTCAGCCAAACAAAACAGAACAATACTAGTGGTAGTAGAATAAATATTCTTAATTTTAAACAAGAATATGAAGGGATCACTCTTCGCACATGAACTCCTTCTGAGTGAAGAGATTCAAGCCTGCCACCAGTTCGCTGGATCATATCATTTACGTTTAGTCCCGCTAAAGCATTTGTGAACCTGAAAAACATAATTGACAACCAAATGAAAAACAGGTCTACGAAATATAATCCATACATATTTATCACTTAACCTTACATGAGAAATTTCCTGATGCAAGATTCCAAGTTTCTAATTTTCACCTCAACTGATATCTATAACGTTCTTGGGCATTGAAGGGACGTATTGTGGTGATTTAATGAGAAAGTACAGATAAAGGAAACTGATGGAGAAAATCAAAATGTCGAATCTGATAGATGGAAAGGGAAACAATGATAATTACCCAGCAGCCATATCAGCAGCTTTGCTGACACTCGAGTTATGCAGATTCTTCATGTCATCATCATTGCCTTCAGTTTTGATATCAATATTTTTCCCTTTGTCAGACTCTGCTTTACTTTTACTCGTTTCATCAGCGAAGCTGAACAGTTGTTGGATTTGTTTGAGCTTTCCATCGTACAACGATTTCTCATCTGGTGACAATTTCCCCTTTCTCCTGTTGAACAACAGAGTATAGTGGCTTGCCAATGCTTCCAATTCCTGAAATCGCCATAAATAAAATAATTGAGGGGGAAGACAAAATCGATTATCAGAGAATGAATTGCCAGGTGATTTTCAGAGATAAGTGGGTAACCTCAAGCTGCTCAGGACCACCATAAATGTAAAAGCATCGATCAAATGTCACTTCCTCAAGTACTTGATCTACCCCATTCTTCTCAACCCCAAGACCAGTCTCTGTAATTAGTAAATCCATGGTCTCCTTGCCAACAAATTCAAGTACTTGCATTCCTTTGGCAGTTAATGCTTTTCCCGTCTGCAGAACAGAAGTATGGCTAAATATAATGTTAAGCTAAGAAGACAGAAAACGACACAAAAAAAGCACAAACCTCCAGTAGAGACGGTGCACCAGATCCAGCTTCCCTGGGCGAAGAACCTTGCTGGACACTGTTCTCAAGCCTACAAAAGAAATTGCGGAGCGTAAATAACTTGATCTTCTTCCTAGGGGAACCAGTCTATACCGAAGAAACACATGACCTCTGGGTTCATTAAGCCACCACAGTCTAAACCAGTCATAGGCAAACAATGTATTCTTATCTTCAGGAAATGACAATTATAGCTTGCATTTTACTGGTAATGAATAAAAAAAGAGCACGCTAATTTACCAAAAGAAGAATCTTTAAAAGTAAATGAACTTAGTATGGTCATTGTATGGTGTGCCAACAAAGTTTAAATGCTCAGACCCCTTATGTGCAGAAAGGGAATGCTAAAAAAGTTAAAGTAATTAACTTTGGAGTTAATAAATAATTCAAATTCCAACACTCCAGTTTCCAATCAAAGGATTACTTTTCATTTGTCCTTAAACATTTTCCTTAACAAAGTTTGTAATTTTAAGATTAAAGCTATCAGTAAAAGAAAGAAGAATGTTAAAAGGAACATACTTTTGCACCAAACTTGTGCCCCCTTTTAACGCATTTCCGAATGCCTGCCAAGCTCCAGAAGTGAAGCTCTCAACTGAATCGTCGAAAACCTTCAAACCCTGGAGAAGTAAGATCTTATAGTTACTATTTAAATTATAAACAAATGAAGAATAACGACTTTAAGCCAACAGTAAATTAAACAAAAAAATGGATGAACAAAGGTATATGTAGGAAAGAGCATTATAGCATTTACAATATTATCATTTATCAGCATAAACATAGACAATGACTTGTGCATAAGAAGCAAGAAAAAACATGCCTGGCTAAGAAGCGACTCTTCACTGGCACCCTCCAATCTCTCGAGAGCTGACTTCTTCAACTTTGAGTTCTCATCATCACTATCCTGCTCTGTATCAGGTTCTTCAGTTTTCTCTTCTTCCTTGGCAGAAGATTCAGAGTCTTCATCTGCTTCTCCCATCTCTGCAATGCTTTTAGCTGCTTTCTCTGCCACTGCTGCAGCCTACAACGGGAGGAGAAAATCAAGGTTCATCATTATTCATAAAAAGAATGAATTTTTAATACTAGTAAAACCAAGTTTCCTAAAACAAATATATACTGAAATAAACAGACATCGTACCAGAACCTCTCAAGATAGAAAGGTTACATTATCTTTCTAAAGTAGGCTGGGATAGATAATAAATGGAACCAATAAACACATTTGTATTATCCCATCAGATTAATCCTAATATATCAAATCAATTCACTCTTTAAGAAACTCATGACCACATCAAAATAGCAATGCAGAGTTTGAATGAGTTACAATACACCACAAAAGCGCAATCAATTGGTACCATACGCTTCGGATCCAATATCAGAAAACACTGAATTCGTAAAATTAGGTCAAAATTACGGAGTGGGGGGGGGGGGAACATACATTACGAGATATATCTTCGGCAGCTTTTTGAAGATCCGAAAGCACAGAGAAGCCAGAGAAACCCCATCCCCAACCACCACCAGAACTCTTGGGCGTCGCATCCGATTTCTCAATCTCGGGCTCCTCTTCCTTAACCGGGGATGATTTCTCCTCGTGCATTTGTTGCTGCTTGTCTTCCTCCATCGTCGTTTCGAAACCAAATTAGGGTTTCCCAAAAATCGAATTTACCAGAAATGAGCGATTGGGTTTTGTTCGAAGGAATGAAATGGAACTAAAGATTTCGAATCGAAAAAGGAAAAACTGTAATTCAGTTAGCTCAAACTCTAAAGGCTTAACCGGAAAATCATGCTTATGCTTCGTCGTGCAGCAAAAGGATCTTCAACCATACGTCATCGTTTTGTATTACATAAAAAAAAAACATTCCATTAGCCCAATAATCCAATACCCAACACTATTACGCCAATAGCCCAATAGGTTTACTAAAGTAAATTAACTACCTCTCAACGTATATTTTTTGGGAAAAGTGTTATAGAAGTAGTCAAGTCAACTTAGCAATGTTGAATAATTTTCTCTAATATAGTTTTACAATTAATTATAGAAAAAAAACACAATTCATCACAGAAAATTGACACCAAAATATTTTTCTGTATTAAAAAAATAAATATGAACTCATAAGAATTAATGTAAATTCATAAGAGAAACAAAAAAACTACAATGATCAGATTCCACTATATTTTTACAAAATCTGAAACCAAATACATACCATTTTGGTTTGGCTTGGTTTGGTTTTTCTGCATATCCCTAATAAATTTATACTTCACCTTTTAATAAATAAGTTTATCATTAACTGAAAAATAGGGATAAAATATGAATTACAAAAATTGTATCAAAATATAAAATGAGACATTTTTTTTTGATGAATCAAAAGTTAAATATTAAAACGATAATATTTGTGAAATGAAAAAAAAAAATTATAATAACTATTAATTGAGCGAACAATAATTTATAGGTTTAATTTGTTCTAGGTCCTACGATATGGTTAAACTACTTCAAGAAATGGTCCTTGGTTAATGTGTGGTGACTTCAACGAGATATTACACAACAATGAAAAACGAGGTGGCCGTGTAAGGGAAATTTGGAGTTTCACAGATTTCAGAAACATGGTTAATATCTGCAAAGTCTCTGACCTTCCTTTTAAAGGTAATAACATGACTTGGTCTGGCAAACGAAGGAAACATATAGTTCAATGTTGGCTTGTGCTCTTGCTAATGATCAATGGAAAGCTACATTCCCAGCATCTGAAGTTGAATATTTAGAAATGGTTGAATCTGATCATCGCCCTGCGATAATTAAGATTAAAAGAACAACAGATAGAGTTATTGTTGATATCAAAAACAACAATTAGAAAGATTGAATTAAGAAACAAGATCTGGGCAGACTTTCGGTGTAAATCGACAAGAACAATGAAGAACAAACGAACTGGATTTTTGTATTGATTTTCTGTGTTGATTTGTTAAAGGTTACCTATCTTTTTCTTTACAAAAGCCAAATATTTAAACTCATCCACAAGCCCGACTCCTCCTGAATCTCCTCCTGTAATCTCGGATGTGATCTTGACCTTGACCTCCCGACCTCATCTCTAGGTTGACCTCGCCCTTCGGCTCGAGTTCTCTTCTTGAGCCCATGTTGGGCCCAATTGTTGGGTTTACGTTTACTTCTTAGTGGGCTTTTTCATTGGGCCTCTAAGCTCGCGAAACCCAACACCAACAGTTAAGAAGCCTTTTCAGTTTGATACAAGACTATGCAAAATCCAAGAATTTCAAGATGTAGTGCAGCAAAGTTGGAATGGTCCAGAGTCAACAAATATGTCTCTCTACGAGTGAATCCGTCATTGTAGAAAAGATATCTCAGCTTGGAAACGAAATCACAATACAAACTCTGCAATTCAGATTAAGGAATTGACACAAGAACTTGATGCAGCACACACCAACCCGTCCATATCCACAGACCAAATTCATGAACTACAAAGACGTCTCAGTAATGCTTACAGAGAGGAAGAAAGATATTGGCAGTTGAAAAGTCGTAATCAGTGGCTACACCATGGCGATCGTAACACTCGTTATTTTCATGCTTCCACCAAAAATCGAATAGAGAGGAACCGATTAACGTCAATCCTCGATGAAAATGGTACAAGAATATATGGGAACCGTGAGATTGCAACAGAGGCAACTAGCTATTTCAGCAACTTGTTTACCAGCACTACTACAACAGACATCTCTAAGAACCAGTGGTATCGGAGGAGATGAACAACCTACTTGTGTCGGAAGTCACCGCTGAAGAAGTACGATAAGCTCTGTTCTCTATTGGTGCAATACAAGCCCCAGGTCTTGATGGGTTTAATGCTGCATTTTATCAACATTATTGGGAAATAGTTGGTCCTACAATAATATCAGAGGTCAGGAATTTCTTCACCACAAGAGAGATGCAGCAAGAATGGAATCATACTAATTTGTGTCTAATTCCTAAGAATGACCCCAAAACGATGAAAGACTTTCGTCCCATCGCTCTATGCAACGTCGCATATAAGATTATATCCAAAATCTTAACCAAACGACTGAAACAGGTCCTCTCCCAGGTGGTATCTGAAACACAAGCTGCGTTCATCCCATGCCGATTCATCACAGACAATGTTCTAATTGCTCATGAAGTACTACATTCCCTCAAGGTCAGACAAAGGTGTGCTAATTCATATATGGCTGTGAAAACCGACATTAGTAATGGCTGTGTTGATAAAAAAAGGGTTTCACCCAACCTGGATCAAATGGATAATGGAATGTGTTGGATCAGTGTCTTTCTCTGTACTGATAAATGGAAGTCCATATGGTTATTTTTGGCAAAGCAGAGGAATACGTCAAGGGGATCCTTTATCTCCATCATTATTCATTCTTTGTGCGGATGTCCTTAGTTCGTTACTATCACAAGCTACACGAGAAGGACGCATCCAAGGAATACAAATCAGTAATGGTGGTCCTTGAGTGTCCGATCTCCTATTCGCTGATGACTCATTGTTTTTTCTCAAAGCAAACCATCGTAATAGTGTCAATCTCTTACAGATATTCAGAGATTATGGTGAAGCATCAGGGCAGATTATCAACTTTGAAAAATCTTCCATCACATTTGGGAGCAGAGTATATCAAAGAACAAGAGATCAAATCAAACATATATTGCAAATTCCCAATGTGGGAGGTGGTGGCAAGTATTTGGGACTTCCAGAACAATTTGGTAGAAGGAAAAAGGAAATGCTACAATATATCCATACCCAAGTCAAACAGAAAACAGATGGATGGCAAACAAGGTTTCTCACCACAGCGGGTAAAGAAACACTTATCAAGTCTGTGGCATATGTTATGCCAGTATACTCAATGAATTGCTTTGAGCTACCAAAGGAGTTATGTTCTGAATTGGATAGTCTGATAGCCATATTCTGGTGGAGTTCAACACAAGAAAAAAAGAACATTTCATGGGTAGCATGGAAAAAAATGGTTACGCCAAAGAACGAAGGAGGTCTGGGTTTCAGGGAGTTCCATCTTTTTAATCAAAGCATTGTTAGCCAATCAAGCTTGGAAAATTCTCCAGTGACCAGAAAGTCTCATTTACCGTTTGCTTAAAGCACGATGACTTTCTTTTCAGCATCGAGAGGAACTAAGCCGTCCTATGGATAGAATTCACTTAGGTTTGGGCGCGAACTGTTAAAGAATGGAATACAATACAATATAGGCAATGGACGGCTAACTAAGTTGGGATTAGATCCGTGGCTACCAACTAACCCCCCCCCCCTGACCACCTCTATTGATCCGGTAAGGTGATTATGAGTTACCATTGAGTACCTTAATTGATCCAGTATCTCTCCAGTGGGATGAACTTCAGGTTCAGCGATTTATTGATCCAAGGGACCACCATTTGATCTACAAGACCTACCTTCCACAGATCCCAACGATGGACTCTTATATTTGGAGCGGGACAAAAAATGGGAAGTATACTGTTAAATCTGGCTATTGGAAGGCACTAAGTTTGGATAGAGATGAAGATACTCCTGCAGCGCCACTTAAAACCAACCCATACATAGCTTCTCAGATATGGCGGCTGCACATAAAGCCTAAGCTTAAACATTTGCTATGGCGCCTTGCATCACACGCAATTGGTGTGGCGGATAACCTAAGACGGCGTAATATCAATGTGTATCCTTATTGCTCCCGCTGTTGTATGACCTTTGAATCCAATGATCATACATTTTTCTCCTGTCCTCAAGTGATACCTATATGGAGACTGATTGGAATACCCACCTATTTGATTGGAGACCCACATATAACCGTTGAAGATAAACTAAGGTATCTGTTTCACCTCCACCAAGATGTTGGTAATGGGCTGATACATCGCTATGCTCCATTTTGGTTAATGTAGAGAATTTGGAAGAGCAGAAATGATCTAGTGTTTAACCATAGACTGATTGATATCACTGACATAGCAAAGAATGCTATCACTGATACAGAAGAATGGCTAAATAGCATGACATCTGAGGAGAAATCTTTTGTAGGAAAATCAACTGTTCAACAATGCCCTAGCCGTCGAAGAGTTAAATGGAAAAAACCGAATGATGGTTGGGTAAAGTGAAATTATGATGTTTCTCACCATGAAGGAGACAAACACTCTGGCCTAGGTTGGTTAATCCGGAACACAAATGGCATATTCCTTGATGGAGGAATGGGGAATGTACAGCGCTAATATGGGCTATCCAATCAGCTTGGGCGTTGGGATATAGATCGGTAGAATTCGAAGGAGACAATGAAGTGGTGAATAAAATCCTTAATAACCATGAAGCATATCCCCGACTGCAACATTATCTAGAGACAATCCGTGGCTGGTACACAAAGTTTACCAATATACGATTTACTTTCCATCGTCGAGAACATAATATCTGTGCAGATTTACTTGCAAAAACGGCTATTAATAGCACTCAAATGTATGCTTTATATCATTTTTGTCCTCAGTTTTTACTAGCTGCTGTAAACAACGATTGTGACTATGATTCTTAATAAAGTTATTGGAAGGAAAAAAAAAAAAAAAACTACTTCAAGAAATAGGTATAGTTGGGATGCATTTCCCATAACTCCCTAAAAGTAAAAGGACATCATAATCATCACGCTCACTTGGTTAGTCTATACTCTAGAGTAGACTTAAGTAAATATGGGATCGTGGGATTGAGCCATCGAGGCCACACTAATCGTAAACGGTTTAAACGCATAAGAGAAGAAGCATAACAACAACAACTCCTTTGTTTTTCAAAGTGTTAAAATCTTTTATGGACCAAAAAGATGTTTATATAAACAGTTTACTACACAAACTTTGTACGATTACTCGCAAGTAAGGAGTTAATGCCACTAAGTTACATTTGCCCTCCTTTTTTTTCTTCTTCTGTCTTCCATCAGTTTTGTTATCTTCTTTTGTTTCTCCTCATGACGTTTTCGACTTTACTCTCTCTAATATATCAGTAGCCTTGGAACATTGGTGGGGGTGGTGATGCATATTGGTGGCCGATGGATGGTGGAAGGATGAATTCTTCACTTGGCGGTGGTGCTTCTACTGTCCGTGTCGGTGCTCGTGGCGGAGGAGAGTTGATCGGTGTTTGTGTTGGTGGTGAACTCATCTTTGGTGGTAAATGCGGAGGAGAGTATACTGGTGGTGGTGGTGGTGAGTTTACTGGAGGTGGTGGTGGGGAATATACGGGCGGTGGAGGAGGAGAATATACCGGTGGTGGTGGGGAATATACTGGCGGTGGAGGGGAGTGAACAGGTGGTGGTGGTGAGAATACCGGTGGAGGTGGTGGCGGTGGAGAATAAACCGGTGGTGGTGGTGAATGGACAGGTGGTGGAGGAGAATGTACTGGCGGTGGTGGTGAGTGAACTGGTGGTGGCGGCGGTGGAGAATGTACCGGTGGTGGTGGAGAATGTACCGGTGGTGGTGGAGAATGTACCGGTGGTGGTGGTGGTGGAGAATGTACCGGTGGTGGTGGTGAATGGACTGGCGGTGGAGGAGAGTGTACTGGGGGTGGTGGTGAATGAACTGGTGGTGGCGGCGGTGGAGAATAAACCGGTGGTGGTGGTGAATAGACTGGTGGTGGAGGCGGTGGAGAATATACCGGCGGTGGTGGTGGTGGAGACTGAACTTGAGGCGGAGGAGGGCTACGCCGGAACTTCACAGGAGACTGATCATATGGGTCATTTGGTTGTGGTGACTCTTTTGGTGGTTGTGGTTTATGAACCAGTGGTGGAGGTGACTGGACCGGTGGTGGGGGTGGTAGAGAATATACCGGTGGTGGTGGAGAATTTACCGGTGGTGGTGGAGAAAGGACCGGTGGTGGTGGTGAATGGACTGGCGGTGGAGGAGAGTGTACTGGTGGTGGTGGCGGTGGAGAATAAACCGGTGGTGGAGGCGGTGGAGAATTTACCGGTGGTGGTGGTTGTGGAGACTGAACTTGAGGCGGAGGAGGGCTACGCCGGAACTTCACAGGAGACTGATCATATGGGTCATTTGGTTGTGGTGACTCTCTCGGTGGTTGTGGTTTATGGACTGGGGGTGAGGGAGGAGGAGAAAAGACTGGTGGTGTAGGCGGTGGAGAGTGAACCACCGGGGTATGTGGTTGTTGTGGTGGAGGCGGGCTACGCCGGAACTTCACTGGGGACTGATTATATGGGTCATTTGGTTGTGGTTTATGAACCGGCCTAGTTGGCACAGGTGATGGGGACTTTGACGGCGCAACGTGGCTAGAACCACCTGCGCACTTGTCCTTACTACAATCGACTGGACGGCTAATCACAACCGCACATTCCTTGGCTGATCGTTGCTTAGGCCTATCTGGCAAGCAGTTACGTGTATCATCCAATGCGACCTCCGTGCGACTACCTGGAACACACGAATCGCCTTGTCCGTTGAAGTAGTTGTAGGCGTACGTCATGTTAACCAGTTTAGGCAACTTGCAGACATTCTCCGGTACAAACCCTGTGAGTTTATTCACAGAGATATCAAACTCTTCGACACCCGTAAGCCCTACAAAGCTCGGTGGTAGAACACCAGTGAAGGAGTTCATGCTAGCGTCAAACACGTTCACATTGGCTAGCTTCCCGATCTCTGATGGGAAACAACCGCCGAGATTGTTGTCCTTAAAGATAATCTCGTTTAGGTTCTTCATGTTTCCAATGGTTTTAGGGATACAACCGCTGAATTTGTTGTGTGCAAAGGTCACAACGGAGGCTGTTGATTCTCCGAGGGAATCAGGAATGGTAGACGTGAATCTGTTGTTGTTCAAGAAAATGGCATCAAGATCCTTCTTGAAAAGCTCAGGAGGGACTTGACCTTCGAAATCATTGTATCTGACGTCGATGAACTTAACGGCCGGCCATGAGAGGACAACTGAAGGGAAAGGTCCAACAAACCGGTTGTTGCTGACGTCGAACTCGTGCATTAGGCTCAACTTCTCGAAACTCTTGGGTATGATACCACAGAACCGGTTCGAATTCAAATGGAACATCGCCACGTCCGTCATCAAACCAAGCTCAGCCGGTAAATGCCCTGCGATATCCGCTCCATTCAAATCAACTCCCGCCACAACCGCGACGTTAGGATCATCAAGAGCAGGGGCACAGAACACGCCCGTGTACCCACACACGTGAGGGCCATGCCAGTTTCCTGTGGTGTTAAACGGGTCTGAATACACCGCCTTTTTCCAGGCTTGGAGAGCTATATAGGCTCTCTTAAGCCTATTGTTCGCAAAGGTCACCTTAAGATCAACCTCATACTCAATATCATCAGGGAGTTCGCCATTTTCGGGTAACGTCAAGAGCTGTCGCTGTGCAATAAATGAAGCTTCTGCATCGGTGAGTGCTAAAACAACAGAGGAGGAGAAGAAGAAGAAGAAGAGAGAAAAGAATAAAAGGAAGCAGCCAAAGGGCGGTAAAGAAAATGTAGGTTTAGTCATGGCTTTGAAGAACAAAACCTTGGAAAATACCCAAGGCTGCTTATAGATATGGGGCATAGAAAGTTCCGATGAAAAACACCAAAGGGTTATTATTAATAATGCCAAACGATTTTCATTTTTGCATCACCAAACAATTGTTTTGCCTATCTTTAGACCAATCTTGTTTTTGCCTTTCAAGGAATTTGCTTCACATCCGGAGAACAAACACCACATCAAGAATAGAAATCTCTTTGACAACCAAAACCGCGTAGTACTATAATAAGAACACGGTATCACAACAAACCGAACATCAAGCAATAACAACCACATTGATATGACCTAAAGCAAAACCAACAACTATATTTACATATAAGTGTGAACTTTCTAAAGGTACCGTAAACCCCTTTATTCAGTCGGTTTCGTGGTCAGGAGCGTGAGAGAACCAAGCAGGGATAGTTCCTTTAGCTCTAAGCAATCTAGTGAAAGCAGAATCCGGCATTTTCGATTTCTCTTCTTCCTCCAATTCTTTCTCAGATTTTGGTAAACCATCAGGAATATGAACATGTAGTAGTCTCATTCTTTTCTCTCTATCTGAGTCCTCTGCTACATCTTCTAAACCATTCTTGGTTTTGGTTTTGTTATCTTTCTCCATTGAAGCAACTCCATGTAAACACCCGATTAAAGATTTAACACCACCTGTTTGCAAGATTAGATTCTCAACTTCAACCTTTGGCTTCTCTCTCTGCAAAATCAAAAACTAAGTCCTCAAGTAAAACCAAAATCTGGAATCTTAAATTACAAAAATATCAAATCCTTACTTCGAGTTCTTTGAGTTCAAAGTAAGCTCTCCAGCAACTGTAAGAGTCATCACCTTCAAGCGTCGAACAGTAATCTGAGAGAGAACATTCAAAATTTTATTTCATCAACGAGATCATTCTAATTATATCTATTAATAACGATTCAGTGATGTGTAAATAAATATGTTTACCTGAGAGTTCGGTTTCAGCTTTTTCAATCAACGGCGGATCTTGAAGAACCCTGTCGAATTTTCCACGGCTGAAGAGTTCAAGCTTAGGGACGTCTCTGGTGTTTGAACAACGGACCACAGGGAAGGATCTCGCCGGAAAAGAAGACGGTGAGACGAACTTGGTGGTGTCGTTGAACTCAATAGGGAGATGAAACGAACGAAGAGTCACAGATTTTATCATCTCTAGTACTAGTTCTCTACGAAGAAGTGAAGATATTTTATCAAAACTTAATCAGAAAAAGCTGAGTTATATAATAAAAGTACGAAGCTGAGGAGTGAAGTGGATAAGGGTTAAGATATTTATTGATAGTGATTGATATTATAATTAAAAAGTGAATTATTCAGGTGATGATTTCAGTATTGGCACCTTGTATGAGCGCCGTTGATTTATTCCTTACTTTTGTGTGTATCCGTTATTCAGATAAGGTTTTAAATATCTTACATGGCAAGAAATAAATAAGTTTTGTTCCTATCACTTATAATATATGAAAAACACTATTAAATTTTTTTAGCAAAATTTCTTATAACATTTTGTTAAATGCTACAAACTTTACTAAATAACTAATCTAGTTAATTTTATTTACTAGTTATCAATAATACAAAACCGTATCTCTATTACAATAAATTTTTGAATAGATTTTTCTTTCTTTTTCAAATTAATTAATTTGGAATTTGCAATTCCATGGTTGCAGTGGGGTATATGAAAAAATAGAAAGAAATTTGTTTATGCACGGAGACAAGGAGATCTAAATGTTCTGGTAGATCGTGTACTTGCGGAATCAGAGACATGGAATAGCTTAATGCATGAATTGTCTAACTCCACTGTCCAAATTTATCGGTTACCTAAAGTTGAAGCAAAATGGTCAAGACCACATTAAATGTGTTTAAATGCAATGTTCATGCTTTAAGGATTAATGAAATGTGTATATGTGGTGGATCATGGATTGCACGAATTCATAATGAAGATGATGTTTTTCATGCAAGAGAAGCCTTTTTACCGTCTTCTAATCGAGTATAGCTGCGGAGTTAAGATTTTGATTCCAATTTATAATGAAGATGTTATACTGTCTTCTAATTGAGTATAGCTGCGGAGTATAACATGGATAGCTGTTGGTTGTATAACAGGGATAAAACTGGAATTTTGATTTTGTTGAAAAATCGTAGGTATGAAAGTAACAAAAGTTATTATTTTGGATCTTAAATGATACTCCCTCTATTGGGGAAAATGAGCTATTTCCCCCCCCCCCCCGAAAACTATCATATCTAGTCAGATAGAGCTCGAACTTTGACTCCGATCTATATATCCATCAAAGAAATTTTCTACACATATTTCTCCCCGAAATAAAAGTTTTATATTTAAATCTCCCCAAATCTAGGTTACATCGGTTTACACTTCAAACCCGAATTAAACCAAATATTAAACCACTAAAAGTTGATTGTTAACTGATAAAAAATCCGACCAACCATTAATTCATCTCATATCTCTTTTTGGCCCAATTCTTCCAACAACAAATGATATTGATAAATTTGATTTTCAATTACAAAAACTGATTGGATAAATTCATTGTAATTTAATTCGATTGTAACTAACCATAATTGTTAGAGTAGGAAGATTATGATACAGATGAGCGGAAGTGATGGCCGAGAGTCGCGTCGCAAGAGCTGACGGAGATGGTGGAGGAAGGAACAGAGCCATGGATTATTGCGATGGTGCTGTTTGGTGGACTACCGAGATCGCCTTCACCTTCTCTGACCACCACCACCTTCACCTTCTCCGACCACCAACACCATCTCGACATGTCTCTCTCGCTTTTCCTCGCTGAGTCCACTCGGTTGGAACAGCTCCTCACTTACCAGATCTCATATCCATGGAGCGACGACGATGAAGCTGTGTCCATCTCTCTCCCCTCCTCCTCCTCATCTTCACTCGTCTTCTTCTTCAACAACCTATGGATCCCCGACAGCGTCTTCATCCCATACCAACGACGGTGGTGTCAACAAAATTAAGAAGACTTCAAATTTAAATTTGATTAAATTAGTGTTGTGGTCATGGAATATGTTCTCCTTCATTTTTTCCTTTAGAAAGAATTTATTTTTATTGTAAGAACAAAGAATTTGCTCTAGATATGGTCAAATTATTATGTGAGGTTACAGAGTAACATGATTATGGTTTTGCTCATTGTTTCATCGTTCAGGTGTTTTGGTTTTAGGTGCCAATCAGGGTTCTAATCTAATATAAATCTAGTTTTCTTTGGTTTTAATTGGTTTTGTTTGTCTAGTAATTGGTTAAGTGAACAATAAACCATAAAACCCAAATTTATGGGGTAATAGAACTCAAACTATTAATTTGGGGAGATTTAAATATAAAACTTTTATTTCGGGGAGAAATATGTGTAGAACGTTTCTTTGATGGATATATAGATCCAATGCCGGCTCAGGGTTTTTAGGGGCCCCTGGGCAATTTTTTTTTTCTTGAATAGAGACCAAAATTTTTTTTTTGTTGAACTTCTGTTATATGTTTAAAAAATATTGATTTCATTTGGATAATATATACAGTAAAACCTCTATAAATTAATAAAGTCGGGACCATGAAATTTTATTAATTTATAGAGGTTTTAATTTATCGATAAATTAATAATTATTAATTTATAAAGAGACTTTCCTAATTTGGTAAAAAATATTAAAAATAAGATTTAATTTTTATAACTAATATTTTTATAAAATGAATTACAATGAAAATAACAAATATCATGTTTTGAAGATAGCACTCAAAGATTTTTATATGATAAAAATATTAAAAATGAAGTCTAATAAAGATTAATGTGTAGATATATACATATATTTAGATAATTTTATATAATTATTAATTTATATTATTGATGGGACCATATATTTACAAAGGAATTTCAAAAATTTATTATTTTATTATATTATCGAATTGTGTCCAAAATTACACTAGTCCAAACTTGGGACCGGAGAAACTTATTAATTTATAGAGATTATTAATTTACCGAGTATTAATTTATAGAGGTTCTACTGTAAACACTTGATAAGATTATAAAAAATTATTTTAGTTCTACGTTAGAGTCAGTTGAGATAATTATGAAAGATAAAGAGTCTTTTTGTTTATTGACTCGTAAAAATAAATCGTTAAAACATATTTTAATAAACTATTTTTGTGTTATACATTTTTGTTTTGCCTCTTTTATTTTACATTTTTTTTTGTCTCTTTATCTTATGTTATTTCTTTATTGTGCCCATTTATATTGCATTTTTTTTGGTACCCCTTTACCTTACATTATTTGTCTCCTTAATTTATAAACCTGGGGCGGTTGCACCGCTTGTCCCCCTATCTAAGCCGGCACTGTATAGATCGAGGTCAAAGTTTGGGCTCTATATGGCTAGATATGATAGTTGTCGGGAGGAAATAGCTCGTTCCCCCCCCTCTGTTCCTCATAGATTGATGTTTTAGAGAATGTTTATTGTCTCTAAAAGATTGATGTTCTAAATATTTTTAATACTAACAATGTGGTAAAGTGGAAAAGTGGAGAAAATGTCAGTAAATAAATCATCAGACAGATACATGAGTGGCCATAAATAAAAACAAATAAATTATTAGAAAAAGTAAGAATAATTTAATTACATTCTCTCTCTGTCTTAATATGTGTGATAAATACTAAACATCAATTTATCAGGGATCAGAGGGAGTACGTTTTTATTATTTGGTGTATTTTTATTCCTATACAAAACCATTGGATATTAAATGTCCAAATAAAAATAACTTCAGATTTGTTTTGGCATTTTTCCCCTTTGGAATCTACAAAATTTGTAAAATCTACACGTAAAGGACATTGAGTTTTGGTCTGATTGTGTTGCGGCTATTGAAGCGGTATTAACTGCAAGAGATATTGCTACAAATGTTACACGGGATGGACGATTTAGATCTTATATATCTTGTTGTCGAAGGTCCAACATTATTGCATACACATTGATGAGGAAAAATGAGTTTGTTTTGCTCTATTAACTTTTTTTTATCGTTTAGTTTATCTGTCTCGTGAAAAGTGATGATATTCTGTTTTTGAGCTATAATGCTATGCTTTTATGTTTCAGATATTCTTTTTAAAGTTCTCCACAGTGGTGAAGTGACTTTAGTGCAGTGGCAGCATGTAAGTCCATTTGTAGAAAACACCATCACACCTGTGATCGAGTCGCGTTTCCTACGAATGTAGAAATTTGGCTAATGAGCCGGCCAGTTGTGGCCTAATAGTTGGAAAAAAAAAATTTCCACAGTGCTTAAAAATAATTAAAAATAATAATAATAGATCTTATACTAGATTTTCAAATCACTAGTCAATAAAAGTTTAAGTTTTAAAATTTTATAATTAAATAACATAGAATCGTTGAAAAAAAAAAATAATAACATAGAACTTGTTAGATTTGTGTTTGCCTAGTTATTTCTGCTTTTAGGATAAGGAGTTGTCCTCCTTCGATTTGGTTTCAATTGTATTTCCTGTCTAGTTTACTTTATCGCCCTTTGTTAGGGCTTTGTTTCCAGGGAATTTCTTTTTTTCTCTGGCGTTTGTCTCTGGGGACTTCTAGTTGTCCGCCGGCAAAAGTTTGCGTCTGTAATCTTATTTTGGTTGTTGAACCAAGTTTCAAGTTTTAATAAAATTCAAGTTGACCAAAAAAAAGAACTTGTTAGATTTACACAAATCATTTAAAAACTTTTTTTTTTTTTTTTTTTTTTTTTTTTTTTTTTCTTTGTCAAACAAAAGAGCTGATTAACGATTCCCCAAACAAACGACACCGTATTTATTCTTCGTCTTATTATGTCCACAGTAATTGTCTCCGCAGTCTATTAGGAAAAAAAAGATATTCCACCAAAAAAAAAAAAAAGGCCAGATACAGGTTTGGAAGAAGGAAGAATCCACCACCATGTTTTGATCATTTACTGTTGATTCAAATCTCAACGATCTTCGTGTATACAGCTACACTTGAAATCTCCCAATTCTTGCATTCCAATCTCATCACAGTGGTCGCCTAGGGTTTTTTTTTTTTCTTTCAAGAAACTCTCGTCTTCGTCTCTTTCAAGGAGAAAAAGCTACAATTGGATCCAATTTCGTGAAGGTTTGATTGGTATTATCGCCCTGGATCCAAATTGAAAGTGGGAAGAAGAAGATGAAGGCGATGGAGACTATACAGGATCTGATCGAAGAGGCTAAAGTACGAACCGTATGGTGGTGCTTGTGCATCTTCTCCGTCACCTATCTCTTAACCCGTATGTCAATTTTTTTTTTGAACCTTTCTCCTCTTCGATTTTGCTGTTTCGCTTCCTAATTTTAGATATAAGCTGCAAAATTACACTTTAGAACGAAGACAACACTAAAACTATTAGTCTAGGGTGATTTGGTTACTACTCTGTTCTTAGATTCTAATGGGTGTTGGTAGTAAGATAATGTTTTTGTTCGACTAATCCATAGGCTTCATTGCTCTGGCATGCAGATACAAGTAAGTCTATGTGGATGAATTTGCCAATGGCAATCCTCATTCTTGGTTGCATGCGGGTTCTTTTGAACCGGATTGAGTTTAGATGGAAAGCTGTGCCAACTCCAAGACAGAGCCAGTTGTCTTACCTTGAGAAGAAGCAGTTGTCCGTGAATGATGCACGTCTTTCTGGTATCCCACCTCCTCCAAGGTGGAAGAAGAAGATCGACTCTCCTGTTGTGGAATCTGCGATTAATGATTTCATTGACAAGATCCTTAATGATTTCGTGGTGAATTTGTGGTACTCTTTGATCACGCCGGATAAAGAAGCGCCTGAACTGATACGAGCAGTGATCATGGATGCTCTTGGTGAAATTTCTGTAAGGGTTAAAGAGATTAATATTGTTGACTTGCTAACCAGGTACCGTTCTTTGTTTCGCCAGCAAATGTCTCGAGTTTTGATTGGATCATTACTGGTTGATAACTAAAATCGATGCCTGGATTGTACAGGGATATAGTTGATCTGATAGGCGATCATTTGGAGAGTTTTAGAAGAAACCAAGCTGCTATAGGTACTGATGTTATGAAGACATTATCATCTGAGCAGAGAGATGAAAGATTGAAATTCCATCTTATGGCTTCTGGTGAACTCTATCCTGCAGTCGTGTCACCTGAGAGTGAGTACAAGGTATGAGGGATACTTCTGATGAAAATTATGTGGCCTTCTTTGTTTTTCTCCTAATTAGGTTACTCTATACATATATGCTCTATGTTTTTTTTAACAGGTTCTTCAGAAAATAGTTGCTGGTATATTGTCTGTGGTTCTCAGACCACGAGAAGCTCAGTGCCCTCTTGTTCGTACAATAGCTAGAGAAATTGTTACTTGCTTGGTAGTGCAACCTCTGTTGAATTTAGCATGCCCCGAGTAAGTCCTCAACCTATCTCTGTCTTCCAGAAAGTTATTTTTGGTATCAAAATCTGCCTTCCAGACTTTTCCTTGACCAATGTGTATAATGCAAACTAGCTAGGGACAAATTTTGATTTCAGAGTCTCTATTGATAAAATCTAAATTCCCTGGAAACTGACTGCAGATAAATATATCATATTTCCTGGGCTCTCCTCGGTGCTTTCCATATACTTTGAACCCTGTCTTTAATTTTTCTAAGGTAGAGATGCCAATTTTTCTTTTTTTGTCCCAGGCGTATCAATGAGGTGATTGAGATCGTTATCAATCTTATTAAAGAGGGAAACTTTGAGCAGTATACGGGGGAAGAACAGAATGTGAACTCTGCCCCATTGTCAGCCTTTGATAATCAAGCAAAAAATATGAACTTGACAAAAGCTAATGAGCAGAAATCATCATACATAGATGACAGACACCCAGAGCTACATGTTCAACAGCACTCTGCTGATTGGGCTCGGATGCTTGAGGTTGCAACGCAAAGGAGAACAGAGGTTCTTACTCCTGAAAACCTTGAAAACATGTGGACGAAAGGAAGGAATTATCAAAAGAAGGAGTACAAAAAGTCTCTGAAAAAGGGTTCCTTGGGTAGTAATTCGATAGAGGGCCAGAAAAAGCAGAGCTCCAATTCGAAAACTTCTAATGGAGCAAAAGAAAATGCAATAGCACAGTTGCCACCTAAAGCAAGCGTTGATAAGCAGTCACAAGCACAGATGGCTGAGGAATTTAGTAAATCATCTTCATATGAAGGAGGGCACCACATTTATGATGCTGATGTTAGAACTGAATCTTGTTCAGATGGAAATAAAAATAGGCTTAAGAGATCCAATAGTACATCAGATCTTAATCCACGTCCTGAAACGAGTCTGGCACTAATAGGAGTCAGTGAGGGGCCTTTAATCACAGAATTCTACACCACAGATTTGATCCCCAAGCACAATGATAACTATAAAAGTGATAATAAATCCCAAAGCATTGTTCTTCCCAAAGAGGGTCAACACTGCCTAAAGCTCAAATGTCGAGTATGCTCCGGTCTTGATATTACTTTTGGATTTTGATAGTCAGTTTCTTAAATTTTTGTTTCCGTGATAAACATGCACTTGACCTCTTTCATTTGTCTGTATGTGTGTGTGTGTGTGTTTTGCAAATAATTATGCTATTAGGTTCTTGAATATTATTTCCTACGTCTGTGTATTGCTGCAGGTTCTTGGAGCTTATTTTGAGAAGAGTGGATCAAAATCATTTGCAGTATATTCTATTGCGGTGACAGATGTGGAAAACAAAACTTGGTTTGTTAAGAGAAGGTATTTTTCGTATCATTTCTGATAACAGGAAAATCATATTAGTGCATCATTGAAATTCTTTTCTCATGTCACTAGCTTTTGATGTTTATCTTCGTCGTAAAGGCACAAATTTACTGCAACGTTACCGTAAAACATTTATTTTCTTCCCTCCAGATACAGTAATTTCGAGCGATTACATCGTCAACTCAAAGAAATCCCGAACTACAATTTACAGTTGCCTCCCAAGCGCATTTTCTCATCAAGCACCGAAGATGCTTTTGTTCATCGTCGCTGTATTCAGCTGGACAAGTATCTACAAGTATTATCTATCCCCTTAGCAACTTTAAAACGTATTTACCATCACCATTCTTATAAGGGACAGTTTTACCTTGTCTGCAGGATCTCTTGTGTATAGCTAACGTTGCTGAACAGCATGAAGTTTGGGATTTTCTAAGCGAAGCCTCTAAGGTGTGGATCTAATTAAGTGCCACCCCAAATTTCATTACTATTATTTTCTTTTAGGTGGATGATCTAATGATTGTCTTTTTCGTTCTGTAGAATTATTCTTTTGGAAAGTCTGCATCAGTGATGAAAACTCTTGCAGGTATTGTTCGCTGCTGTTTTAGTAAATTGTTGCTGTATATAAAAGTCAGATCTCGTCGTCTAGTCATTTATACGAAAATCCTTATCCGTCTTCTTATGCAAAAAAAAAACTGAAATCTGGGAAAACGCTTAGAATGAAGAGAGAAGTGTATATAGTGTTGTCTGGTTGCTTTACTTTTCCATTTTACTAAATTTTATCTGTTGGAATTGAGCAGTTAATGTTGATGATGCCATGGACGATATTGTACGTCAGTTCAAAGGTGTCTCAGATGGCCTTATGCGCAAGGTTGTAGGATCTCCACTTGAAGAAAATGATCATGCTCCTGCCCGCCACCTCTCCTGGAGTGTAAATGAATTAAGCACTCAGCTCTCTAAGGAAAGCGCAACTGAATCTTTGCACAGCAGCATTTCTGATACTGAAGACATTGACAAACTTGAAGAGAACACCCAAGGGGAAGATATATTTGATTCAGAAGCTAATGGGTGGCACTCCGATAATGAATTGAACTCTAAGTCTTTTCCACCAAGAGTGGTTAGACGTCTTGGAGAGCCTGGGAATTTTCCCTCAGCAAAGGAAAGTGATTTTAAAGCAAAATCTGAAGTTAGGGGGTCCACTGATTTGCAGCATGTTGATCCATTGACAGCTTTAGTCCACAATCCTACTGCCATGCCACCCGAGGTACCCCATATGCCCCTAAAGTCGTCCTTGCACAATCTACAGTTTTATATACCTTGATTAGACTTTGTCATTTAGCTTATGTATGTTCCCCAACTAGAAACTTCCATGACTGCACATGCTGCCTATCACGCACCTGAAATTGACTATGCTTAATGATACATATCACCAAAGCGATTTTAAGTTGCTAGCCTACTATTTTGGAATCATCTAATTCTGGATATCGTCATACTTATCCTCTGTTTTTCATTACAGTGGATGCCGCCCAATGTCAGTGTGCCGATTTTGAACTTAGTTGATAAAGTGTTTCAGTTAAATAGAAGAGGTTGGTTAAGGTGAGACAAAGTAGTTATTCTTTCTGAATTTATTTTTCTTCGATCATATACTATTTATTTGACTAGGTTCCATCTTAAATGGTATTTTGAAGAATTTTTATATGGTGTCATTGTAGGAGGCAAGTTTTCTGGATATCAAAGCAAATATTACAATTAGTTATGGAAGATGCTGTGGATGACTTGCTCCTGAGGGAGATATGTTGGCTGCGGAATGAAGACACAGTTGCTCAAGGAATTCGTTGGGCCCAAGATGTAAGAACTGGGTTTTCTTAATTTCCTGCTGAATTTTCTTTCACCTATTTCCGTAATCTTAGACCTCACCATCATGTTTGATCATGCGCTAAATATTTGTTAACTCAAGTAGAATATGATGATTTAGGAAAATCATTATGCCACACATGCTTAGTTTACACTGATTAGTGCCGGAAGCCAGAGCAAATAACATTACTTGTAGAGTGATTGCTCTTATTGCTTCTACAATCTTGTCTGCCTTTTCTCTCCAGATTCTTTGGCCAAATGGCGTATTCTTTACAAGATTGAATGACAGTCAAGAGGTATCCGATGAGACCGACCCTAGTGAAAAAACTTTTCAAATGGCTGGCCAACTTGGTGGTATGAAGGTAGCTAAACCCAGTTCCTTTGAGCAGCAACTTGAGGCTTCACGTAGAGCAAGTGAAATCAAGAAGTTCCTTTTCCGTAAGTATCTAAGAGGCCCCCTCCCGTTGACGAGTATAGTTTTAGTAGAATTAACATTTTGGTTTTTGATCAGATGGCGCCCCAACTGCCTTAGTGAGCTTGGTAGGGCACAAGCAGTACAGGAGATGTGCGAGAGATATCTTCTATTTCACTCAGGTTCGGATTCCTCTGTGTCCATTTTAAACTTGTATTGTTTTTGGTGTAAAAGGGTTTGATTAGGTGGTTGCATCATCATCCATCATTTACACTTTTTAATCGCAGTCAAACGTATGCATAAAGCAACTCACATTTGCAATACTGGAGCTGTTACTCCGATCAGTATTCCCCGAAATGCAAGATCTTCTGAGAGACATAAGGGAGAATCCGCACGGTCGGTCAGAGTAACAACACATGTTTATATGGAGGAGGTAGCTTATGATTGACTTGATCCAGTTTTATCTTTCTCTATGTTAATTTTTGATTTTTTGTTTTTTCTAAATCTTGGGGATTTTTTGGGGGTTCTTAATATTCTTACATGTGTATAAAAACAAGTGCTAGTATCAATCTGTGAGGGTTTTTGAATACAACAGTGACAAAAGGGTTCTTGTATATAAAACCTCTTGACTCTTGTGTGCGGAAAATAGTCACTGAAATGTTGTTTTTGTTTGCACTCTTGGAGATATTACTTATAGAGTCAGTTATTTGCTTCATCATTGTAACTCATTGGGAAGAAATGAAAGTTCAAAACCTAAATAGGAGCCTCAATTACATAGTACCTGTATTATTACACTTTTTATCTCTTAAACCAGCCCACCACTCAGAGAATCTACAGCATTTGCGTAGAGGTTAGTAAGCGAGTACTGCCTCAGATTGTTTACTTCGTACCAAGTGTTCAATGACTCGAGGTTCTTGTCTGTTCCCGAAAATGCCACCTGAATTCCAATGTTGCAGTTAGCTTCACCTCCATTAGCCTTGCACTTTGATGTTGGAACAGCGCAATCTGTCCCATTCAGACACACGGACGAAGTTCCTCCTTTGCACATATCACATCCGAAGCTCTTCCAGAACAGATTTTGCAACACTCCCTTCTGAAATTCCATTACCTGCAATACATTTGCCAACTCTATTATTGTGTGTTATCTTGCATGTTTGTTTCCTGCGGGGTTTATCCATTACCAGTGTGAAAGCTGTGATTGTGTTGCTTCCATCTGCGACCTTCACAGGATAAGATCTTGCTGCGTATTTTGAGCCCGCAAATCCCACCATGTATCCTCCTGCTTTACTCTTCTCGCAAGACACATCCAAAATAAGCTTTACTTCTTCAATCTTTGTGCATGATTGTGTCTCATTAAGATTACATATACAGAGAAAGACTTACCGGGTTAAACTTACTTGTGTCGATGGAGAGAAGAGAGATCTCATCCACCTTAGGTCTAAAAAGCGCGAGCTGTGCCATTTTCGCAGCTAAACCGAGACGAGAATCGCAAGGGGAAAGCTGGACTTGGTCAAGGAAGAAAGCTTCTCTGCTAGAGATGGCAAGACCAATGGTGAAACCATCTCCTTTGCTTATTTGAGTGTCTGAACATGGACTGTACACCGCGTTGTTGTCCGATGCTCCAATCAGAACACTCATCATTATTATCATCATGATGATCATCATCATGGTGGTTAAATTCACCATTCTCATCTAGTTTCTTAATAACCAAGAAATCCCTGTAAACACAAATTCCAAAATAAATTAAAATATATTTTTAGTTTATTATAATTAGAGCATAAAATCTATATTTAGAAATGACTAATTTGGGAGACAGAGATCCAATCTATATTAGGATAACTAATAATTCCAAGAAAGTTTTAGAATAAACCCTATATTAAAATATATTTTAGTTTATTATAATTAGAATGAAATTACAAAATAAAATAATAATCATATTATATTAATTATTTCCATTAAAGTGAAGAAATAAAACAGAAAATTATTAATGGAAATTATGATTAAAAAGTAGAAAAAAATTTGAATATCTTAATATAATAACTCTTTAGGTGACATGTGTCAAGTGTTTGAAAAAAATTTTAGAAAGAACTTTCTTTATTATATAAGACATACTAAGTTTCAGTTTTACCAAGAAATCCACATAGATAACAAAGAGACAATATTTTTCAGTAATAAGAAATGACTAATTTGGGAGACATAGATCCAATTTTACAGCCTACATAACCGTTTTGGCGCGTCTAAACTCCATAATTTCATTTCCTTTGGAAGGATCATAAACCCAGAAAAAAGCTCACCCTAGAAACAATTTCATCTTGATTCTAATCGCCTCTTCATAAGATCGAATCCAACAATCGATCTTTAAATTTCTGTGTTCTGAAGGTATGTCGTCTATCAAAGCTAATAATTTATTCTGTTAAATTCATAATTCTCATCTAGTTTATGAAAAATTTATATTTTGTACAAGTTTTGAAAATACTTATTTAAAATGTCACCATTGCACCGACCCAATATTGAGAATTGATGCTCAATGTCTCAACTTGTCTCGCTTCTTGGTAGTATGTGCGGGGCCTCACCATATGTCTACCAGTTTTACACCGCTCCCAAGGTTGATCTTCCTCTACAATGCATGTACCGACCCACCAATCATAGCCCGTTACAAAGCACAACGACGAAAGGAGAACGCAACCGCTAATCCATCTCATCAAGACACATCTCAAACGGGTCCATCTCATGAGAGTGAGCCTATTTCCAACCCTTTGAGGGTCCATTCACTTCAAACGCTCTTCGCCTAGCGCATGAACATAACAAGCTTCTTCTACAATGGAACAAGGTGCTAGATGAAACTATCAAAGAATACAAGGAGGTTGAGAGTTTGAGAGAAAGGGTGAAGCGACTCGAGGAGCGAATTTCAGAAGGCTAGTCCCTCCAAAGCCAAATCCAAGAAAACAACACACACAAAGGAAGGGAAAATGAGAGGCTTTTTAACACACATGTGACGGCTTTAATTATTGTGACCAGTAAGGGGAATTCATGCATTAAGAGGATGTGACTAGGAACTAATTGTTTTTGTTTACTTCAAGAGTTAAGCTATAGTCTAGTTTAAAATGTTCTTTAGTGATAGTGAAAGGATGAAACTTTGTGAACTTAACGCGCTTGAAACGTCTCTTAGCTTTGGATATGAAATCACAGAGATAAAAAGAGTCATCTTGTCGAAGAAGGGAACTGTAGCCGTAGAAACCTTTTCCAAACAAAAACAGAGCTTACTCTAAATAACTAATAGGACCTAAATGGGGGAAGAAAACACCATGAATTTGCCCAGCAAAAAAAAAAAAAAACATAAGTAACCAGCAACACAACACCTCTGTTTCCTTGTTTATATCTCTCTATATGTGGTTAATGTAAAACTCTGAAGAATGGTTTCAAATGCTTTCCAAAACTTTGCACAACAGATGAATCTCTTCTGCGGTGGTTGTTGAATAATCTCTTCTAGTCACTTCCATGACAATCTGCAAGGAAGCAACATATTCTCACATAAGTAATCGGGAAAAGAAAAAACAGCATCAGAAGTAATCCTGCAATTGGTTTTTAAAGGTGTTTTGTTTCTGACTGCAGGTTGTCTTCTAATTAGTAGTTTCAAAATACTCATTCTCTATGTCTCGTTAACAACACTAAAAGCTTATACTTCTTTGAATTCTAACTCGAGGACAAAACCAATATCACTTATCAAACGCTTTGTACTGGGAAGAGCAACAAATTTACCAGAAACGCAAGTAAACTTGTTAACATAGATCATGGTCTTAACTTTGATAACATGTTCTAAAATTGGCAAAATCTAGGAGAAATCGAGCTTCGGAGTTCACGGCAATAACTTTTAACACCTAGATTTCATAAAGTTCTACTTAGAGAAGGATCCTAAACGATCTAATTCCGGCAAACATGGCTTCTATATTCATACAGCTCAAGAAAAGTAAACAGCTTTTATCTTCTTCAAGATCAAAACAACAAGAGTCACTAAAGTTACAGCTCAAACATGAATCATATGACAAAATCATCTCAACCTAAAGCAACAAAAACCCATGTCACCAGAGCTAAGTTTCGTGTTTTGAGACTAAGCTTCATCTTACAATATCATACAATCCAATTCCTTAAAAAAACAGAGTCTTTGTATCAAATTGAAAAAAAAAAAAACAGAGATTTACCTCAGGCGACGGCGACAGGCTGAGGAGTTTTAGGTTCGTTGTTCTTCTTGGTGTCGTTTTGAAAATCTTCCATATTGTAGATGACGGTGATATAGAGGGAGCAACTTGGACAATTCGCGATCTCTTCGCCGAGCCGGAGATCCTCTTTCGTAATCTGGAACAAGTCGCCGCAAGGGCAAGGATACGTGTACGCTTGTATCTCTTCGTTCCACTCCATATCTTCTATCTCAACATCGTCGTATGACATCGTTTAATCTCGCCGGAGTTCGAAAAGGATAAACTTTATTTTTTTCCCTCCGGCAGAGAATTAGGGCACACCGTATATATGAATTCGCTCCGCCGCCGCCGCTGTGTTTAATGTATATATGGGAAGTTGTTTATTTTAGAATACTTCCATTTAGTCCTCAAACTTTATGAACTATTAAAATTCGACCTGAAACTTATTAAATTATATTTTATCTTGGAACATTTTATTATATAAAATTAGATTAGAAGCCGCCCATGTCCGGATTTAGAGTTTTTAAAATAATATTAAATTTAACAAATAATATAAAATAAATATTTTTAATAAGTAAAAACTATCTATAATATAAACTAGGTTTGAACCCGCACGTACGTGCGGAGTTATTTTTGTATAATTTTAAAAAAAAAAATATAATTGTCAAGTGATCAAATCCGTCTAATATGTCTGATTGCAACGTTTAAATTCTTTTTGACCCGAAAAAACTCCATTCCTCGTAATTCATATTAGTAAATAGTATGTCCGCATATGTTCTGCTTGAATTCTTGTTCCTAAAATTCTCATCCCGTATTTTGTCATAAATGAATATACCCACCAAAAATTCTCATAACCTGATTACTATGGAACTAATTTGAACGATTTCCTAAAATATAATAAATCTTTTGTTTAATCTTTTTTTTTCTTAATATGTAAGTTGGGTCAGTTTGGCAACATGGATATTTGATATGATTTTTTTAAACCCTTAAGTGTATTCCCAATTATTAGTATAGATTTCCTTCAATTATTGAATGAAATATTCCTTAGTTATACTAATGGCAATTTAATGTAAATAATATAGTAAGAGAAGAGAAAATAATAAAATGGGATATAAAGTGTGATTATTTTATATAGGAGATATCAAAAGTTATTTTTATTAAGGAGAATTCTATTAATTTGGATATTATTAGTTTTTTAAGTAATATATGTATCTGTAATTGATGGAGAAATAAAATTACAAAATTGTTTCGTGAGGGGGGGGAAGACTATAATTGGTCATTATATCCCTTATATAATTGGTCTTAGTTATGGTATTATATCACTGGAATTTATAAATTTTAATTGGTCATTAGATCCCTATATATCTCAGCTGTTGGTATAATATTATTACTTGTTTTCACTTTTATTGGACTGGATTTTCTAAATTTTAAGATTTCTGTAAAAACACTATAACTACATATTTATATATAATGTTTTAACTACATAGTTATCCAAATTAAAGTATATATTCATATCATTTTAATTGATGATCATATGTTTTTTTGGGCAAATATAGTTATTGTATTTAGCAAAAGAATAAACATTGAGCCAGTTTCAAATGATCTTCGATTCTTTCACCATTAGAGCTTTATAAAATTATTAGAAAGGTAACATTATTTATATTTTTGAGGATATGATTTTAAATATATATTTTTACATCTCATAATATAGTTATATCATTATATTATAATACATAGTGAAATTAATTTTTTTTCCACAAATTAGTGAAATTAATTTAATTTTAAAAATATGTAGGAGATAATATTTATCAATTTTAGAATTATATTTACCAATTTTAAAATTTATAGGAGTAAAATATTGTGTATATAAATAAATTGAATTGCAGTGGCAGTTGACAAAATATATATATATATATATATATATATAGCAATGACAGTTTTATATAATTTTATGGAATACTAAGGGTGAACAATAAATTGGGAACGGAGCTCTCTGGCGACGACACATCAGCTTTTTCTCCAGAATGCTTCTCTTTTAATATATAGGGGATTGATACACTGAGTTGTCCAATGTGATATTTTGTGTAAATGATGCGACTCTGCGGTTGAGACTATTAATCATGTTTTCTTTGAATGCCCTCGCTCGTGCGAAGTCTGGAATTTATTTCCGACTCTGGTCTCGTTAGAGAGTTTTCCATATGAGTTGGTGTACTCAAATTTTGATTTTGTTTTCTTGAGGGATGCCTCTCAACAGGGTGATCCTGATCAAGTTCTTCAATTACCATGAATTTTATGGGCAATCTGGAATGCCATAAATAATTAAAAAAGTTTTTCAACGTTTAGAGATCGAGGCAAATGATATAATTGCTTAGGCGTTGGGCGATAAATTAGTCTGGAAAGAGGCGCTCTCTTTTATGGCGGTCATGCCAGCTCCATCTCCGTCTTTGGATGTCCAGGTTTCTTCACATGGTTGTCAGATTGATGGTTCTTGGAAAGCAACCAATGTGCATTCATGATTGGGCTGCTGGTGTTGCGTTAGTGAGGAGTTAACCTTGTTGTTGGGAGCCAAGTGTCTAAGACGGAGCCCCTCCCCCCTACATTCAGAGTTAGAAGTGTTGTTGTCGGTCATGGAGCGGATACGTGCTGCAGGGATCACTTGTCAACATTTCAAGACTGATTGTGCTGAGTTACTAACTATTGTGCAGTCCCTGAAGATTGGTCGTCCTTCTCCAACCTGCTTGATGAGTTTAACTCGTTGGAGTCCTTCCCATTATTCTATATCTCTTTGATTCCGCGTGCGTCAAATACGAAGGCAGATTGTCTTGCCCGTGCTTCTCGATCTCTTATCTCTGAAGTTTCTTTTGTAAACTCCTTCCCTCCAGCTTGGAAAACTAACCGAGGAATTTCATTTTAATTTATTGTTTGGTTGAAAAAAAAATAAGTAAATAGATACACTTTTAGTTAAAGAAAATAGTTGTCGATGAGTTCAAAGTTATAAAAATAAGATTAAAACAAAAAATATATATTTAATGTTTCTCATAAGTAAAAACAATGTATAAAAGTAAAGAGATAAACTTTTAGTTATAGAAAATAGTTATTTTTTTTGCTATAATACACTAATGTATATCCATTTACAAATCTACTATATACATTACAACTAAAAGTGTATTTGTACACATAATAATGTTTTACTGTTAAAATACTCTTTAGTCTTTACTACTACCAACAAATTATCTTTATGAACACAATTAATAACTTATTATATGTCTCTTCACTTTAATATTTTTATATTTACAGAAACACATATATTAATATTACATACTCCTATCTTATATATTACAGTAGCAGTCTTTTTAAAAAAATTATTTGATTGGTGAAAAGAAAATATGAGACGATCTATTTTTTTATTTTTTTACTTCAACCATCTTTTCTTTATGTAAGGTGAGTATTTACATTTTTTTAGAAAAATTAATTAATTGTATATTTTCCAATCATTTTTATCTTATATAAAAAGTAATCCTTTTTCTTGTAAAATTAGCAACTTAAAATTAGAATAAATAAACTATATTATAATTTCAATTTTATGATATATATATATATATATAAAATTTTGCTTTTAATGATCTTTTTAAAATTTTAAAGCTTTTTAAATTTTATAAGTTTTTTATAATTGCTTTTCATTTTTAAAACTGTTAATAGTTATGTTTTACATTTAGAAGTTTACAAAGGTTTTTTTTCTTTAAAAGATTTTAAATAAAATTTGGTTTTCTTTTTTCTATTTTACTTTTATATAAAACCTTTTTATGGTAGGTTTTGAGTTTTTACATTTTTATTTTTAAAAATTTAATAAATTTAGAATTAACATGTGTCAACATCTGAATGATACAATTGACATGTGTCATGATCTTGTTAATAAGTAATTTTGTCATCTTTCTATTTTTTTATGGTAGGTTTTTTGAATTTTTATTTTTTTATTTTTAAATTTTTTATAAATTTAGAATTGACATGTGTCAACATCTGAATTATACAATTAACATGTGTGACGATCTTGTTAATAAGTAATTTTGTCATCAAAGTTTATATAATAAGATTGTATTTTTAAAGTTAGTCATTAAGAGGATCACGACGTGTCAAGTATACTGATGGGATGTTGACACGTGTCAAAATTATTATTTTAACTAATTAAAAAAATAACATTCAATCCACATAAAATTTACATATTTAAATCTTAAAAAAAAAGTATAAATCAAAAGGAAAATTAACAAAACTAATATATTTTTTATTGTATGCTTATTATATTATACATTTTTTTCTCAATTAGATTTTGACATGTACAAACAAAATAATAATTCATTAAGCATGTATATTATTATTAATCAATAAATTGTGAATAACAAAGTTAAAAAGAATAAGATAAGTTATGTCAAAAGAATTATTATTTTTGAAACGTAATAGGACAGCTAATGAAGAAAATAACATTATATATACATAAAAATTATGTTTACGAAGTGACCTTAGTGACCATTGGTAAGTCCAATTGTAGGAGACACCATCACACCAGGGATTGAGTCCTGCTCTCTACGAATGTAGGGATTTGGCTAATGGGCCGGCCTATTGTGGCCCAAATATTGACAAAAAAATATTATATGTTTATATCGAAAGTTTTGATTTTTGATTTTTCTTTTCCGGTATAATTTTGCTGATCAATTGCGTGGGTCTTTGATTCGTGCGGGTTCTTCAATAGAAGCTATCAGATGCAATGAAATGAAATCGAAGTATATAAAGCCCGATAATTTAATCGAGAATGGAGACATTGATGGAGGTTCCAAAAGTGATCCTACAGTTAATAGTATTATAAGTTTGGAAGATTAGTCGGTGATTGATGTATCTGGTCAAAATCTAAAGTTCTCTAATCTGAATAATGTTGATGATTCCGTTACTGAAACAAGAGCTGCTTGATCGAGTAGTTGAGAAGCGATTTTCAAATTTTGGAACTTGGAATGGTAAACCGTTTTAAAATTGGTTTCAAACCGGATTTATGTGGTTTTCTATCGGATTTGGTTCGTAAATCGTTTAAACCCAGGTGTATGGAGAAATATATGAGAACTTTTGATTCGGGTAGAAATAAGTTGAGAATTTACGATTCGAGAATATCTAAGACGAGTTCATTGTTTTAGGTAGTTTTGGTACAATGCGATACTTCTGGGGAGTAAATAGGTCTTCGATCCTTAACGTGATTATGACATATGTCATGTTTTGGATTGTTTATAAAAGTTTCTATTTTGTATATTTGAATTATCTAAGACTTATATATATCATCGTGATTATAATTTCCAAATTTTAATTTTTATTATATTATATTAACTTTTTCTCACTTTCTCAACTTTTAATAGGTTGGTCACAAAATCATTGTGATATAGTAGATAATTTTCACCAGTTGTTCATCCAAAATATCTTTGGAGTAAAAAAAATTCATGGTTAAAAAAATTATGTCACAAAACAATTTTAGTAATTATTAGAACTATAATTATGTCAAAATGAAAGTAGAGCAACATAAAATTTGTTTAATTTGTTCATAAGATATTTTATAGGTGGTCATAAAAAGCATACTTTAACAATAAATTAATTTTGGATGTAAGCACATATTTTTAATGGTAAAACATTGAGTAAAATTGTACATGCTTACTAATTAGATATTGCTTTTATGAATTATTTGCATGTAAAATATTTTGTGAATAAGTTGTGAAACGGTTTTAAAATTTGACAATAATAATATTCATAATAACGAATATTTGGCAAAAGTTTTGGTTGGATATAATTTTAAATTATTGTAATAATTGTTGTAATAAATTTAAAAATATAAATATAATTAATTGTATGAAGGTAAATACAAATATGATTTTTTCTCTAACTAAAACTATTTACATATATTTAATTCAGGAAATGAAATTTATTTTTATTTTATTTTTAAATTCATTTGAGATTTCGAATATATTTTTTCAACAATTTTTAAACCCGCACATCGTGCGGGCCCTTATCTAATATATATATATATATTTTTAGTTTTTCATTTAGGGAACATAGTTGAAAATTCAAACCGTAACGATTAAAACATAACAATAAACTTATTAAACAAGTTTGTCTTCTTTAATGTGAGGAGATTTGCCAAACAGTATTACCGATGAAAAAAATAAGTTTATATTTAATTATAAATTATGTTTCTCTTTAATGTGAGTTACATTTTTTTAGTTGACGGTTAAATTATATTTGTGAAAAAAGTTTATTTACGAAACAAATATTATTAGACTAAAATAAATTTTGGTATTGAATTACAAAGTTAAACAAAAATTTTAAGGGAATAGAAAAAGATAACTTGTTCTCTAGAAGAGGAAATTGCAAATGTTTGTGAATTAGCTTGGCAAGATGTTCGTTTTGATTCCGGTTGTGGTATTAATCTGCAAAACAAAAAAATGGTTTTTTTCAACTAAATGTAATATATAATGTAATTTTTGGATAAACTTTAGCATTGATTCAAAACGGAAATTACTTTAAAAGAAAATAACAAAATACTGTAAACTAAGTTTCATATTTTAAAAGCTCCATATACCAGAGCTTTCTTTACTCAAATTTTAAAGGTTTTTAAGAGAATATTTGTTCTATTTTTATTGACTTTCATGGTAATTTATTCAGTGAAGTATAGATGTTTACTTGATGTTTTTTTAATCTCATAAATAAATTTATTTGGCCGAAAAAGGTAAAAGTTCGAAATTATTTTTTTTAGTAGTTTTAATGATTAAAAACATAAAAATAATTTTTATGACAAAACCTTTAACATTATGTTATTATTTAAATTATTATTAGCTCTTTTGGTGCACATATTAGTTAATTAGATTCCTTTTTACTCGTTGACAAAAAAAAAAAAAAAAAAAAAAAAGATTCCTTTTTTACTCAAAAAAAAAAAAAAAAAATAGAGTTTGTACAACTAGTACAACATGAGTTTGTAAAATTTTGAGATCATTTTACAATCTTCTAAATCATAAGTTAAAAAGTGAATCAGCCGAACTGTCTTAAGACAAAGCAGCGTTATAGAGCCTCCGCATACCTTTGCTTCCCCTTCGCAATGATTACCGAGAGTTGATTCTGAACTTGTTTGTCTATCCACATAATCAGGCGGTTCGTTGGGTGCGGATTGTCTCCAGGCCTTCGACCATTCCTCTGATGACTATGAATATCGTTGTTGTTGTTGTACTTTAAATAACTACAAAAAATTATAAGCTTATACGTATAATATGAAATATGAAACATATATTATCTATACTTATAAAACGTATTTTTCAACAAAATCACAAAGCTTCTTCTTCAACTGTTATTCATAATTGTTTATAAACATAATTTTCAAATTTTTATAATTTAAAATTGCTTTAAACTTGATTTATATAGTAGTATATATATATAGTTTAGCCATAACTGATAATTTATAAATAAAAGTATATACATCGACAAACTTTTATAAAAACATTCTTTATTTCTAATTTTTTCAATAATCAAATACCTAAAGTTGATAATTTCGGACTTTTCCAGTAAGTAGGAATAACATCTCATTACCTTTTTATGTTTTCATAATAAGTGTGAACACCATCAGTTATCATTTAGCTCGAACACTGACTGCATATTACATTTTCAATTTCAACAAGTTGTCGATAGAGAGTTATACTATTCAACATGCAACTGTTCAATAAAACAAAAACTAGGGAACAATGGATTCACGAAGAAACAGATAATAAGAGTTGAAAATTCAAATCAATCCAGCTCAGATTACAATCATTTCAAAGATGAAGGACTCGGTTCAGCTAATTATTGCCAAGTGGGGTAAGATAAGAAAGACTCATCTAGGATTGGATAGGGCCGAAGACTATATCCATTGCAACGAATAAGATTAACGACACGTCACTAGAAATATCACAAAGAAATGATTTTCAGTTTTACCCTTTTGAGTTTGCCAAAAATGGAAAAAAAATCCAACCTGCCTGAATCAAACCAGAGACCTTAAGAATATCTGTTGCTAACAACTACAGTCTTCTGCTCTACCAACTGAACTAAGGTCGGTTGTTGAAATTTCACAACAACAATGTTTTTTTACTTATCATATACAAAACGTGGAAAATTGAAGAAGACGAAAGAGATATTTTTGATGATTTTGGTCCTCCAAGTCCAAGCCATTAGAAAACTATGTACATATCCCAAAAGGACAACTCTTCCTTTAGTGGACGGTCCCCAAGTGTGAACCCACCAGATGTCCATACTATCGTGTCAATAACACAATTATTTGAAGAAAAACAATCAAACTTAACCATGGTATTGTAAGTCAAAAATACCAAAAAAAACCCTCTCATTTCATTGTCTACATAAAGCATCACATGCGTCTCTCTCTCGTTCATAATTAGAGATTAAGATCAGCAAGAAGAAAAAAAAGAAGAATGGCAAAAGCTATGGAGGTTTGGGTGGGAGAGATGAAAAAGATGAGTGAGAAGATAAACCCTAGAATCCCATTGATGGAAAGGAACAAGACATCCTCTCTTGTGTCAAAACAACAACAAGGATCAGAAGAAGAAAGAGGACTTAACAAACAAAAGACATTAAGAGAGAAAGATCATGAAGCTGCAACTATGTCTGAGCTCACTGTTTGTCTTCTCATGGACCGTTTTGTTCCTTGGTGATCTTTCCAATACCCCAACTAGTTCTAGATCTTTCCTTTTGGTTATGTGTATATATATATATCTAGAACTTCATGTATACGAGTTGATGCTGTTTGTTAAGAACATTTTGAAAAAAATCCATGTAAATCTGTGAAAGTAATGTGTCTAAGAACAATATTTTTATTTTTATTTCTGCAATTTCCATTTACTCTGTAATTAGGAACATTAAAAGGACACATCGTTGTGTAAAAGAAAAAAAAAATGATTAGAGTTATCCTTGTGAGGATCATATGCTCACGAACTATCAAAGATTACCATGACATATATCCTTCTCATGACATTGCTAAACAGTAAGAAGCAAACTCTGCATAAAGAACAAACAAAACTCAGACACTTTGATTTTGAATTTTTGATTCTGTAGCAGTTCTCACAAACCAATCGAAAGGAACCAAGCTGGGAATGGTGAAAACCCATGTACTTGTCTATCTTAAGAGCCCATCATCCTTCACTCTTAAAATTATCAGCAGCATTATCATATCATATAAGCCTAATAAATGTCTTCAACAACCTTGACCTGATCTAGCAAAAGCTTGTACAATCATGGGATTACAAAGCAAAGAGTAATCAACATTACAAAACTAACAGTCCAGTTTCTTGTGATAATCAGAAATCCAGTAAAATCAAGTGGACTCTCAAAACATAAATTCAGAAATTTACCTACTAAAATCATCCACACCAACAATTTCTTTACTACGTTATGTAGACAGCATAGTTTTGGAAAACTATTTAGTTAAAATCTTAGTAATTTTCATTCAATCACTACCAACGTCGTTATCAACCTGTCATGATTCTATTGCATATTCACCCATTTCATGACGCCTATAATCGTACTAAACAGTTGCTTCTGCAAATACCAGCAGTCCCAACCGCTTACACATTGTTAGAACCAGTAAATCTACACATCTTTTAAGCCAGTCGAACTCAAGTGATTCTTATAATATTAACAATCTTATCATGTGAAACGCCCTGAGTAAGAAGAAAAAACAACGTATTTGAGTTTGCATATGTTGGGTGAAAAAAGATCGAAAACATATCAGAAAATGAGTTTGAAACGAAAGAATAGCCCAGGCCATTAGGTTTGTTATAGCTCTATACCATCATCACCAACTAATTTATCTATTTGGTACAAAAGTTATAACATCACAACGGAATTCATGTATATGAAGTAGTAGAAGCTTTGGTTTTCCTTTTTCTGTTTTCAATCCTTTTTACCTTTGTTCTCTTCATCACCTTTCAGAAATTTCATGAACCAATACGCAGATGATTTTGGGTGACGGGTTAAACCGTTCTTGTAGTCTACATATACCAAACCGAATCTCTTTGTGTACCCTTGCGCCCACTCGAAGTTGTCCAGCAACGACCATGCAAAGTATCCCTTTATGTCCACTCCATCTCTGTTTCAGTTTTCGCCATTTACAAAACGCTTACACTGTTATTACCTCAATGTATAATGCGAATTACTTGATAGTTCTCTACAAATTGCCTATATCTCTGTTTCCTGCGTATTTTTTGCTAGTAAACATATGAAAGAAGGGAAAAATATTCACTCACTTGATAGCCTGAGAGACATTGGCAAGGTAACTCTTGAAATAGGCAACTCTAAGCTTATCGTCGAGCATATCATGAATAGAGGCAGATCCGTCATCTTCATCATCCATACCTGTTGTGTTGGACCAAGAGATCTAAACCTCAGGATATATAAAATAGAAGTTCGATATGACCATAAATATTACTTGTTTAAATGCCAATAAAATTGTTCTGGTCCTCTTAACAAACTATGCACTGTACCATATTAAACTGAACAACAGAAATATAAAGATAGGATATCATTCTCGGTAATATATATTGGAGGTTGGCTGTATTTTTTGCTGATGTAATTGAAAGTCTTTCGGATTCCTCAAGGCACAACATAAAGCCAATCGGAAGCAGCCTGTAATTGGAACACAGTGTTAAGTTGATTACTAGCTCATGCATACCTGTCTTTATTACATGTGCATAAGAGTTAATAGAGTCATTAGATTTAGCGGAGACTATAACAAGAGTTCTTACCCTTTCACCTATTGGCTCTCCATTTTCCCATTCAACTGCGCGCAGAAAAGAAGAGAGAATGATTATTAGGAAGTAATTAAGAAGATGCTAGTAGTAAAAGTAATTTCGGTGTTTGTCTTTGTTACCAGCCCTCTCCATTTCTTGTGCGTTGTAAAAGTCACTTTCAGCTTCTATGTTTGAGACATGAGAAATCAACCTCGAGGTGTAGTGGTTTAGGCCAAGAAAGTCCCATGAGTTCTGAAGCATTAACTCCTTTTCTTCTGGAGTAAATCTAGGAAGACTGTCTCCAAGTTTCTGGCGCATACTTGCAGGATAGTCTCCAGAAAACAAAGGATCCAAGAACCTGCAAAGGATTTTAATTTGTTATTTAAGGAATGATTTATACTTGGAAGTGTGTAACTAATTTGACGCAGAGTTAGCAATCCCAAATTTTTGGGTCTGATATTATCACTTTTCTCAAACAGACAAACGACATATATGCAACCTTAACATATGAAAAACCTATCATACAGGGTTTCTCAACTAATTACCAAGAAAAAACTGTACACAAAGATTCAAAGACTATTTAAGAATTTACACTTTTACAGCACCCTTGGAAACAGCAGAGTAAATGGATTACATAATCTCTACTACCTACCATTACGAAATATAAAATCAATGGAGCAACTCTCATAAATCATAACCTACTAAACTAGAGGACAGAAATCTATATACTACGAAATTTGACAGAGCTATAGGTGCCTGTGGGCATATTAAGCTGTAGAGATGCCTCAACACATCAGCAATACGATTCCATCCCAAATCTTAACGATTAAGAAAACATTCAATGCATATCCTACTTACCATCCAAGTTGAAAGTCAATTCGCCTACCCGCAGCAACCTTGTCCTCCGGTTTCTCTGAGTTTGGCTCGGCCCACTCACAATCAACTGACAAACCGATTTGTCCACCTTGGCTTTCCTAGATTAATATATATATAAACCCAAAAGCACACTGATAAATAACGAAACCCTTGATGCATCTTCCCATAACCATGGTTCGCGTAAATAAAACAAAATTACTTAATTACAACAAAAAGCTACCTTGTACTTGCTTCTATATATGGAAACAGCAGTTGCATGAGCCAAAATCTGATGATGCGAAACCAAATATGGTTCGCTCAAAGGCTTCTCATTTCTTCCAGGTGCAAATATACCAATACAGTGTCCATTCACCGAGGTCTGAAGAGGTTCATTTAATGTGATCCAATGCTTCACTCTATCACCAAAATTGGCAAAACAAGCATCTGCATACAGGCCAAAATAATCGCTGCACGTGAAGAAAAATTTAATGTCAAAACAAAAAATTCTACCAAAAGTGCTGCATTCCTAATTTAGAGATTGTAGAGGAAGACTTCATAGAATAAGATTGAAAGAATGAAAGATACTAGCCCTTTGAGGGATTATACACAATACTCCTAAAAGTAACTGTAATTATGCTTTCGAAGAAGATGTTACACATATATTGAAATAGTCCATTACAGTTTACTGCTTACACAATTTTTCTATTTGTCCAACCTCCGATTGCTTCCTGGAGATGTGATGGGAGATCCCAATGGTATAGAGTTACAAACGGCTGAATACCTGCAACAGTAGAATCATCTCATGAAAGTTTTATTAACAGGAAGATGAAAAAGCTCATTTCAGTTTAAAGTAAATACCCTTTTCAAGAAGTCCATTGATAAGATTGTTGTAGAAAGCAATGCCTTCTTCATTGACTTCAGTTCCCAAGCCATCTAGAACAGAAGACAATACGCCCTCCAGTCAAACATTAAGATTTTTCAGGAAGTCCAACAACGAGAATTTCCCTCATGATCATATACAAAGAAATATGTACTTGACATTGTCAACACTACAACATGTGCTACACTATGATTGGGGAACATAAAGAAATCACCATCAGAGTTGAACATACCAGGGAATATGCGAGACCAGGATATGGAAAATCTGTAAGCACTGAATCCTAATTGTCCTATAAGTTCAATGTCTTCCTGCAAAATTATTAGAATAACAAACAATCTTATAAGCAAACCAGCAGACCAGAGGAAGATCCATATACCTATAGTTTACTCTAAACTTTTCTTAACCTTGTATCGATGGTAATGATCCACAGCAACATCACCATTACTTCCATCAAGAATCTTCCCTAAATAAAAGGAAAGAAACAGTGTTAATCTACCTAGTGTTAATCATTTGACATGAGGATAGATAAGCTGAGAAGGAAACCACACACCTTCGAGATGAGTGAACTTATCCCATATACTTGGCCCTTTCTTACCTTCATTCCAGCCTCCTTCAATCTACAAAACCACCATTGATAATACTTAGCTCATTCAAAGCTATTCTAATTTGATTTGTAGCTTGTACAAAACAGCTTAAGCATCTTCAAAAATCTGATTCGTACACACAAAGTTCAAACCACATTCAAAACAAAGACATCTAATCTTCTGAAATCGGATTCGTACTTCAATTCCGGAATCAACATTTTCCAGAAGAGCAAAGTGAATCAAGGAATTGGTACACCAGAAGAGTAGAAGACGAAGGGAAACTAGAAAGAAGAAGATAAGACTCCAGATCTTGGAGAGTGAAAGGGAGAGAAAGAGAGAGACCTGGTAAGCCGAAGTGGCAACGCCGAAGGTGAAGGTGGAGGGGAAACTAGAGCGGTGAGTGACCGGAGGGACGGGGAGATGAGTCAAGTTAAGCTTCTGCGCCATTTTTATCGATTGAAAACAACAAGTGTGCGTGTGTGTCTGCGTTACTCACCCGACATTGTCCTAAAGATTGTCCGATGGGGATGATCTAGTATACACACACAATAATAACTTAGAAAACTGAAACCACAATGACAAATGTCTTGACCTATGTTATTATTAACTGAACCAAAAATATCCTTGTTAGCCAGCCAGCAAAACAACCAAATGATAAACAAAAAATGATCCAAATCAGAAGATCCAAAATCTGTAAGAAGTCAGACATAAAAGAAACACTTCCGGGTCTTGCTCTAACAAATCTAGAAACAAAGTTGGTATTATTCATACTCACCTACAGGGGAAAATTCTCTAGACTAAAACACCAACTTCAAACAATGTACAAAACACTAATAAAGGAAGACACATACAACTATTACACTAACGAAAGAAGGCTGCTTCATAACGAATACAGTTAAAGAAATAAGCAACCAAATCGAAAAGTCTGAAAAATAAGTGCAAGCTTTTAATATTCTGAACAATTTACCAAGACCGGTTATTCTAAAAACCATAAATCATGTTCAACATTCAAAGGACCATGAAAAGTTCATACTCCATTGGGTGGCCAATGGAGTTCAAAGGACAGCTATTCAGATAAATAACCATCATAACACAACTCATCAAAAAATATCAATCATAACACAATAAAGATTTTAAAACCCCTAAACCCTGAATCATTATCCCTATTTATGGCCATCATCATATCAATATAAACATCATCATCATATCATTATTATAATCACTATATCAGGGGGTTCCCACACACCATATCCCATACTTTCTAAATTTCTATAGAACTAACAAAAACTCACCTTTGAGTAGACGGAAGGATTCGAGATCCAAGTGATGATCCACTAATTTTCGGATCCTGAACAAAAAAATAATGAAGAGTCTTTATCAGATCCCGCAACAAAACAAAATCCGAAAAAAAGACTGAAACTTTTCGTAACCCAAAACATAAACAACAAACACAATAACCCAAAGATCATTTCTTTTATATTCCAAAGATCCTAGGCTTCGATTTTGGGTTTGAATAAACTGGGAAAAATGACTTACTGGGTTATCGGATAAGAAGAGTGGAAAACTGAAAAAAAACTTATTTAAAGAGAGAGCGCGGAAATGTCGTTTAGGTTAAGAAGAGTATATTAGGTTAAGGGAGGAAGAAGACATTTTGCAGAAAATACTAATTTGCAAAACCCGTGAAATGCTTCGAACCCGTGACCTTTAACACCATGCCTACCACTAGACTACGATTAACTTTGGTATTGAATTCAACTATAACTTCTATAATGTTTACATTTAGCCATTTGGGTTTTATATTTGATTTTTAACTCATGTATTTTAGTATTATTTATCCTGATTGTAATATTTGACTGAAAATATAATTATTTATACTATGATTTTATGTTTGGTAATTTATTAATATATATATATATATGCTTCCAACACACACTTACTTCCTAATTTTTAAAAATAACTCGATTCTACGCTTCCAAGCGCTTCCGCGTCCACGTACCCATACCCGTTTCCGATTCCATGCAGCTTAGATGATCATAGAGTTAGTCAACTAACCAATGAGCCAGAGCTGGAGACAACGGTGAGAATCGGGGAAGAAGAAACTATTTAAATTTTTTTTTTTTTAATAAAGCTATTTTCATTTTCATTTTTTTTTCTTTCCTTGCATTAATTAAGTTAATTTATTATTCCTCTCTCTCTCTCCTCTCATGTTCTGTTTTCTAATTTTTTTATAATTACAGTAAAACCTCTATAAATTAATAATGTTGGGACCAAGACATTTTATTAATTTATAGTGATATTAATTTATGTATAAATTAATAATTATTAATTTATAGATATATTTTTATTTTAAATTTTTTTAAAATTATGAATTGAGAATATTTTAGCAAAATAAGATTAGATTTTCAGATGTTGTAAATTTTATGGTTTAGGAATTGAACTTGTAATATTTAGAAAACATTATTGACAATTAAGTACAAATACTACAGACGAATTGACTTATACACATGACATACATAAATTTAATTTTATGAATAATAATATCAATTGTCCTATTTTAATAGTATGTCAAATTATCAAATTGTAAATGATGAATATCTAAATATTGAAAACTTCAAAAATTTAACTATTTTTATGACATGTTATAAAATATTTTAGAGATATAGTTACAGTTTGAAAATACAACATTGCAACTGTTCTAGAAATGAGCTTTAGGAGAAACATACATTATTAAATCAGTATATATATATATATATATATATATATATATATATATATTTAGATGATTATTAATTTATGATATTATTGAGACCATATTTTACATGGGGATTTCAAAAAAATTATTATCTTATTATCTTATCAAATTTTGTTAATTTTTACACTGGCCCGACTTGGGACCAGCAAAATTTATTAATTTATAGTATTTATTAATTTATAGAGCATTAATTTGTAGAGGTTTTAGTGTAGTTGTAATAATTAACACAATAAAACTATAATGTGTTGCTCTCCTCTTCTGACACATCAGACTCAACTTTAAAGTTGGTGTTGACAAATCAATTAAAACAGTTAACCATTCAAAATATAAGGATTAATACAACTCATCATGTACTGCCAATAGAAATTGAATTATGTTCCACGTCGTACTATGTCAATCACATATTTTGTTTACAAGACTGCTATTTTAATTAAAACATATAAAACATACATGTCCAACCCAACCCACAACCCAATTAAAAAAGAAAATCAATATTAAAGTATATTTTTTCAAGTTCGTATATCTTCTCAAATAATTAAAAGAAAAAGGCATAATAAAACCTAAATAAAAAATTCTCCCCTTCTAGCAGCTGCCTCTTTCTATTTTTTTAATTCGAATTCCATCGAGTTAAGCAAAAGCTAAGACTGTGGATCATGTGGAAAATAAAATATGCTGTCATCTCCGAATCTAAGACTTTTTATGAGTATTTTTCTGATTTATCTTTGTGTTCGTGGTTTTGGATAGAAGAGAAGTTTTGAGTTTTTTCGATTGAATCTCGTTACGAATTCGGTATTCTCCTTGATTCGAGGGTAGAATGAAAATTTGACATTTTTGGAGTATTTCTTTGTTAGGTGATTGAAGATTATGAATAAAGTCAACAGTTTTATAATGTAAAAAAGTTCTGGCTTGTGAACATTGTCCAAATTGGTATGGAACTTTAGAATTTAGCTCAATGGCGTTTGCTTTAAATCTATTAGTGAGTTATTTTATGAACTAAACTGCAGTTTGATATCGAATTGAATATGTGAGCTCATATTCATGGCATTGTTGTTTTTGTTCTGCTTTATCTGGAATTAATTTTTTGGAGGGTTTGTTTTTGAGATTGCAGTTTAAGAATGCTAAATCAATGTAATAAATTATGCTTGATAATAAACTTTTTAACTATTAAAAAAATACTATATAACAATCATGTGATTAAATTTGTATAAACTACAAAAAGTACATCACAAATTCAAACTATATTAATAATATATCTCCCACAAAAAGTAAAGAAAATAAAACAGAACATACATTAGAGTTAGTTAGACTATTTATACAATAAGTATTTAAGACTATCCGATTTAAATGTAAATATTTATAAGTCATCTTAAATTTGAGATTTCTCTATTTTTATTTTATTAATGCATTTTCTATCTTATTATTGTATAAACCATAGTTTTTATAGTTAATCTATTTTTTAAAAAAATATTTTTTTTAATAATTCAATATACCTAAAAATAGTTATAAAAGGTATCTAGTGGCGTAGCGAGGATCTAACTTAGTGAATAAATAAAATTATATTTTTAATAATTCAATATACCTAAAAATAGTTATAAAAGGTATCCAGTGGCGTAGCGCGGATCTAACTTAGTGAATAAATAAATCTCCTTGTGCTCACCTACTTATGTATCAAATCAAAGAAAGATGAGGCTTGTTTCTTCAGACTCTAGCCAATGTGAGGTTTTTTGGTAGCAATCGTACAGCTATTTAAGTCGGTTAGGTATTTCCTTGTTTTATTATAAGAGTCTCCAATACTAAGAAGACATATTCTTTTATTTTTATAGCTTAGGTGCGGTTAAGATGTGTTTGGATACGGAGGAAACATCTACGATTCGGAGCTTGTCCGAAGGAAGGAGCCATTCGCATGATGTGTAACTATGGCAGTGGCCGTGGCAAGGTGCTTGCTTAGGAGCTTGGCAATGAAGAAATAGAGAGGAAGCTGATTAGTATTTTGAAAGAGATGGTGAGATTGCGTACTTGAAACCCATGTTTGGGTTCCTTATTTACGATCAATTAGGGTTTAGTTTTATTTTTTTCAATTTTTTTTAATGTGTAATCTACTGTATATTAATCGGTTTGGGTTTATATGTTCTTGACTAGGGTTCTCTATTTACGATCTATTAGGGTTTAGTATTCCCTTTTTAAATCTTCTTTATAAATGGTTCACCTTACATTAATAGTTTGAGTTCATATGATGTAATTTTTTATTTTATTAAAATTTACTAGGACTTGCGAGGGAAGTATTTTAGAAAAAAAAGAAATTAAATTTATAAATTATATATCATGAAATCATTTGAATGTAATAGAATAGTTCAAATAAATAAAAATTAAACATAAACGGTTACTAAAAGCACAACCATCAAAATGAAAACTTATAACAAAAAATATTATGTAGAGTAGACACAACTTTGCAAAAAATACTGTTTAAATTATCATAGAAATATAGGATACAAAAAAAGGATGGCGTCTCTCCGCAGAGGCGATTTTTTTCGCGATTCACTTTTCCGGCTTCACCGGTCTTCTTCTCCGATTAGGAGTGTCTTTCCGACCAACAAAAATGTTGCTTTCTTTTTGCGCATTTCAGTTGGCGGTTGTACTCTATCGTTATGTAATGATAGCTATGTCTTCCCTGAAAATTCGGATTTCAACCGCTACAAGAAACCGCCATGGCGATGTCTATATAAACGATCCTTTTATACACAATTTCTCAATCATTTCCCCTCTGTTCTTATCCATCATCCCCTCACCCTCACAATGAGTGATTACCTCCGAAAATCTGTTTAAGATCTCGATCTGGGAATCGATGATCTTCCAATACCTCTCCCACCGGAATTCTGTGAACGGGCTGCGAACATCAACCGCTACTCTTTAGTGGTGACCCCAGTGAATCCCCGGAAGCAGAATCTTCGTGCACTCATACGTCAAATGCCTCGAGTCTGGGGATTTGTTGATGGTTGTGTTGGGCGGATAATTGATGATGGCCGTGTTCAATTCCGTTTCCAAACAGAAGAATCTCTCAATCTGGTGCTTAACCGTGGACCGTGGTCATTTAATGACTGGATGCTTACGACTCATCGCTGGTATCCAAATATAACTGATGGCGAAATGAAGATAATCCCTTTATGGGTTCAAATCCAAGGTATTCCGACACTCTATTTAACAAATGCTATGGTTAGATGGGTTGGAAATCGGCTAGGATTTGTTACTGAGGTTGACTATGATGAAAACACTAACCAAGTAGGAGCGGTTAGAGTTAGGATTGCCTGGAATATTGAGGATCCTCTCCGTTTTCAAAAAAACCTTCAATTCATAGTTGGTGAGAACACTGTCGTTAAGTTTCGTTATGAGAGATTAATGAACTTTTGTAGCAAATGTGGTTCTCTAAAACATGACATCAAGGAGTGTACTCTGAACTTTGATGATGATCATCAAGGAGACTCGGGTGATAGTAGTGATGATGACAATCATTCGACTGGTGACAATAACATGTCAGAAGCGGATACACTGCCTTCTATTGACCCTGCTACTCTGATACCGGGGATCCAGATGCCACCACCAACTGGTAACACGAAACAACCAGATAAGGGCTTCAGCGGTACATCAAGGATGCCTTTTGTGTTTCATGATGCGGATTTAAATGCAGAAAAAATTCGCTACTTTCAGGCTAAACAGAAGACCAACGTTCGTGCTTCTAATTGTTACGAGAGTCTTTTCGAGACATCTTCTGACAACGCCCTCTCTGAGTTTGTCTTCATGAAGCGCAAAAGGGTATCATTTGAAGAAGCTTTCAACAAAGCAGAGGCAGCAGATGAATTGGCGGTCCTGAGCCAATTCAAGAAGAAGAGCAAGACTACAGATTCTTTTGGATCTTTCTCAGTCAACCAACGATTCGACGGAGGCGCGGGGGGCCCGGTACCCCCAGATCCAATATGAGAGTCCTCTCATGGAATTGCCAAGGCATAGGTCCACCTTTAACACAATCACGACTGTCTAGCCTATGTCGTATTACTAAATGTGATGTTCTTTTTCTTATCGAAACTCTTAATCAGTGTGATGTATTATATAATCTTAAGAATGCTCTAGGATTTGCCAATATACTTATTCAGCCCCCTCATGGAAGGAGTGGAGGCTTAGCTTTGATGTGGAAACAGAATGTAGCACTCAGTCCAATTTCAATGGATGAGCGCCTCATTGATGTATCTGTAAACATAAATAACATAAGCTTTTATTTGTCTTGTGTGTATGGTCACCCAGTTCAAAGTGAAAGATATCTTCTTTGGGAGAGACTAGAAAATATATCCTACCATCGCCATGATCCTTGGTTACTAATGGGAGATTTTAATGAAATTCTTAACAACTTAGAAAAACTAGGTGGACCAATCAGGCCTGATTGGACTTTCCGTGACTTCCAACACATGGTGACAAGTTGTGATCTCGAAGATATTCGACACAGAGGTGATAAGTTCTCTTGGGTAGGAGAAAGACATTCCCATACCGTTAAATGTTGTTTAGATAGAGCTTTTCAAAACGGTCCATGGGGAGCTGCTTTTCCTCATGCCGAAGTGGAATTCTTGGACTTTACAGGATCCGATCATAAACCACTACTAACAAACTTCAATATCGGATCCTCATATAGAAGACGAGCTTTCTTCTTTGATAAACGTTTATGCGACATTGATGGATTCAAAGAAGTAGTGAAACAAGGCTGGGATATTCACACTCGAGACCAGAATATCCCAATTTCGAGTCGAATTGCCTCTTGCAGGAAAGCGATGGCAATACTAAAACATGAAAATCAACTGAATTCCCAGGCTCGAATAAAGGCTTTACAATCTCAACTTAATTCAGCTATGGAAAGCTTAAATCCTCGTATTCGAAGACATATCCCAACCTTACAAGATGAGCTCACAAAGGCATATTTGGATGAAGAGAAACATTGGCAACAACAAAGTAGAAATCAATGGATGTTGGAAGGAGATCGAAATACAAGTTTTTTCCAAGCTTGTGCTAATATACGATTCATGAAAAATCAAATAAACTCGATCCAGGATACAGATGGAAATATATTATATGGTAATAAAGCTATAGGAGAACATGCTCAAGATTTCTTTCATAATATATTTTCCACTAGTGGTCACCAAGTAACAAAAGATGTGTTCTCTGACTTCCAACCAAGAGTTACTTCGGATATGAATGCTGATCTTACTCGGCCCTTTGATGCTCATGAAATCTATGAAGCAGTGTGTCAAATAGGTGAGGACAGAGCTCCTGGTCCCGATGGCATAACAGTGCGCTTTTATAGAACATGCTGGGATATTGTTGGTACGGATGTTGTAAAAGAAATACAACAATTTTTTGACACAGCATCAATGCCACAACGATTGAACCATACCAATATATGTCTGATCGCAAAGATAGACAATCCAACCACTTTTTCAGATTATCGTCCTATAGCACTATGCAATGTTATGTATAAAATCATCTCAAAGTGCTTAGTTTGCCGACTTAAAAAACACTTGAATGGAATAATATCTGATGCACAAGCAGCTTTCATTCCGGGACGACTAATTCAAGATAATGTCATGTTAGCTCACGAAGTCATGCATTCTCTTAAATCCCGTAAGAGAGTGTCTAAATCGTATATGGCGGTCAAAACTGATGTTAGTAAAGCTTACGACCGTGTTGAATGGAATTTCCTGAGATCAACTCTTCAGCTCTTTGGTTTTAGCGAGAAGTGGATAACATGGATCATGGCCACTGTAGAATCGGTGAGTTACTCGGTTCTGATCAATGGTTCACCCTTTGGTCATATCAAACCAGAAAGAGGCATTAGACAAGGGGACCCCCTCTCCCCTTATATTTTCATATTATGCTCTGACATACTAAGTCACCTAATTCAATCAAGTGTGGCAGATAAGAATATCAAAGGTGTTAAAGTTGGAGATAATGCACCAAGAATAACTCACCTACAATTTGCAGATGACTGCCTTTTCTTTTGCCAAGCTAATGTGAAAAATTCTAGAGCATTGAAAGAAGTCTTTGATGTTTATGAATACTACTCCGGTCAACAAATTAACACGGCCAAATCCATGATAACTTTTGGTACACGCGTGTATGGTTCAACACAAAACAGGTTAAAATCGATACTAGATATCCCAAACCATGGTGGTGGAGGAAAATATTTGGGTTTACCGGAGCAGTTTGGCAAGAAAAAGAAAGAAATGTTTGAGTATATAATAACAAAAGTGAAACAGAGAACATGTAATTGGAGTGCGAGGAGACTATCCCCAGCTGGCAAAGAAATAGTGCTCAAATCAATTGCTTTAGCTATGCCTGTATATGCTATGTCTTGCTTTAAACTCCCTAAAGGTGTTATAACAGACATTGAATCTATACTTATGAAATATTGGTGGGAAAAAGATGCTCAGCACAGAGGAATCCCCTGGATAGCTTGGAAAAAACTACAAGTCTCGAAAAAAGAGGGGGGACTAGGCTTCCGGGATCTTGAAAAATTTAACGATGCTCTCCTAGCTAAACAAGCGTGGCGTCTTATTCAATATCCAAACTCTTTGTTTTCACAAATAATGAAGGCTCGTTACTATAGAGACACAACGGTGTTAGAAGCTCAACCAAGGAAAAATCAATCTTATGACTGGTCATCTATTTTAGTTGGCATCTCTCTAATAAAAAAAGGATCAAGGTTTAACATTGGTGATGGAAAAACGATAAGATTAGGCATAGACAATGTTCTCGATTCACATCCTCCACGACCAATCACTGCTATCAACAATGGAAACAACGACACTATAAATACTCTCATGTCAGTCTCAGGACAAGCAAGATCATGGGATATGGTTAAGCTTGGAGCTATCATCAGACCAGAAGATATTGATGAAATCAAAAACATGTTTCTCTCTCAAGCTGATCAACCGGATTCTATAATATGGAATTACAGTCCTTCAGGTGACTACAATGTAAAATCAGGCCACTGGCTGTTAACACATGATCCTCTTTCGTGTGATATCCCACCAGATATACCCCATGGTTCACCAGATCTTAAACGCAAAATCTGGAGATTGCCAGTCATTCCAAAGTTAAAACACTTTCTTTGGCGAATTATCTCACGAAGTCTTCCAACCTTATCTCGGTTACGATCCCGTGGTATGAACTTGGATACATTATGTTCTAGATGTCATCAAGCAGAGGAAACGATCAACCATGCATTATTCACATGTCCTTTTGCACTTATGGTCTGGCGTTTTTCAAGTACCTCACATATAAACATAGAAAATCTAGCAAATGAGGCGGAAGAGAACATTTTAACTCTCGTTACTTCAGTTCTCAATACTGCAATCTTAAATGCTGAATCAATGCTACCTTTTTGTTTATTATGGAGAATTTGGAAAGCAAGGAATAATGTGATTTTCAATAACATCAGGGAGAGTCCATCAAAAACTGTGTTATGGTCAAAATCAGATGCGAAACAATTCTATGAACTAACTCATCACACAAAACAACAGAATCAAAGAGGAGATGAAAGAAATCTTGATAAGTGGAGACCGCCAACAGCTGGTTATGTGAAATGCAATTTTGATGCTGGATATAACAATCATAATCATGAAGCAACTGGTGGATGGGTTATCCGAAACAATTCAGGTTCGGCTTTGGCTTGGGGTGCTTCTCGATTACCGCATACTTCCTCTCCACTGGAGACAGAAGCAAAAGCTATGCTTGTAGCTTTACAACAGACTTGGATCAGAGGATACACATCGATAATTTTAGAAGGAGATTGTGAAGTTCTAATAAACATCATCAATGGTGGAAAGAGACACAGACAGATCATAAACATTCTTCTCGATTTAAAATTATGGATTTCTAAGTTCCAACTCTTTACCTCTGTTTTTACAAAAAGATCCTGTAATAAGTCAGCTCATTTGTTAGCACAGTTTGGATGTAATGATTTTCCTTTTTATGTTGAATCTGTAATCAAATAATAATAATTAAAAATATATTTTTTATAATGATTGAAACTGTATCAACGAAAATTTAAAATTAAAATACACAACTTTTAAAAACAAAATAAATTAAATTTTAAATATTAAAATAGTTTTTATGATACGCCCAAAGTTGAGGATCACTCAGCCGGATTAGAAAAGATAGAAACTCGCCAGGGTGCAAGGTGCAACAAGGGAGATTTAATGGATTGAAGGGTCGCACAGCAGTTGCGGAAGGCTGCTGATATTTCCAACTCCAATAGCTGCTAGATATGACACACTAGTCCAGCAGGAGGAGGTTGTTGCTTGGATATTACACACCAAGAAACAAAGAAATGTTCTAGACAAAGAACAAAGAGATAGACTCATAAAATGAAAAAGGAAATTGATTGATTATTCTCAAATGAGATTACATGTGTTTATATAGGGTTTAAGAAACTTGGTAACAAAGCCAAGTATTAATTGTTCTTGAAACTAAACAGATAATAAAGATAGTAAGTTGAATGAAGATTCAACCCTTTGTGCATGTTTCTCTTCCCAAGGTGTCTTTCCCAAGGCGAGTTGAACTCCATTTTCGTCATCTTTCTTTGACCACAAATTAAAGTGATTATTTTGGGCTTTCTTGGACTTGTATTATGCTCAAAGTGGGCTGGACTTGATAGGTATCATTCCCAATAGAAATTCTCATGTTCTCTTTGCTCAAAATATCTTCAAATATCAAATGAACAGCTCCAGCAAGCTGTTTGGTCCTGGCCCTTGTCATTGGTCCAACAGGTACAAGCATAGCATCCTCAGAAACAAGCTCAGCTTCCACTTGATTATCCTCATTGCTTTCCATTATCATATCATTCTCCTCCACTTGAGAAGGATTTGTCCTCAAATCCAAATCATCTATATAATCGCCGGGATCAAATGGATGACTCAAATCTTTAAAATAAAGAGAAAGATTACCCTCGTTGGATCTTGTCAAAATTCCATGGTCATCCAGGTGGGCAATTTCAATCACTCTTCGGCCATCTATCACTTTGTACCTTATAGGAACACGTCTTTGAACTTCTGTTTTTCTTGACCCAAAATATACCACTTGCTCCTCTCTTCTTGTGTTCATAATTTCAGCCAACAAACTTCTAACACTGATTTCTGGTTTTGAAAACGCGAAATCTCCAAAAACAAAATCATAGATTGGAAAGCTCTTCTCTTGATCTTCCTCCTCATACTCGTCATAGATTGGTGCAGTATCAAATTCCTTTTTTTCTTGCTCAGAGAACTCTTGACAATCAAATATCAAATCGATCTTTCCAAAAGACATTGTTTTTTTTTTTTTTTAATTAAAGAAGATGAATAGATAAAAGATGAAAGAAAGAAAAAGATAGAAGATGAAAAAAATAGATTGATGAGAAGATGAACAGACAAGTACCGGTTGAGTAGCTCTGATACCACTTGATACGCCCAAAGTTGAGGATCACTCAGCCAGATTAGAAAAGATAGAAACTCGCCAGGGTGCAAGGTGCAACAAGGGAGATTTAATGGATTGAAGGGTCGCACAGCAGTTGCGGAAGGCTGCTGATATTCCCAACTCCAATAGCTGCTAGATATGACACACTAGTCCAGTAAGAGGAGGTTGTTGCTTGGATATTACACACCAAGAAACAAAGAAATGTTCTAGACAAAGAACAAAGAGATAGACTCATAAAATGAAAAAGGAAATTGATTGATTATTCTCAAATGAGATTACATGTGTTTATATAGGGTTTAAGAAACTTGGTAACAAAGCCAAGTATTAATTGTTCTTGAAACTAAACAGATAATAAAGATAGTAAGTTGAATGAAGATTCAGCCCTTTGTGCATGTTTCTCTTCCCAAGGTGTCTTTCCCAGGGTGAGTTGAACTCCATTTTCGTCATCTTTCTTTGACCACAAATTAAAGTGATTATTTTGGGCTTTCTTGGGCTTGTATTATGCTCAAAGTGGGCTGGACTTGATATGTATCATCCCCAATAGAAATTTTCATGTTCTCTTTGCTCAAAATATCTTCAAATATCAAATGAACAGCTCCAGCAAGCTGTTTGGTCCTGGCCCTTGTCATTGGTCCAACAGGTACAAGCATAGCATCCTCAGAAACAAGCTCAGCTTCCACTTGATTATCCTCATTGCTTTCCATTATCATATCATTTTAACAAAAATTACAATACATAGATGCAATTGTAAATTCTGTATTAAGTTTTATTAAATTTCTATATTGCTATAACGTTGAATAATAGATATTAGTATTCAAATTATTTAGATTCAACATAAAACAGAAAATTTGTTTCAACGAACAATGATTTGTTACTTATTGATGACGAGAAAAATATATAGAAAGTTCAAAAGACATGCTATTTAAATAGACACACCTATTAGAACGAAAAATTGTGATAAAAAAAAAGAATAAAATATAGTGAAAAGACACAACTCTACAATGAACAAATACAACTGTTTGAGTTTACAAAATAACAAATAAAAACAATTTGTTTTTACAAAAATGTACTACGAAAAATCGCAATTGTTGTTCGTATTTATTCAGATTGTTATTTTTATTTCTAAATATTTAAACAATTTTCTAACGAAAAGTTACGATAATTAAACGCAACTGTAAATTCTATATTAAGTGTATTAAATTTCTCTATTGCTATAATCATTTCTAAAATTTAGTTAGATTATAAAGTAACGTTGAATATTAGATATTAATATTCAATTATTTAGGTTCAACATAAAATGGAAAATTTGTTTTAACAAACTTGTTAGCTACTGATGAAGAGACAATTATAAAGAGAGTTCAAAAGACATGTCTATTTAAATAGATACACCTATTAGAACAAAAGTTGTGATGAAAAAAACATAAATAAAATATAGTGAAAAGACACAACTCTACAATAAACAGATACAATCATTTGAATTAAAAAACAAATAAAAACAAAAAATTTACGAAAATGTACTACGAAAAATTCCAACTGTTGTGTATGCACTTGATTATATCTAATAACTCATATAAACTGCTTTTAAATAGAATGCATCTTTATTACCATATTGAAAAGTCAAATCCAAAAACTCACTATATAATCCTTCTAACTCTTGGAAAAAACTCTAGGTATTTTCATTAAATCTTTATATTTAAAATCAACTAAAAGTTGTAAATTAGATTCATCATTTCAAAAATCTTTTGTTAAATCAAGAATTAGTGGATTTTTTTTACTTTTAAAAGAATAAATTCTAGAGAATAATTTAGAAAGCTGTAAAAACCGTTGAGAATGAAATGTTATATTATTTTGTATCATGACAAAAAAGATGAAAACAGTTCAAACAAACAAATATATATAGATTTTAAAAGATACAAATATTCAAATAAACACAACTTTACAATGAACAGTTGTAACTTTACAAAAAAAAACTGTTATAATGAATAATCGCAACTTTTCGTAAAACACACAATTTAATTTTTCTATAGATTTTTTTGAAAAATTATCCAAAAGATACGATTGAAAAGACACAATTTTTGGTAGCAAATTTATTCAGATTGCTATTATATATAGATTGTCATGAATTTGGTATTTGTTCAACACAAATCCAAAACCAAAACAAAAAAAATAAACAAATTACGAATCTTTTAGTTGCAAATTTTTGATGTCGCCGTGATTACTTTTCGTCTTAGAAGAAAAATCTCCCTACTCTAACGTCATGCCAAAACTCCCATCAACCACAACTCAAAATTCTCGTCCACCAGCCAAGGATAAAAAAGTCAGAAATAATGATGTTTGTGTGTTTATAATGTCTTTCTATGTGCGATGCCTAAATCCAAAGATTGAAGTTAAAAGAATACTTGTTTTGATAATAAGCTCTAAATGAATTGCATGAAAGAGCAATTTATTCTTGTTTTACCGTAAATGCATAAAATTCAAGCAAAATCTGACTTAGGCAGTGATTGGTAACTACTAGATGCGGATTTCAAAGCGTATTTTGTAAAAAACGCATTCCCTGCATCAATCACAAGTTTTCCAACAATTTGCGTTTTTTCTTAAAAAAAAAACAGATGTGGTTTTGTCCAGAGAATATTAGCCTTGTCCCGCTTTTTCAAAGAGAAGCACCATTTACCCTGCGGTTTTCAAGAAAAACACCCATGTGTATATTTTTTTATTTTTTTATAATAACAATTTTTTTTCCGGCAAAGTAAAAATCAGAATAAAAATCAACATTATTACAACCCAAATTAGCTAGTAAATGGGCAACCTCATTGTTTGTTCGATGAATATATGAAAATCGTATAGCTTCAAACAATTAGAAATGATCTTAATGTCATGGAGAATGCCATGAATGGTAACGTCTTGTATAGATCCATGAAGACAATCTATTAACACTTTGCAGTCTCCTTCAAACCAAACCATATTCAAACCCTTGATAACAGATTGTTGCATGGCGAACAATAATGCTTGAGCTTCCCCTTCCAATGAACTATTTGCCTTCCTTAAAACACTAGAACCCCAAGAAGTGGCAACACCTAGATGATCACAGACTATCCAACCACCAATTGTTTTCTTTGTATCCAATTTGTAACTTACATCAAAATTACATTTTACAAAGAGATATCCAGGTCTCTCCCAATTAGGATTATCTGTTTGTGCTATACAACCTGTATTAGTGCGGCTGTCCGGAAATGACCGTATCCATTCTGCAACATCAGCCTTAGCTTGTGCTATAGTTCGAGTATGGTCACATACTACATTTTGAAAAATGAACTTGTTGCGATCTTTCCATATATTCCAACAAAGCCAAAAAGGAAGAAGTCTATGTTCTTTGGATACTGAATGATCTTCGTATATGTGGAATAGAGAAGAGACATTAAGTTCATGATCCGTGTTATGAAAAGGAGAGTCGAAAGGAAGATCAGCCAAATCCCAAACTATCTTTGCTGCAGGACAAGTGAATAAGGTGTGGTTGATTGTTTCATATAGCCCATGACACCGCTGACATTGTTTACTAATATTGAGACCTCGAGAAGCAAGTCTAGTTGTTGTACCTAAAGCCTTTGATAAAACATTCCAAAGGAAATGTTTTATCTTTGGTAGAATTTGTATTTTCCAAAGTTTATTCTTCAACTCAATGGGACCATGAGGTATGTTAGGAGCATGAGTGAGATTCATAGGATCATGTGTAGCTAGCCAATAGCCAGACCGAACAGAGTATTCACCAGAGACATTGTAATGCCAAATATTTTTATCCATAAGATCAAATCGTGGAATGTAAAGCTATGTTAAAGCTTTGATATCATTTGGTGATATCATATCTCGAACTGCAGGTATATCCCAGCATTTGAGATCATCTGAGGCAGTAATAAATGATGAGAGAAAACCGTTAAACAGAGGATCTACAGAGGAAACAGGATGTGGAGGATGATCGGGAATGACATTGTCTATATTGACTCGTATAGACGATCCATCTCTGACTAGAACTCGAATTCCTTTCTTAAGAAGATCTAAGCCAGTAAGGATAGAAGACCAACCGTAAGACTGTGACTTTTTGGGAGTTGCTTCTAGTATCGAACAATCAGAAAAATATCTTGCCTTCATCACTTTAGCAAATAAACTATTAGGAAATTTTAGTATTCGCCAAGCCTGTTTTGCTAACAGAGCATCATTAAACTTCTCTAAATCCCGGAATCCAAATAATACATATTCAAATAATAATTATTATACATCTTTTTATCTACATAATACATATTCAAATAAAAAATAAAAAATAACTTTTCTGTTTCCTCTCTCCTATTCAAATAATTTTTAGAATGCATTAAAAAAAGAAAATCATTTTTAATAATAGATAGTAGTTTAGTAATATGCATATATAACTAGTTTTCCTAATAACAAATATATTTATTTTTGAAACTTTTAATATAATAACAAATGGATTTCTATTTAAATAAATATTGGTATTTTAAATTTATAAATTAATTTTTTATTTATTAATACAAAAAAGAAAAAATGAAAATATAAAATTATACTATTTTTAATAAAATAATATGAATTTCGTACCGCAAATTATTTTTCACCAATCAAACATTATTTTGTACTGTTTATTTTGGAGTAACCATACTTTTCCCGCAAATACATTTGTCCCGCACATATCACAAATGAATCATACCGTATCATCACATTATTTGTTATGCACTATTAAATCTGCAGTTGCTATTCGGACCCTTAAACTCATCAACAAAAATAGTCCTTAATGGTAAAGCAAACCCACATTTTGATTGGTTGGCCCTACACAATACAAATCCTTTGCCGACATCAAATAATCATAAAATAAAACAAAAACAAACAACAACCGTAACTTCTGCCACTCTGTTTTGTTCGATATCGTACCCATCAATTAATTCGATTTTGATACCTCCCAAAGTCTACTACCCATTTATATACTTTTTAGCTCAACAATTCTAATTACTTACACTTTCGTTTTCTATTTTTTTTTGGTTTATTTACTTACACATTTTTTTTGGGTAATATTAGTAGATAGCACAAATATGAACAAAAATTAAGAAACTACCACAACAACTTTTTTTAATAGGTAAATACCATAGGGCCCACATGTTTTATGGAGTAAAAAGACACAATCACCCTTTTTTGTTTTATTGTTAGATAGAAAAATGAAAAATTTGGTGTGATTTTTAAAAATAGCATATATTATTTATAATTTACATGTTATATTGAACTAAATAACGTTTAATCGTAAACCCAAACCGACAAATAGTCTCGTTTTAATTGTAAAATCTAAACCCTAACCATCTAATTTCGTTTTAATTGTAAAATCTAAACCTTAACCATCTCATTTGTGAACCCAAACCGACATATAATTTCGTTATAATTGTAAAATCGAAACCCTAACCATCTCATTTGTGAACCCAAACCGACATATAGTTTCGTTCTAATTGTAAAATCTAAACCCTAACCTTATTTGTGTATCCAAACTGACATATAATTTTGTTCTAATTGTAAAATCTAAACCCTAACCATCTTATTTGTGAATCCAAACCGACATATAATTTTGTTCTAATTATAAAATCTAAACCCTAACCATCTCATTTGTGAACCTAAACCAACATATAATTTCGTTCTAATTGTAAAATTTAAACCTTAATCATTTAATTTGTGAACCCAAACCAATATATAATTTCATTCAAAAAACAAAAATGACATGATATTTTTAAAAGCAGCATGTAATATATGTAATGGGTATAAAAGTGATTGTATATGAGGAGAGAAAATGACTTGTGAGCCCTATGGTAGTTTCTTAATTAAGTTTGCTTTTTGTGGTATCTAGTGCATATTCCCTTTTTTTTTTGTTAAAATTTACTCATGGCATTACAAATTACCAATTTAAAAAAAACACTCACCATCCGAGACCGGGATCGGGATCGGGATCAAACTAGTATCTCGTTATATTTAAGTATTTTTCTGTTTTCAATTCGGACTTTTTTTGTAAATTCATTTACAATAAAAAGCTACGAACCATATGATATGTTTAGAATTAAAACTTCAACGAGTCCATACAAATTGTAGCTTTTATTTTTCTGTCGCATTATATATTGGCTGCGTATTGATAATTTAGTTGGGAATTGGGATTAAGGAACGATCTCTGAGTTTAATATATATACCGACATACCCTATGTTTTAGATGTTGATTTTTCCGACTTTAATAGCATCACGCTAAAGAGATTCCCATACTAAATCCTCATCTCAATCAAATAAATATTGTAGTTATTTAGATAATACAGCTGGCTCGTCCCATTGCTTCTTACGTCCACCAATAACATTGTTAAAGCAAACTCATTGGAACGTTCATGTGTGTGTGTCTTAGTTGGAGTCGACATGTGTCTACATCTGCGTCAAAAATCGATTAGCTTTAGTAAACTATACTATAAATGTTATAAAAATATCTACTTCGTTACATAATAAAAAGGATCTTATGTGCCACGTGGCGTTAGTACATCCATCGAGTCACTTCTACGACATCTTTTATAATCAAGTCTTCCAAACACATTCATTCATCACCAATCTCTCTTCTCCTCTCACATCAATAATTTTCAAAGTTCCTCTCTTCTCCAGTGATCTTCCGGGAAGAAAAAAAGATGAATCTCAAGTCGTTTAGGAGCGACCATGGAACCCTTCATTCTATGATCGGAACCGATTTCAACGAGCTCACTATCGCTGCTAAGAACCTAGCTGCCCACACCTTCACGCTCACTGGTTTAGGCTTTGGTACCTCTGTCCTCGAATGGGTTGCTTCTATCGCCGCCATGTAATAACCTTTACTCTCTTTCTCTTCCTTACTCTCTTTCTTCGTTTCTTGGTGTTGATCTTGATGAATGATGAGTGTTTTGATCGATGTAATAAAATGCAGATACTTGTTGGTGTTGGATCGAACCAATTGGAAGACGAATATGCTCACATCACTTCTTATTCCTTACATCTTCTTCAGTGCTCCTTCCTTGATCTTTGGTATTTTCAGGTATTATAAACACGACAAAAGCCACTTTGTTTGTGTTGAGATTTGAGTTCTTGATTATGTTCTTTAAAACCCTAACTTGTGTCTGAAAATTATACAGAGGAGAAATCGGTAAATGGATTGCGTTTGTAGCTGTTATTGTACAACTCTTCTTTCCTAAACACGCCAAAGGTTTGTTTGTGTACTTTATTATTTCTTCACTCTCCATCACAACAAACAAACAAGACTTTGATTCTGATTTGGCTTATCTCTGTTGTTGTTCTGTGTTATTAGAGTACTTGGAATTACCGGTGGCTTTGGTTCTGATCGCCGTGGTGGCACCTAATTTAATTGCCGGCACATTCAGAGACAGTTGGATTGGTTTAGCCATTTGCTTAGGGATTGGATGTTACTTGCTTCAAGAACACATTAGAGCTTCAGGTGGTTTCAGAAACGCCTTCACTAAAGCCAACGGTATCTCCAACACCGTCGGGATCATTTGTCTCGTTGTCTTCCCCGTTTGGGCTCTTATCTTTTAAGCTATCTCTTCAGTTTCTTTTTCCACTAGTTTTTCTGCTTCTTCCATGTAAGAGTGATTGCTTTGTATGATTCTGTCTCTCCTAAATCGTAACTATCAATGAATGTGATTTGAATAAAGAATTGCTTCAGAAATAAGATATGGTCATGAGGTGTTAGTATGGATTGAATCTCCCCTTGCCATCATTATAGCTTTAATGGGTAATATTGTTTCTTACATTGTGTACCACAAAACTCGTACCACATTGTGTCACCCATTGGTTTCCATGTGATTTTGTTATTTGAACTTCAGCAACTGACTCTTTGTCCAAAAAAAAAAAAAAAAAAACTTCTAGTTAGCAACTGACCAACGAAGCACAAGTGCTAGCTTTCTTCTTCTGCTCTTAGCTTGAGTGATTCAGCCATTTCAATAGCCAACAATGCAGATGTTTTTTCATCACCTGCTATTTCATACCCGTCGATGAAAGCTCTATATGTCTCTTGACTCGGCTTAAAACCTTTCCCCACCATCTCAGCCTGAATGCTCAATGCTCTCTCCATCATTCCTTCTTCACACAACCTCTTTATCAACAACTCATAACACTTTCGACTAGGATAAAACTCAGATTCTCTCACCGCATCTTTCACGATCTCCGCAGCTTCAACAACCCTGTCTCTATCCCTATCACATAGTCCTTCCACTAACGCCTCGATAGTTAAACCCTCTGCCTCAAAACTCTTCCTTTTCATCTCCCTATAAACAACCGTAGCCAAATCAACATCCCCCACTTTACAATACCCCTTAACAAGATGCTCATATGTCAAAGAAGTACAGTCAATCCCCTTCAATCCCATTTCTCGAAAAAGCTCCTTAGCTTTCGCAACCTCTAAGTTACCACAAAGCCCACCAATCATAGTGTTATAAGCCACAACATCAAAAACAACTCCTTTCACCTTCATCTCTTCCCATATCTCCTCAGCTTCACGCATCAAACCTCGTGCACAATACGCCTCCATCAAAACACAATAACTATAACCATTAGGACAACATCCAACTTCCTCTTCCATTTCTCTCCAAATCCTCTCCACCATCTCAGTCTCACCTTCTCTATAAAAACTCATCATCATCGAATTGAACGTGTTCGCATTCGGCTTAACCTTACCTATCCTCTTCTTAGTACCTTCATCTACCGTAACAACATCATCTAAACCAAAAACTTCTCTATACATCTTATAACCATTAGAAGCACCTCTACGCCTAGAGACCTCTGAAACCAAAGCGTTACAAGTACTAATCTGTGGATTGATTCCTCTAGACCTCAATTTCCTCATTACCATCACAGCTCCATCGATCTCTTTCGAATCAATACACGATTTTACCAAAAGATCAAACACAAACGGAGCAGACCCACATCGATTGTAACTCTTGATCAACGAACGGAACACTTTCAAGACTCTGTCTTCGTCTTCGTCTTCGTCGTCGGCTAAGCGGAGAGCGAGACGTATGACTTCACTAGCGTGGTTTTTGAGACGAGATCGAGCGAGGATGTGGATTAGAGTCGAGCAAGAACCGACGTCGTGTGAGCAGAGAGAGAAGCGGCGAGTGAAGAGGAAGAAACGGAGAGAGAGGTGAGGCTTGTTGCGGAGGCGGAGGGTGATTTCGGAGAACTGAGAAGGAGTGAATCCGTAAGGGTGGAGAGACCGGAGAGTTGACCATCGGGATTTGGAACGGTGGTGACTTAGGATTGAGACGGCGTCGGAAATTAGAGGATCTGGTGGCGGAGACGGCGGAGAAGAGACGGTGGTGAAGAGAGCGATTGAACCGGGTATGGGTTTCCGGGTCGGGTGGATGATCCGCTTTATTAGTATCATCAGTTGAGTTCTTCTTCTGTTCTCGAGTCTCGGTCTTTGATAAGTAACTTAACTCAACATACTCCGTTAGTCGTAGTGAATTAGTTAGCCCTGGGCAAAAAACACAGACCCGAAAACCCGAACCGTACCCGACCCGAAAAACACGGTTCGGTTCGGATTCGGATATAGGTATTTTACACTAATGGGTCCTATATATGTGTACCCGCGGGTATCGGTTCGGTTTCGGGTTTTACCCGATACCCGACACACAGACCCGAAAAACCGACAATACACAAACCTCTTAATATGATTTAGCCCCTTAGGGTTACTTTTACACATTCCAATTTCCAAGTTTCAATTCCAACAGCCGATTGAGTTTCTTCCTACTTACTTTTGTGACTTTGTCGATTGAGTTTCTTGCATTTATTCGATATGCAGTGTTTTCTTGTTACCTTTATCAACTTTTTTTTACCTTCCAACACAAACCTAGAGCTAGAAGTAGAAGCTCCATTGATACCATCTCTAATCACTTCTCCACCATCGGCATTTTCCAGAAACGAAAATCAATCAGAGGTATTAACTTCTCACTTCTAATTCTGAGTTTTGATTTTACTTCTTCATTTGATTATAGTTCAGTAACTTTAGTTCTTCATTGTGGAATGTGAAAACTTTGATTTTTGATTTCTTTGAACTTTAAAGCTTATGGGTTATGCTTTTTGTCTTTTTGATTTCTTTGAAAACTTTTGCTTAATGGTTGTAAATAAGAATCTAAGATGATGAGTTCTTCTGTTCTTGATTGAATAAAGTTTTTTTGGGTCTGTGTTTTTTTCGGGTCTGTGTTTTTTGCCCGGGCTAGTCTTAAATCCAAACCGAATCGTGTTTTTTGCTTCATGATTGTTTTTCATTTTTAATTTTATGCAGATGGCCTCTTCTAATCCTACAGCCACTAATACTCCGATGAGTGATGTTGATGGTGATGAAACAAATGAGATTGACCTGACGACAGACGATGATGTTCCAACACCTGCTTCTGCAAAGAGAACCAAGAGGAAAGGGAAAGAGAAAGAATCTGGTCCAAAGTTGAAACCGAAGACATGGTCTTGGGTTTGGAATCATTTCACCAAACTTGTAAGCAATCCAGACCTATGTAATTGCAATTACTGTGGTAAAGAATTGTCGTGTCCAAGCAAATCTGGAACCTCCACTTTGAAGAAGCATGTTCTAAACACTTGCAAATCATACCAGGTATGGTTAAGTGCTAACAAAGACAGTACTCAAACTGTTTTGACTCCTGATGGTGATGGTTCTCTTAGAGTGAGTAAGGTTAGTGAAGTAGTGTTTAGGGAAGCTACAAATGAGATGCTAGTGTTGGCTGAGTTGCCTTTATCTTTTGTTGAGTGCTTAGCTTGGAGACATTTCTGCTCTAAAGTTAAATTGTATAAGCCTCACTCTCGGCGAACTGCTACAAGAGACATTGTTGAGCTATATGTGAAGAAAAAAGCAGCTATGAAGAAGATTCTTGACAATAACAAGCAGAGGTTGTCCTTAACTACAGATATATGGGTTTGTCCTACTACTTCAGCCAGCTATATGGTTGTAACAGCTCATTTTGTTGATCATACATGGCAGATAAGGAAGATTATAATAGGATTCAAGCATGTTTGTGATCATAAGGGAGGAACAATCTGTGATGTTCTTATTGAGGTTTTAGGTGAGTGGGATATAAAGAGAGTATTCTGCATCACTGTTGATAATGCTACGGCTAATAGTTCTGCCATGACTAAGTTTAAAGCAGCAATGTTGGAGCGAGGAGATGATGCGTTGATACTGAAAGGTGAGTACTTGCATTTGAGATGTGCTACTCACATTTTGAATTTGGTTGTGAGGGATGGGTTGACAGAGGTTGATCACAGTGTGGCTGCTATTCGGAATGGAATCCAGTATGTGAGGTCTTCAACAAATAGATTGAAATCATTTGATTTCAGAGTTGAAACAGGGAAGATGAGGAGGGGAAGTGTACCGTTAGATTGCAAGACAAGATGGAATTCAACATATCTCATGCTAGAACAAGCTCTGAAGTTCAGATCAGCATTTGAGAGGATGGAGGCTGAAGATAAACCATATAACGACTATTTTCTGGAAAAAGTGGATGGCAGTAAAAGGATTGGACCTGCGGTTAAAAAAGATTTGGATGATCTTGAGACGTTTGCTCAAATTCTTGGCATATTCTACAAATCTACATTGGTTCTTTCAGCTTCTACCTCTGTTGCATCTCATAAGCTCTACAATGAGATAGTTTTCATTACTAAAAACTTAACTTCGATGAGCACACAGATAATTGATCAAAAGCTGAAGACTAAGGCATCATCTATGTTATCAAAGCTGGACAAGTATTGGAATCCATTTGGAGAAAAGGTAGAAATGAATAGGCTTGTGATGGTAGCAAGCGTTTTTGATCCAAGGAAGAAAATGAAGTTTGCTGAGCTATGCTTTGATAGGCTATATGGTAAGAACTCGGTGGAGTCTAATCATCTTTCTGATTCAGTTAAGAACATCTTGAGGGATTTGTATGATGAGTACACTAGAGCAAGTTTATTGAACAAAGGGTCAGATTGGTCATCTTCTCAATCACAAGGGTCGTGGAATCATTATCAAGAGCAAGAACAAGTTGGAACCGATTCTTGTCCGACAACAGTTCTGCCTAATGGAGTTGTACTTGAGGATATGGAGATCATATATGATGAGATTGTGAAGGAAACAGGAGTTCAAAACTCATCTAATGAGTTGGATATGTATTTGAAAGAGAATGTCGAGTCTTCTAATCTTCTAAAAGGTACATAATATGATGTATTATCCTTTTGGAAGGTCAACAGTGGGAAGTATCCAGTTCTATCACTAATAGCTAAGGATATATTTGCAATGCAAGCATCTTCAGTAGCATCAGAATCTGCATTTAGCACAAGTGGTAGAATTGTAACTCCATACAGAAGCTGCTTGACACATTACATGATTGAAGTGTTGATGTGTACTGAGCAATGGTTGAAATGTGAGATCCACATCAATGAAAAAGGAGTCTCAACAATTCAGCAACTACTTTCTGAAGTAGAGTTGCTAGATGATCTTATGAGAGGTAACTTTTAACACTTACAAGTTATAATTCTGGTTTATGGCTTGTGATTTCTAACATTATGTTTTTATTTTTCTATAGAGTTCGAACCTGATTTCAACATGCAAGATCTTTAGGGTGAGATAAGTAAGTCTCTGAATTCTTCTTTTGATATTGTTTTACCAATTATAATGAATTTGACTTGTAATCTATATTTCTCTCTTTTGAATTGTATAGGACCTAAGAGAGAACAATCGCTATTTCTGAGCCTGAAGTCTGAATTATGAAGATTGAATGTGTAGTATTTCCTACTGCTATCTCTATATATTATCTATGTTTTGCATCAGAGTTGAATTTCTAAGAAACTTTTCTACTATCTCTTCTACTATCTCTTCTTTTGCTTAAGTATTTTCTTTGTCATATGAATTTGAGAATGATGATTGTACTCCATATTTATCTATTAAGATGTTTGGATTTGATTGTCAGATGTGAAATTTGCAGGTTTCAACTAAGATTTTGTTTGTAATTTTTTCGGGTATTGCATTACAAATCGGGTACACATGTGTTTTTTAGTATAAACGGGTAAAATTTACCCGAACCGATTGATACCCGGTTTTTTCGGGTTTTTATCGGTTCTGAGATTTCAAACCCGAACCGACCCGAACCCGATAGAACCCGAACCGAAACCGAACCGAAATTTTTTATTTACCCTATTGGGTCCTAAACTCCCTTACCCGTAAAACCCGAACCCGACCGGGTCTTACCCGAACCCGACCCGAGTACCCGAATGCCCAGGGCTAGAATTAGTGATGAGCAAAAATATCACTAAAAAACACTAATGGGTGTGATTGTTTCCAATCACAAAAGCTTTACTAAACATTTTATTAAAAACTTTACTTTCAGTTTTTTTTACCGCTTTTATGTACAGCTCTTTCTTACAGTTTTGTACTATTCCCTAAAAACTCCAGCATACAGTTTTGGATACGTTACCAATCAGACCCTATATATTAGAAGCGGATCCGCGCTACAGCGCGGGGGAATATTTATTTATATATAATATAATTTGTACCAAAAGTAGCAATAAACTTAAAATATTGTAAAAGTATACCATATAATATATGTTTTGACGGATCAATAAGTAAAAAAATGGATCAGCAAAAATATTATTACTAACCGCTCCTTTTTTTTTTTGGACAAATCCGCTCTATAATATGATTGAGTTTTGCAAACCAATCTGTGCATTCTAAGGAATAATATTTATATTATAAAATATATGATTATAATTAATGTATATGAAATCATAAATAATATTGATGAAATTGTATACACACCCACATGGCATAATAACATGTGAGTTTTATAGAACTGCATATTTTGTTATTGTAAACATAGATCAGTTAGATCTAGTAAACAAATTAGCTATCCGAATTGATTGAAAATATGCAAATCCTATTATGTTATTCAAAATCCATATGATAATTTACAATATGATATAGATGAACAACATCATATTAAAAATGAGGAAGAGGTAATGTGAAGATCACAAATTTTTTAGAACTTAAATTAATATAATATTATAATGTATGATAAGAGACTAAGAGAGATGGAGAGAAGAAGAAAATATGTTTCCATCATGAAAGTATTGACACATCTCTATATTTTTAAGAAGAAGAAGTGTGTCCAACAATCTAATATGAATTTTAAATATAATTATATATTTTTAAATTCTGCACATTTATTAGGAGCAATTAATATGAAAAATTACCATATGAATCGGTTATTAGTTATGACAATTAATATGAAAGATTTTTTTCCATAAAAATAGTAACTTCTTGTAATTGTTATACGATTATATTATAGGAAATTTAATAATATTACTATTGTTTTCATTTTTTCGGTTTCTATTCATATCTAAATAATGATAGTAATTCTTTTAAATATTAGGAAATTAACAAAATTAATGGTAAATATTTTAATAATAATTATTATAGTATAATTTTAATATATTAAAATAATGTTAAACTTTGCTATATATGTATACACCTTTTATATTTTTTATATCAAATTTTTTTCTTATATAAAATAATAATTTAGTTTTTTAAAAATTTCATATAGCAATCTATTATATATCAATATTTTATTTTTAATTATATACTTTTATTTAGATATTTAAAGAAATTTTCTGGTAAAATATTATATTAAACGATTTAGAGTTTATCATTTTATTATTTATGGTATATGCTTTATTCAGTTTGATTCAATTTGCAAATTTTGGTAAAGTTGTTGTGGGATTAAATATTAATCGATAATGATTAATAGTTTCCTAAATTAAAGGAACACAATATATTCACGTAGTGGTTCAATTATGGAAAATTTCTTTTAATTTTCATTTTAAATTATAATCCGATAACCCATTTATAACACTGCGGATATTTTCCACCCGAATCTGAATCCTTTAATTTCGGGTTATTTTTGCAAAATTGACCCGATCCAGAACCATTTTTGCACTTCTCTTTTAATTATATAGGGATTTAAAAATATAGAATTTCTTACTACTGTCCCTTCTTTGATACTCCTTATTAAAAATGCCCCTTCTGATGATCATTTTTAATTATACCCTTCCTTTGTTTCTTAAAGACAATTTTGCCCTTGTTTTATAATTATACCGACAATCTTATTCGACATTCTCCGTCGTCGACCTTCTTCGTCTTCATCTTTGTCTCTTCTTCTCTGTAGACATCTCTCCTTCTCCAGAGACATCTCTTCTTTTTCGGTCAGATCTCTCCTCTGCCATTATCACTGCTTCTCCCGTCGTCTTAGTTCTCTCTTTACTTCGTCGTCTCTTCTTCTCCCATCGTGTAAGCTTGTTTCTGAATTTTAATTTTGATTTCAATTTCAATTTTGTGTTAGCTATTAGATTGTTGTTTCGATTTCAAATTTGATGTCAGAATTTTTTTAGGTCTTAAGCACTTGTTATTTAGATATGTTCGTGATACTAAAGTCCTTTATTAGATCTTTGGACATCTACTGTTATTCTTTGATATAGTTGTTGGGATCTCTCTTCTTTAAATGTAGTTTTGTAATTCGTGATATTGGTTTGTTTTCTCAGGACTTGTTTGGGTGTACAAATAATTGAATTGTATTCAGTATGTGGTTTGTGGAAGTTGAACAACAACATTCATTGGGAATTTGAGATGGATAATGAAAGGCGAGCTTCTTTGATTAACATTGATGAGAATACTAGATTTAGTGAGTTGGTAAAGATTATACTAGAAGATTTTGACATTGATATTCAGGCACAATGTTTAAAGCTTAGTTATACATTGCCTGATATGTCGCTACCATAGGTAGTATTCCTATCTTTATTAGAAATGATAGGCAGCTTGAAGCTTTTAAACTCAAATATGCACAAAGTGGAGGAGTTCTTCATCTATGTGTTACTGTTGAGGATTTTTGTGTGACTGTAGAGCAGGTATTTTTAGTAAACTCATTCTCTTATTCTTTCTAATATTGTTTTAGAAAAGTAACTGATTTGAGGAATGTTTCTTTATCAGGGCCAACCTAGCTCTACTCATTTTATTGAGAGTGTTACTGCTGTTACTCAGGTAACTTTCTACTTTAGATTTTTAAATTTTTCTTCCTTACAAAACCTTATAAAATCCTTTGAAAACACTTGTAAAACGTTTTAAATACTTTACAAATCTTTTCAGGATCAAACTAGCTCAAATCTGTTTGTTGGGAATGCTATTGATGTTTCTACTGCTACTCATACTCATGTAACTTACAATGGCATAAATGTTTTAATTGTCTTTTCAACCCGTTTTAAAAACCTTTGAAAACAGTTGTAAACCCTATTAAATCCTTTGAAATCACTTGTAAAACCTTTAAAATCACTTATCATTGATTTGTACTTTCAGGGTCAACTAATACCAAATCCATATGTCGAGAGTGTTCCTCGTTTTTATTGTTCTTCTGTTGCTTCTTCAAGTCAATATACTGGCACCGATGATAATTTTACTGCTACTGCTACTCATACTCAGGTAACTTACAATGGCATTACCCCTTTTAAAACCTTTGGTAAATCCATTTAGACACTTAAAAAAACCTTTTAAGAACAGTTGTAAATCTTATTAAACCCTTTGAAATCACTTGTAAAACCTTTTAAATACTTTACAACTTTTTTTTAAAAATTCATTGATTTGTACTTTCAGGGTCAACCAATACCAAATCCATATGTCGAGAGTGTTCCTCGTAACATGACAACCTCTGTTGGGTATCCATCTGGTTCTTGACACTCAACTGGTTTAATCGATGTTGATTCACTGTTTTGTGGAAAGTTATTTAAAGACAAAACAGAAATGAGAAGTCAGATGTGGATGTATGCAGTCAAGCATAGTTTTGAGTTTCATACTTTTAAGTCAGACAACAAGAGGTATGTTCTTCATTGTATTGATGAAAAATGTACTTGGAGGCTACGTGCAACTAATGTTAAAGCATCAAATAGCTTTGTTGTTCGAAAGTATATTAGTCAGCACAACTGTGACTCTGTTTTAAGGAATGTTAATCATCGTCAAGCATCTGCAAGGACTTTGGCTAGTTTGGTTAGTAACCATTTTGCAGGAGGAAAGCTTCCTCTCAGACCTAAGCAGCTCATGGAAATTTTTAGGAATGACCATGGAGTTGGTGTCTCGTACTCAAAAGCATGGAGAGCTCATGAACATGCATCGGAACTTGCTAGGGGTTTACCTGCTGATAGTTATGAGGTTTTACCGAGTTGGTTTCACATGATAGAAAAGAAGAATCCAGGTACTATCACTTACATCAAAGGTGATTCTGATAATAAGTTTAGATATGATTTTCTGGCTTTTGGTGCATCAATTAAAGGTTTTAAGTTGATGAGAAAATTTATTTCTATTGATGGCGCCCATTTGAAATCAAAATTTAAAGGGACTTTGCTTGCTGCATCAACTCAAGATGGTAATTTTCAGTTGTATCCTATTGCTTTTGCCGTTGTTAATTCTGAGAATGATGCATCATGGGATTAGTTTTTGTGGTGTTTAAAGACTATTATTCCTGATGAAAAGGATCGAGTTTTTGTGTCTGATCGGGCTTCTTCACTTGCAACTGCGCTTTCAATAAATTATGTACATGCTCATCATGGGATCTGCACTTTCCACTTGCAAAAGAACCTGGAAACACGATTTAGAGCTTCTGCTTCTCTTCTTCCAGTTATTCATGATGCTTCAAGAGCTTACACTCAATATGATTTTGATTATTTGTTCAGTCAAATTTCCAATGGTGAAGTGATCCGGAACTTGGATAATATCTTTGGCAAGCTGATATTAGGAAATGGTCACATGCATATTCTCCTTCTCATCGGTACAACATCATGACATCTAATTGTGCCGAGTCCATTAACTCCTTCTTAAAAGAGACTCGCGAGTATCCAATTGTCTGCTTGTTTGAGACAATCAGGTCTATTTTGACTAGGTGGTTTAATGAACGACGTGAGGAGAGCTGTCGACATCCATATGATGTTACTCCAAATGTTGGGAATAAGATGAATGCATCTTATAATAATACTACCCGCTGGCTTGAAGTTTGTCAAGTAAATGAAAATGTCTTCGAAGTGAAAGTAGGTTTAAAGACGAATGTGGTGAATTTGGACACAAGGAAATGCACATGATGTATGTTTGATATTGACAAATTCCCTTGTGCACATGGAATTGCTGCTGCCAAACATGTCAATCTCAATGAAAACATGTTTGTTGATGATTATCATTTCACTGAAAGGTTATAACTCTCTTCACTAATCGGGTTTTGAAAAGGTTGCTAAAGTAACGGATCCGACAGGTTTATACAATGTTTTAAAAGGTTTTACAAGTTGTTTATAAGGTTTATAAATAGTTTTTAAAAGGTTTTACAATGGTTTACAATGTTTTTCAAAGGTTTATCAAAGTTCTATAAGTCTTATCTTCCTCTTTTTATTTTATAGATGGCGTTTAGGATATTCAGAGAGCATTCACCCAATAGGTGATATGGAGTATTGGGAGATTCCAGAGAGTGTTAGTACTTCTATTCGCCCACCTTCTACTCGTATACCTAGTGGCAGGCGAAAGAAAAAGAGAATAGCTAGTTCATGGGAGCATGGAAAGGCTAAGAAAAATTCAAAACAATACAAATGCATTAGGTGCGGTCAATGTGGACACAACAAATCTAGTTGTGTAGCTGCTATCTAACTCTTTCTCTCTCTTTTATTCAACTTGAATTTATTCTTTTTAATAAAATATTTCAGTCTGTAGTGTTGTAAACTCCATATTTTTAGAATTTTTTTTTTCAGATTTTATTATTTTAAATCATTATAAACAACTTGTAAAACCTTTTAAAACTTGTTAAAAACCATATATAATCTTATAAATCATATATACTCTTGTAAAACCGTTTAATAACATTTCAAAAAATGTAAAATCTTTACAGAATTATATATACTCTTGTAAAACCGTTTAAAAACCTTTTAAAACGTTGTAAAACCTTTTAAAAACCTTAATTGATTGGCACTCAATCCATTACTTCTGTTATGCTTTTCGGATTTAGTTTTTTTGGCCCACCCTTTGAAAGGATACCAAACAGTCAAGTGAAAACGTAATTGATTGGCACAATTAGTAATATTTATTACGAACATCGAAGGAGATAAATCTCCACGCGTTGCCACGCCCGTAACTAAAAGCCTTACAAAATTATTAAAGAATGGGCTTAATGGGCTTTTTATTACGGTCCAAATAGACACAATTACGGTTATAATTACGCATTGAAGGGTAAGAATTATGTATTTATGAAGCCGAAGGGGTACATTTTGTAAACCAAAGCAACGCTTCGCGTATGATAAATACTTTTTGCTCTTGACTTACACATCAAACTTTTGTCTCACAAAACGTAAAATCATCTCTCAGACTCGATAAATCCTATTACCTTCTTCCTTCAATCGGTCAGAAATATCGCATCTTTCTTCAAGCCATCTAAGGTATGGGTTGAAATCTTTGAACAAAGATCATTCAACAAACGTCACAGCAGGTAAACGTATACATCTTCAGATTAGTTTTGTTTTACTGTTAAGGATAAAAGAGATTGAGTGTGTTTGCTTTTTTGTTAGTAATTGTTAATGACAACATTTTCCATTGGGAGGCTACTTTAATCGGACCGGTGAACACCCCATATGAAGGAGGAGTGTTTAAAATGAGTATTCATTTTCCGTGTGATTACCCAAATAATCCCCCAAAGGTATCTGTTTTGATTATACTCCCTTTTATTTAGCAAGCATGTGTATCAGGACTCCTCTTTTTGCAGCAACTCAATAGTTTTTTAAATATAATTTCTTGATAATGTAAGTTTGTTTTGACACAAAAATTTGCCACCCAAACATATCAGATGGAAGAGCCATATACCTAAGACCATCTCCAATGGTTTTCCCTATTTTTTTCTCTATAATAGATGATCTCTATAATAGAGATGAGTTTTACTCCAATGGTTTTCCCTATTTATTTCTCTATAAAAGAATATTCTAAATAGATACTATTTTTATTTTACAATTAACACTTTTTATTTATAAAAATTACAAACTAACCCATTTTACTTTAAATTTTGTAACACTTTTATAAAATTATCTTTTGTAAATGGTAGTCTCAAAGAGTGAACATAATGGGTTAATTACTTAATTCTAAAAGAGTTAACATTTTGGTCATAAATAAAAGAAGTTAAAGATTAAGAGAACTACTTTGTAAATAAAATAGTTCACCTCTATATAGAGGAACAAATAGAGTTCCTCTATAAATAGAGAAAAAAATAGCAATCTCTATTATAGAGGTGAAAATAGAATACCATTGGAGTAAAAATTACTCTATAATAGAGTATAAAGGCAAAAATAAAGGACCATTGGAGATGCCCTAAGAGTGTTGATGTCCACCTATTGGCATCCCATGCCGATTATTTTGCTTTTCAAGAGTTTAGTGAAGAAATTGATTGAACCAAAGGTCGATGATGAGGACCAAATCAATAAAAATCTTGCCAACCTCTACAAATCTGATAGGGCAAGGTTTGAAGAAATGGCTAGACAGATGACAAACCAATACGCTGGGAGAGGAAACTGAAATATGAACTTAAAAGTTCAAATCTATTTTAAAAACTCTTGAATAATTAAACTTCTATTTGTTCTTTTTAATAAAATATTTCAGTCTGTACTGTTGTAAACTCCATTTTAAAAGATTTTTTATTCAGATTTTACTGTTTTAAAATATTATAAACAACTTGTAAAGCCTTTAAAAAAGCAAATCATAATGATATATATCATTTTAAACAGCTTGTAAAACCTTTTAAAACTTTCTAAAAACCAGATATCTTGTAAAACCAAACTGTTTATAGGATTAACACCATTTAAAAGGTTTTACAAGCGAAAAGAAATAACTTAACATTAAAAAGACAAGTTTTTAAAAATCTACTTGCAAACTAAACATTGAAATACTCTTCGATTCATTATTCTTCTTGATGCGATCACATTTATATACCAGCAAGATGCAAACTTCCATAACCTAGGTATTTGCTAATTCTGCAAATTATGGATTTTCCTCGAAGTATTTGTCCCTGTACTCCTGCAAAAGAAAAGAAAAATTTAAGTTAATATTAAATAACTAGTACAATGTGCATAAAATATAACAAAAGTCGAGGTTCACTAACCTTTAATGTTGAAAACATTCGGGTACCAAGGTATCTCATTTGTGGAGTAACATATTTAGAAATTTTGTCAGGATGAAGAATTAACATTGCCTTCCTTGCTACTTTACTTACATCTTCTTTAGTTTTCAAACCCTTGACATAGACTTTTTCCCACTTATTCCCTTGCCAAAGATACTACAATGTAGAACACCAAGTTTTGTTAGTATTTTAACGCCTATGATAACAAGTATATGATTTTTTCAAACTTACTTCATCCATTGACGAAAGCATAATTTTGATGTCCCCGCGCCCAGTCCAACAAGTTATAACTTCCTCGATTTGTTTCATTTCTTCGTCACTTATATTGTTTTCCTGCGTAGTAGGGGTTTGCACTAATACAAACATAAGAAACAAAATATTATATGTCATTTTCAAAAGGGCAAATCATCTATAATAAAGAATTCAACAACTTACAACTGTCCATTTCCTGGCTGGTGCGATCTTGTTGTTGGCTTAGGTCTTCTTGTTGAGTGGGAGCTTTTTCTTGGCATGAGTCTTCTTGTTGAGTGGGAGCTTCTTCTTGGCTTGGGTCTTCTTGTTGAGTGGGAGCTTCTTGTTGGCTTGGGTCTACATCAGTATCCAAAATATTAATACACTCTTCATCATCCGATATAACAATGTACGCTTCTTCTTGGCTTGAGTCTACATCATCAACACTATTTTGCTTCTCATCCTGCATAAATAATTTTATTTTCATTAACCATATGTAAATTATTTTCAAATATGTTTTTACAAGGTTTTTAAAATTTGTCAATCATATTCAAGTAACACATACCTTATCATTATTCATATCCTCCTCTTGTGGATCATTTCATTAGTATCTTGGGTATTTTCTTCAGGAATAACACTTGGGTCCCCTCTCAAGTCAGTTTGTTTCTCATGTTGATAATCTTGATTCTCTTCTTTAGATACCTAGAAATGTTGTAATTTGTTTAATACTATTTAAAACATTAGCAAAACCTTTGAAAACGATAACATGATTTTGTTAAAAACTCGTTTAAACACTTTTATAACAATTTTAAAAGGAATTAAGTTTTTTTTTCAAACCATTTAAAACCATTGAAAACCCTTTTAAAACCATTGTTAACACTTCGATTTTATATAATTTTGTTAAAAACTCTTTAAAACACTTTTAAAATGATTTTAAAAGGATTTTTTTTTTTTTTTCACTTACAAATTCACTTGGAGAAGCTGGTACTTCCTCTTCTTCAAAATCGGTGGCAGAGGCTGGTACTTCCTCTTCTTGAAAAGCAGTTGCAGAGGCTGGTACTTCCTCTTCTTGAAAAGCAGTTGCAGAGGCTGGTACTTCCTCTTCTTGAAAAGCAGTTGCAGAGGCTTGTACTTCCTCTTCTTCAAATGCCCTTGATTCCCACTGTGGTGTTGCAGCAGCAGTAGTGATCCCCACATGATTCTCCAGTCTCACTATTCTTTTTGTGAATAAGTTATAGAATCAAGAGATAGTTTAAGAACTCAAATAATAAAGAATAAATCTCTTTATTAATACCAAAGAAAATAACTCAAAACTTTGGTCTCTCTCAAACTCTCAATCTCTCAAAACCACATAAGTTGTGTCACATCTCAACACCTCCTTATATATTACTCTGCTAATACTAATCCTAATATGAATCCTCACATATCTAGATAACTCCTAGACATTTGATCCTTATCTCTTTGTCAACACAAAACAGGTTTCCATTTTAAGCTTTCTTCAAGCTTACTCCAACATTCTCCTCCTTAAGCTTGAAGCTCTGTTTCAACAAGTCTTGAACTCCCAAGAGATCCCTCATTACTCTGAACTTATTCTTGTCTAACGCTTTGGTGAGTATGTCTGCTCTTTGCTCTGTTCCTGGAACATGCTCCACCTCAATTTGGCCACTCTCAACCCTTTCTCTAATAAAATGATAACGCCTATGCATATGTTTGCTTATCCTGTGGAAAACCGGGTTTTTGGTGAGTGCAATTGCCGACTGATTATCGATCCATATCATGACCTTCTCTTCTGCAGCTCCGGTAATCTCTACCATCAAATCCTACAACCACACAGCTTGCTTTGCCGCCTCAGTCGCAGCCATAAACTCTGCTTCACAGGATGATAATGTTACTACATCCTGTTTCTGCGAGCACCAAGTGATAGGTATTAGGGATACAATATCCCACATTGGAAGTTGAGTGGGATCTTAAGTAGTATATATAAGATATGAGCCTCTCCACTCATTGCCAATTGGTTTTGAGTTGGAAGACCACAATCTAACATGGTATCAGAGCCCGGTCCGCACATACTCAATCCAATCCACAATCGGCCCGGCCCAATAGTTGGCCCGCCGATTCATGCCCGAACATACCGAGATTGATGCCTAAAGAAGCCATCATCTCGAGGGGGTGTATTAGGGATACAATATCCCACATTGGAAGTTGAGTGGGATCTTAAGTAGTATATATAAGATATGAGCCTCTCCACTCATTGCCAATTGGTTTTGAGTTGGAAGCCCACAATCTAACAATAGGACCTTCTCCAAGATAAAAAATGTGTCCCGAAGTACTCCTACCATCATCTTCATCAACATTATGGCTACTGTCACTGTATCCTATTAAACGAGGCACCTTCATCCTTCCATATGACAAACCAAGAGTAACAGTTCCTCTAAGATATCTTAAGCATTGCTTCATAGCTGCTTTATGCGATTTCTCATTCTCTGCCTTCGACAATTTTAGCTCTGGTTCCATCGGTATAAGAACCGAATTGCACTTAGACATTCCCGTTTCTTCTAATATCCTCTGAGCGTAACAAGCTTGGCTCAGTGTGATACCACCTTGATGTTGATACACTTGCATGCCAAGGTAATAAGTCAGCCTTCCCAAGTCACTCATTTCAAATTTTGAAGACATTTCCTCCTTAAATTTGTTAATAACAACCAAGCTTGTTCCTGTAACGAACAAATCATCAACATAAACTCCAATAATGAGAAGATCACTACCAATGCTCATGCAACTCCTGAAGAATGTGATTCAATTTGTTATTCCAAGCTCTAGGCGCTTGTCTCAAGCCATACAAAGCCTTATTGAGCTTATACACTTTCCCTTCATGTCCCTTTTGTTTGAATCCCTCAGGTTGAGAAACGTACACTGTCTCCTTGATCTCACCATGTAGAAAAGGAGTTTTGACATCAAGATGGTGAATCTCCCAGCCATGAGACGCAGCAGGATTGATGAGTAGCTGTATGGTTTCTATCCTAGCAACCGGTGCAAAGACTTCTTCAAAATCAACTCCATACTTCTGAATATAACCTTTAGCAACTAGTCGAGCTTTGTATTTATTGATACTGCCATCAAAGTTTCTCTTCAACTTAAACACCCACTTTAGGCCAATTGGTTTTGCTCCTATAGGTAAGTCAACAAGATCCCATGTCATGAGCTTCTCGATCGAGCCTATTTCCTCTTCACATGCTCATGTCCATTCCTTAGATATTCGAGCTTCATCAAAATTTCTAGGCTCATTGTTCATACTAAGCAACAAGAATTCGCCTTCTTCCTCTGCAAGTAGGATATAGTTCTCTAGGTACTTAGGCTTAACACTCACTCGAGTTGATCTTCGTAGCTCCGGAGATGGTAATTCTACAAAGGAATTCCAGTTTCTTCTGCAGTTTCGTATGACTCCTTCTGAGTTGCTTCGACAATGCTCTCTGAATGTTCAACTCCCTCAACCTCGCTGGAAGTCTCATCATCAATATCTTGTTCTCCAAATTCTTGAAGACCGTGATTCCCAAACACATCAAAGCTAATCTTAAAATTTTCATCACCATTCTCTGTTTCTATATTTTTTGACCAACTCCATCCTTTAGATTCATCGAACACGACATCACGACTTACTATAATTCTTTTTGACATAGGATCCAACAATCTGTAAGCCTTGGAACCCGGTTATGTTCCTAAGTGAACGAGTTCCCTTGTTCTGTCATCTAGCTTTCTCAAGTTTGGTTTCTCTATCTTAGCATAGCCGATACACCCAAAGATCCTAATGTGCTCGACAGTAGGTCTCTTTTCCCGAAAGAACTCATATGGTGTCACATCCTTCAGAGCTCTTGTCACTACTGTGTTTAGTAAGTAAGTCGAATGTCTCAAAGCATCTCCCCAAAGATAGTTAGGCATATTTATATGCTTCATAATACTTCTAGTCATTTCCATCAAGGTTCTGTTGCGTCTCTCCACTACTCCATTTTGTTGTGGAGTGTATGGTGCAGTCAAGTGTCTCTTTATACCAGCAGTGTTACAGAAGGAATTAAACTCATTAGATACAAACTCACCTCCTCTACCTGTTCTGAAAGTTTGTATTTTCTCAGCAAATTCCTTTTCAGTCATGGCTTTAAACTTCTGAAACTTATGAAACGCTTCTCCCTTCTCTTTTAGCAACATAGTCCACATGTAGCGAGAGTAATCATCAATGATCACAAAGACATATTTTTTTCCAGCAGGTGTGCTTGGCGTAATAGGACCACAAAGATCTTTATGTAAGAGCTCTAATCTCCTTTTAGCTCTGAAACTGGTTGCTTGAGGAAACACACGTCTTGTTTGTTTGCCAAGCAAACACGATCTGCAAATTTCTTTTCCATGAGCAAGTTTTGGAGCTCCTAGAACCAATCCTTTTCCCAACATTGATGTTAAGGTGGCATAGTTGATATGTCCCAACCTTGCATGCCACCTACTTGGCTCGCTTATCTCTGAAAGATTCAAACAAGTGTTGTCATGCAATCCCATCTGAACCTTATACAAGCGGTTTCTCGATTTCTCTGTTCTCACAAGTAGGTTCCCTTCCTCATCCGTTATAGTTAGATAATTACCTCTTAGCCGTATGTCAAAACCTGCTTCAGTGGCCTGACCAAGACTTATGATATTGCTCTTCAAGTCAGGAATGTAGTAAACATCAGTCATTATCCTTGATTTTCCATTCTGATCGATAAAAGCGATGGTTCCCTTTCCTTTGATATCAACTCGTGAATCGTCTCCAAAGCACACTTTACCGGTTACATAAGCATCAAGCTTGCTTAAATACCTTTTATCTCCAGTCATATGGTTACTCGCACCATTGTCGAGATACCATATGTTGTTTCTAGTTGTACTTGTTTCGAACTTGCCTGGTACAACCAATTTCTCATTTAAGTAAACCACTTCATGCATCAAGAGCTCCTCTGCATCCTCTGTATCCTTATTATTGTTTTCTTCTACTTCCTGCAGCTTCAACATTCGATCTGGACATTGTGCTGCGAATTGACCGGTTTGATCACAACGAAAGCATGTAATCTGTGAGAGATTTCTGCCTCCGTAGCGACCTCGTCCTCGTCCTCTGTAGAAAGATCTACCTCCACGGCCCCTTCCTCTGTAACTTCCAGTTTCACCATTGTGATCTTGGTAGTGTTGATTTGCTTGATTTACTTGTGGTTCTGAGTTAGCGTACATCAATTTACTCTGATCATCTTGAGTATCTTCTTCCTCTTGAATACGCTCTTCGTAAGTCTTTAAGCGTCCAACAATATCTTCAAAGCTGATGGTATTCAAATCTAGAACTTGTTCTAGAGAAGCTATTCATGACATGCACCCAAGATCCCTTATAAATTCTATTCTAAAACCAATATAAAACTTTTTAAAGACATTGATAAATTTCCAACCTTCGTATTCCGAGTTCAATTGAAATAGAAATTGAAGTTAAAATTAAGTTCCAAACCAAACTTACAGATGGGAGAAGAAGAGACGACGAATTTGAAGAGAGGACTGAGAGGAAAAACGAGGGAGAAGAAGAGTCCATAATTCGACGAAGAAAATGGTAATTTGAAGTCCTCGCGTACCCAATCAGCCGACTCCTAGTTTCAATCCAACGACTTCGTGTCTGCAATCCGACGAAATCGAGAACCCAATTTAAGCAAATACAGATTTGAGTGAATTTCATGATTTTCAACCTCCTAGACAGAAAACTGTACTTTTTGAAAGAGGAACCGGTGACTTTTTGGGATAAATGATACAGGGGGTTATATTTTACAATTGAGCCTAGGCCTAGGTCTTTCACCCTTATTATAAAAAAACATTGTAAAACCTTTTAAAATATAAATTACGTTTTATAGTATTAAGACAATTTAAAAGGTTTTACAAGCGTTTTAAAACGGATTTTAAAAGGTTTAAAAGGGTTTTGTTTTGGATATTTCAATGAATTTTATAGGATTTAAAAGAGTTTTAAAAGGGTTTTGTTTTGGGTATTTCAATGAATTTTATAGGATTTACAAGAGATTTAAAAGGGTTTTGTTTTGGGTATTTCAATGAATTTGACAGGATTTACAAGAGATTTAAAAGGTTTTTAAAAGGATTCGAAAAGGATAAAAATGTTTTAAAATTCATTGTAAATACCTACACTTAAACGAAGTATATGCTAATTCTGCAAAGATGTCAAATGCTATTTATTGAATAATCGAAAAGGAGTAACTTAACATTTTTCTAGAATAGTGTCACAGTAAAAGCACAAATTTTTTAAATCTATTTGTAAACTAAACATTGAAATATCTTGCCATTCATTATTGTTCTTGATGCAATAAGCTAAAGCTCCATTCCTGCGATCACGTTTATATACCAACATGGTGCAAACTTCCATTATCATAGTTTTTTTGCTATTTCTGCATTTCTGCAAAGATAATATAATTAATGTTAGAACCTTTTAAAATACATTGCAATACTAACCTGTTAACCCATTTAAAACCAGTTTAAATAACCATGTAAAAAACCTAGACTGACCTACAAAGTTGTCAACCGCCATTTTCTGCCGTAAATCACCAATTGACTCATTTGTAAGATTGCCATATGTCATAATGCTCATAGCCAAACACTCGATTTTCTTTAGCATGAAGACACCACTATCTTCTATCTTAGCAACCTATCAAGAAAAAACAAAGTGAAGAGTCCATAATATTTATAGAGAACATATCACAAAAATAGAAAACAAGCTCAACAATATTTACCTGAGTTATGCAATTCAAGATATTGATTCTGAATGGAGATTTCTCTGTATCATTTTTCATTCCAAATTTCTTCTGGGCAATATACGACATTGCAACATCATATGCACCCACCTGTTTGTCTTTAATTTTGTTACTATAGAAACACTTGCCTAAATCATAGATAGTCAACAACCTCTTCTCCAAATTGATCATCAATGGCATCCAAAGCTTTTCCTTAACCATCATTGGTGCCATTTTTTGTTTGTAGAGTTGACTGAATCCTTCTTCAGGGAACTCATATTCATCTTTGTCGTCAATGAATATGGAGTAATTTTCATCAATCCCTCTCAAAAAAGATGCACCCGCCAACGTCAATGCTTTGCTTTTATAGAACTCCGGATGGCTTTCTTCTCGTTTGCTTAATAACTTCACAACTGTATCCCCATGCTAAACAACAACAAAAACCGGGTTAAAACAAAATTTGAAATTTAAAAGAGTTTACAAATTAAAACAACTCTTGTTGTCAAATAATTCATATAAATAAGTTCAGACCCGGTCACACATCATCTTGTAAACCAGTTTAAACACATATTTTAATTCCTTTTAAAACACTTTTAAACGTCTTGTTAAAACTTTTAAAACCCCTTTTAAAACTCTTGTAAAACCTTTAAAACCCCATGAAACGTTAACAACACATTGTAAAACCTTATGATTTGTAATCATACCATTGTTGTTAACAACTTCCCTGGCGTCTCTAGTGTTGTGAACCACCTAGCATCAACTTTGTTACCCAGAATTGTTAGTTGCCTACATCCAAAAATAAACAGAATAACCATGAATACTTACAAAACCATGAATACATCTTTTAAAACGTCTATAAAAGACTAATTGAACTTACTTTTGTTGCTAGAAACTAAAACTTACTTTGTTTTCCTTGAATTCTTCTGTTCAATAAATATTTCTAACCGGGTCTTATCAACTTTGGAAAAAGGGTAAAGTATTGGGTGCTTCTTCTTCTCAGCCATGTAAGGCGGCTGAGTGTGAATAGAAGGAACTGTATTTCGTTCACTTTTTCTTTGCACACTACCAACATCATCATATTTATTCTTCTTTTTCTGTGGCTGTACAAAACAAAAATATATCGCACTTTATATCGGTACACTGGAAAACAAATTAAATAACTCATAGAAATTATTAAGTTAGATACATACCCCTTCTCTAGCTTGAACATCAGCATCTGGATTGTCACTTGGTTTACGCTTCTTCCTCTGTAGTGCCACAAGAAAATCACAATTTTTTGTAAACATTAATAAAATGTAAAACATTATACAACTAGATACTAACCTCTTCTCTGTTCGTAACATCATCATCACCATCATTGCTTTGCTTAGACTTTCTCTGCAGTTCAAAAAGTTTTTTAAGAAAAAAATGTTTACATGATTTAAACCTAATGAGATACTTGATGAAATCTTTTAAAATACTCATAACAACTATATAAAAAATTAATGATTTACCTGTTTTCTCTCTCTCAACACTGTCTTCTTACTGCTTACTCCCTTCTCTTTACCCATTCTTTTATCTTTTCCACTATCCTCATCTTCTTGAGAAAGAAGATCAAATTTTGGTGTAGAAGGGCGTGGAGAAGGAGATTTATCCTTCAAAGATGATAACAATTGTGGTTTACAACATGCTTTTAAAAGGGTATTTGGAAACTTATAAAAATACTAAATCAATGTACCTTTGGTGTTTCTTCAAAGTAATTACTATCATCACCACCAGTTTTTTGGGTGTTTTCATCGTCTCCAGCGTAGCTCCCATCTTGTGTGTTTGACGGACGGACAAAATCTGCAGACGGGCTTTCTACGAAATCTTCTCTAGGAATATCTCCATCAACATTTTGTTTGCCAGCCTGCATCAAAACAAAAGAACATAAAAGAACATCATTTAAAAAGTTTTACAATCTGTTTTAAAAGGGTTATAAAAGGTTTATGTCACCTTTGACATCAATTTTTTATAACATTGTAAAAACTTTTTAAACACCTTGTAAAACCATTTAAACCCCTTTTAAAACACATTGTAAAACCTTTGAAAACCCTTTTAAAACAGAAACCTTTTAAAACCCTTTTAAAGTCTTAGCAAAGACTAATTAAACCTTTTATAAAGTCGTTTACAAAATAGATACTGACCTCTTCATTTATAACCTCTTCATTTCTATTCTGTCCATCTTCATCTTCGTGAGACTGCAAAGGGAAAGAAAAAAAAGGAGCTCAGTTTAAAGAGTTTAGTGTCCAATGTATGGAAAAATGTGTGATCTTGGAATCTTACTCCTTTATTCTTATCTTTCTCTGATGTGGTTTTGACAGCTTCTTCAATGGCTTCTAGTCTTTTATTGAAGTCTTCTAACATAAAGAGGATTATGTCAAGTTTTTCAGAATCTGGCAAATTTTTCTCTATTTTCTCATGTTTCTCAGAGACTGACAATTTTTCCCCCATTTTGTTACCCAACTCTCCCATGGCATAGTAAATATCAACTAATCTAGAAGACCATTCTTCTTTCTTCAATCTATAGCCTTTCATAACCAAGCCAATAACTTCTTCAAAATCATTGTCATCTTCATCAACCAAATGCTTATATTCTTGTGGATCTCCAATTATAGTTTTGACTTCAACCTACAAAAATAATCAAAATCCATCAAAACAAAACACATCAAATAAGATAACCAATGAATAATCAAAACTACACCTTTAATAGAATTCAAAACTTACACAAGTTGCTGTCTTAATAGCATCAACAATTTCATCAAACCTTGCATATCGACTTGAGTGCCAGTTGAGAATCAGTGGATACAATGTTTTGGAAATATTACATCTTTTCCCAATTGTATCACCAAAAACTGGAATAACACTCAATGCCCATATATATAATGCCAAGGGAAATCCCTTGACACTATACTGACCTTTTGACCAAGAAGCTTTATTCAATTTCTGAATGCATGTAGCAAGGATGTTATATGCTTCCTTGCCCCATGGTTGGGCTGTATACATATCAAAATCTGAAGCATGCTGAAGCCGAGACAGTGGTATCTTCTTTAAAGAACTTGGTGTCATCAAAATACCTTCTGTTAACACCACTGCAGCGAGGCATTATTTTTCTTTGACATTCAAAGGTTCTTCACCCTCTTCTGGTTCTTTAAATAGTCGATATTGAAGTTGAGATAAAGTGTAGTCTCCTCTCACCGCCCAAGAATATGGTTCACTAATTGGATCTTTGCCGTTATTCCTTGGTTCTCTATGAATATGTTCGCATTGAATCCCTATGTTTAATAAAAAAATGAAGTTAGTTTGTTCAAACTTGCTTAATATACGAGGTTATTGATTAAAAAAACTGTTTTCAAACTCTTTTAAAAAGGATTTAAAACCCTTTTAAAAGGGTTTTAAAACTTTTAAAACGGGGAAAACCCCTTTTAAAAACCTTTTAAAACTCTTTTAAACCTTTTAAAAGAGTTTTAAAAGGTTTTAAAAGGTTTTTGATTAAAAAAACTGTTTTAAAACCCTTTTAAAAAGGGTTTTAAATCCTTTTTACAAGGGTTTTAAAACTTCTAAAACGGGATAAAACCTTATTACAATAGTTTTAAAAGATTTTTAAACCTTTTAAAACCCTTTTAAACCTATTTTAAATAGTTTTAAAAGGGTTTTAAAAAAGTTTTAAAAGGTTTTAAAAGGGTTTTAAACGGGCTTTTAACCTTTTTAAAAGGTTAAAAACCCTTTTAAAAGGATTTTAAAACTTCTAAAACGGGATAAACCCCTTTTACAATAGTTTTAAAAGGTTTTAAAGGTTTTGAAAACTCTTTTACGGGATAAAAATCTTTTAAAACTCTTTTAAAAGAGTTTAAATTTTAAAACTCTTTTAAAAGAGTTTAAAAGAGTTTTAAAACAGTTTTAAAAGGTTTTGAAAACCTTTCAAAAGGGCTTTTAACCCTTTTAACGTTTTAAAACGGTTTTAAAGAGTTTTAAAAGCTTTTGAAAACTCTTTTAAAACCCTTTTAAAACCTTTTTAAAAACCATTGAAAGCCTTTTAAAACCATTTAAAAACCATTGCAAGCACTTTATAATTACCTGTTGTAAGGAAGAACTCTCTCATGGAGAACCGAAGAGGTTGCATGTCGACTGTAAACCATAAGTTTCTCCCTCTTGTCTTCAGCCTTCTCAGCATCAAGTAGTGGAATAATTTCCCAGAAAATTTGATGTCTCTTGCCGAAAGATTGATGATAGGCCCAAGGAAGGAAGCTTGATGCTTCGTGAAAGATTCTTTTCCTAATACATTTTCAACTTTGTCAACTAGGCTTAAGTCCGAATGTTGACATATGTTTGCTCCATCAATTGGTTCAAAACCCATATCATATATGCTTTCTGGTAGTGCAAGGGCTTCAAAATCATTGTTAGCCATATGTTAAAGAAACACACTTTATTAGAGTTTTCAACGGATTTACAAGAGATTTAAAAGGGTTTTTAAAAATCAACAACACACTTTATCGATCTGAAGTCGTCTTATCAACACACTTTATCGACATAATTCAACTACGACCGATCTGAAAATTGATGTTTTACAAGAGATAACAAAAATCCAAATTTACAAGACTTTACTAATTTCAAATCCATATCAAACACATTTATCTATCTGAATGCGTCATATCTGAATATGGATTTTGAAAATGGTTTAACAAGGGGCTTTTAAAAACTGTTTTAGGAGAACATAAATCCAAATTTAAAAGACTTAACATATTCCAAATCGATATCAAAGAAATTTATCGATCTGAATTCGTCATATCTGAATTTTACGATCGAAAATCAATTTTCAGATTGATGAATATACCAAAGAAACACAAATTCTTAACCACAAACCTGAAAAGAGTTTACGATCCGACGAACACGAAACGAAGATGAGGTTGGAAGGGAAGCAGAGATCGCCGCAAAAAAGGATCGAAAATTGCTGATGAACGACGTGAAGAAGGATCGAGAATCGTCGATTGAGGAAGAAGGGGAGAAGGACGACGAAGAGAAGAAAGTTATGTTTACTTCATTAAGAGCAAAATTATCTTTTTCAACCAAAAAGGGGTACCCTTAAAAATGGACCCTTCCCAAGGTCATTTTTAAAAAGTGGAATGGAAAAATAGGCATTTTTGCTTTTCCCCCTTGAAAATTTGGGTAATTTCTAATCTTATTATATAAAGTTTGATGTCAAAATTACTCATTAACAAGATCGTGACATATGTCAATTGTATCATTCAGATGTTAACACATGTCAATTTTAAATTTATTAAAATTATAAAAAATAAAAATATAAAAATTCAAAACCTACCATAAAAATGTTTTATATAAAAGTAAAATAGAGAAAAGAAAACCTAATTTTATTTAAAATATTTAAACAGTTTTAAAATTTAGAAAAACCATTATAAGGAAATTATATATATATATATATATCATAAAATTCAAAATTATAATATTGTTTACTTATTTTAATTTTAAGTTGCTAATTTTACAAGAAACAAATATTACTTTTTATATAAGAAAAAAATGATTGTGAAAATTATACAATTAATAACTGTTTCTAAAAAATGTAAATACTCACCTTTACAAAAAAAAAAAATATTGTTGAAAAAAAAAACATAAAAAATAGATTGTCTTATTTTTTTCATCATTCAAATAATTTATTCGAAAAGACTGCTATTGTAATATATAAAATAGGAGTATGTAAGATTAACATATGCGTTTTTGTAACTACACAAATGTTAAAGTAAAGAGACATATAATATATTCTTTAATGTGTTCATAAAGACAATTTGTTGGTAGTAGTAAAGACTAAAGAGTATATTTTAACAGTAAAATATATTTGTGTGTACAAATACACTTTTAGTGGTGATTTAGATAGTAGATTTGTAAATGGATATACATTAGTGTATTATGGCAAAAAAAAAACAACTATTTTCTATAATTAAAAGTTTATCTCTTTACTTTTATATATTGTTTTTACTTACGAAAAGAACTAAATATATATTATTTGTTAAATTTTATTTTATTTTAATAACTTTGAAATCATCTACATCTATTTTCTTTAACTAAAAGTGTATCTATTTACTGTTTTTTTTTTCAATCAAACAAACAAAAGGAAATTTATCGGTTAGCTGCCCAAACCGGAGGGAAAGGATTTACAAAAAAAACTTCAGAGATAAGAGAACACGAAGCAAGGGCAAGACAATCCGCCTTTGTATTTGATGCACGCAGGATCCAAGAGATGGAGAATAGTGGGAAAGATTCCAGCGAGTTAAACTCATCAAGCAGGTTGGAGAAGGACGACCAATATTCAGAAGACTGCACCATAGTGAGTAACTCAGCACAATCACTCTCAAAACGTTGACAAACGATCCCTTCAACATGTATCCGCTCAATGGCCCACAACAACGTTTTTAACTCCGAATGCAGGGGGAGGGGCTCTGTTTTAAACACTTGGCCCCCAACAACAAGGTTCGCTCCTCACCAACGCAACACCACCAGCCCAATCATGAATGCACATTGGTTGCTTTCCAAGAACCATCAATCTGACAACGAGGTGAAGAAACCTGGACATCTAAATACATAGATAGAGCTGACATGACTGCCGTAAAAGAGAGCGCCTATTCCCAGGCTAAATTATCGCACAAAGTCTGATTACATTATATCATTCGCCTCTATCTCTTAACTTTGATTATTTTTTATGGCCTTCCAGATTGCCCATAAAATCTATGGTAATTGAAGAAGTTGATCAGGATCACCCTGTTGAGAGGCGTCCCTCCAGAAAACAAAATCCAAATTCGAGTACACCAATTCATATGGTAAACCCTCACGGATAAATCCCAAACTTCACACGAACGAGGACATTCAAAATAAAAACGTGATTAATAGTTTCAACCGTAGAGTTGCTTCTTTTACATCAAATATCACATTGGACACCTCGGTGTATCTGTTTACTTACTAAAAATATTTACTTTATATTCTTTGATAAATTTAATTTTATTTTAAAAATTATAAATCCGCACATCGGGAGGATCCTAATCTAGTATGTATATAATAAATATGTTCTAAAGATATTTATAAAAACAATATGAAAATATAATATTTTAAACTTTAAAAATTGGTCTAAGCAATTAATTTGGTAATTTTTCAAACTAAAATTAAAAGAATTCATAAATTCGTAAAACAACGATGCGAGAGGAAGACAAATGAATATGATGTCAGAAATTGACAATGCAAGAGGAAAAATGAGGGGATGAAGTCTGAAATTGACAATGCTGGAGGAAGTCTAAATTGACGATGCCGAGTGAGAACATATATATATAACTCAAATCGGATGCTCACCTTCACCGTCGACAACCACCATCATTGTTCCATCAACAAATCGATAACAAAGTATATCACAAATAGAAGGTTTTTCTAATATATAATGGATATAAAAACAGAAATTATTAATTTTGTTATTTAAAATAAAATATTCACAAATGCTGGTTTTTAGAAAATTAGAGAGTGTGTGCTAACTTTAGAAAAAAAAACTTAGATTAGTGTTATTATAGGGATTTTTTTTCTATAATAAATATGTTTTAAAGATGTTTATAAAAACAATATGAAAAAATGAAACTTTTCGTACATAAAAAAATTGGTCTAAGCAATTAATTTTGCATTACCATGTGTAAAATGAGAATTTCACATCGTTAGTTTTACTAATAAACTCTCCAAGATAGAGAGATTCACTCGATCGCCAAACAAAACTGCCTCACCTCTCGCTTTTTATTTTATTTCAATTAATATCATATATAGTTTATCCTGAGCAAAAACAATTAAAAAAATTCCTTGTATGAACTATATACAGTGCCACCTCATTTGTTGGTTAACAGTTTGTATTACCCATATACTATATAACTAGGTATTAACCTGCGGTAGATCGCAGGCTGAACTTTTTAACTTGATGTAAATTTTTGTAATAATTTTTGTTGTTGTTATGTTATTAATAATCTTTTGTGATTATAAATTCTGTTTGTTTCTATATAATAAATTTGTATGTTATGAATGTTTTTTACAGAATTTATATAATGTTGTTTTAGATCATGCTTCTTAACTACTACCATCGAAAACTTGTTCACCATAATCTTCTGAATCATCTACATTTTAAAAATGGCATGAACAGAGTGATTCATTTACTATTAGTTAAATAAGTCAAGTTCTGTGGAAATTATATCTACCACTCAAGAGTCTTATAAATCATTGTCCCGTATTTACTTTTATTCACCGGACGGGTACGTCGTCAATGGTTATGCTTTGTTTGAGTTGATCTCTAAGATCCTTTTTTAGCAATAATTGAATATGTTAGTTTTGTGAAATTTTTTCTAATGATAGTATCGAAACATAATTACATATAGATTATGATGGGGCTTTTCATCTTATTGTTTTTTTCACCTTCGTGTAAATGAGTGAGAAAGAGTATGATAGAGAATATTTTAGGTGCAAGTATATCGGTATTTAGTTGCACTGACTTTTAGTTTTACGCCAATTAATATTTTTTAATTAGATGACTAATTGTCTTTAGTACCCTTAATAGTTCTGTCCTTGTTTGTACTATTCCTAATGGCATTTCATTGTAATTTTTTACATATTCTAATGTTAGTTTTATATTTGTACTTCTCAATTAATATAGTAGTAGGATACAAAATTCAGCTGTTAAAAAAAAAAAAAAACAATTAACATCATATGTTGAACCTTTACCAGAGAAAAAAATTCTCGAATTAATTATCTAATATTATGTTTAAAATCATACTATAACATGATAACAGTAAATCAGTAATATTGGTATTGTTTTATTTTATCTTATTATAAGAGTCTCACTGTAAAATGTATGACTAAATGATCTTTTGTAATTTAAGAGCAAAAATCCAGGCAGAGGCACCCAGTGGAAGAGCAAAGACCACCGAATTTGAACTTCTTCTTCAGACACGCAGTATCACATTGTTGGTAAACACAGTTCTTTGATTGTTTTGGAGATAAATTGGTATAACATTGTCGTCGTCTTGGTTTTCCTTGCTGCACATTATCTACTACACCTGATACTGTATTAACCAAATATAAATCTCATCAGTTTCCAGATTTTGTAGGTTTTGCACCAAATTTTTGAAGTTTGGTATGATTTTGGGAACTATAGTAAATATTACAAATTTATGTATGAAAAATAATTTTGACACAAATTTTACATAAACATGGTCGACTTGACATTTCAAAAAAGAATTAATTGTTTTAAAAAGATTTCAAATTTGAATACAAACCTAACACAAGAATGATGAAGAAAGTTAAAATGGTGAACGAGAGTTGAATAGATTTTCTCATGCTAGATGAATGATTGTGTTTTAAAATTAAAAATAAATGACAAAGTGTGCTTATATATATATAAGTGATGAGACTTATCCCACATTCAGTCATATCTAATTTAAGCTAACAGCTTTTTATTTTCCAATTTAAATGGATATCGTAAAAGATCTAATTTAAGCATAGACTTTTTTTAAATTTCCGAATTAAAAGGATATGGTTTACATTTTTTAGGTGATTCTTTCAAATTATATATAGTTTGGAATTTGTGCGCAGACGTCAAGTTAAGAGGATCCGATATATCGTATAGGGGTTGACGAATCCAACAGAGTAGAAGGAATGGTGCTAAGGTGAACAACTGAGACAATTGAGTCGGGTTCGGATTTGGGTTTTTATTTGTTTTATATCTAAATTTTGTGGTACATTTTGGTATATTTTTGTAGTATATATATTTTTTTTTTAACGCTAAGATATTCATTGATGAAAAAGGTCCGAATAATAAACAACCAAAAGCTGCAAATCAACCAAATCTATAAAATAGACTGAAAACAATGCAGTCTTCATTCTGAGTCCGCACGATCCTTTTCTATCCGGTCATGTAGCCAGGAAGGTTCTCCTAGAGCCAGATAAGAAGTGAATCGTCCATCTCTCGTCACACTGTGAGCAATCTCTCTAGCCAGCAGGTTGGCCTTTGGCGAAGAACATTTGAAAGTGACTTCCCCCATCGTCTGTAATACTCCTGCAATCTTTCCTATCTGAGATCTATACTTTGGCCACTCCAATGGGAACTCCAAAGCCTCTAGAGCCGCATGACAATCCGACCATACTTCACATGAATGGATCTGAAGGTTACAAAGACTTTGTAGACACCATAGTATGAAGCTCAACTCAGCTGATATTCGATTTATCCTTGGTAAGAAAGCATCACTCGCATGAAACCGCACATTCCCTGCATCATCCCTCAGAATCCAAGCTCCACCACAGTGGTATGTATCATTAATCCAAGCGCAGTGTACATTGCATTTGAGCACTCCTAAAGCCGGCTTACTCCATTTCGTTGACCGAGGTATAAGCCGCTGTTGTCCAGAGCTATTGTCCTGCAGAACCAAGGCTCGTTGACATAGCCATACCTCCGCCGATTCCAGAGCTGTAGCAATCAATACATGTGGATCCTGTGTTCTGCCTGAAAATACGAATGTATTCCTTGCTTTCCAAATCTCCCATATAACCCAAGGAATCGCAGTCCAGCGTTTTTCCGGAATATCTCCTCTAACCATGAGCTGCAAAGCGTAATGCACGTTTTTCACCACAGTAGAAGCAAACCCGTGAGGCGGTAGAGGAAGCAAGGAAGCCTCCCAGACCCTTGTCGCAAGAGAACATTTAAACAGCACATGCACAATTGTTTCCTCCTCGACCCTACAATCTTGACAAACTAGATTGACTTGAATACCATGAGCATGCATACATTCCGCTACTGCTAAAGCAACAGACAGCGCTCGCCAAAGGAACATGCATATTTTAGGTTCTGTATGTGTATCCCATAGTCTTGTCTTGATCTCATTCACCTTTCTAACTCCCTCCGGTATATGTATCCCTACTGCTGTTTCGTTAGTGAGGAACCTGGTTCCACTCTTAACAGAGTATTTACCGTCCTTAGTAAATGCCCATACGTAACGATCTGGAAGAGTAGTTGCTGGGGGAAATGATTGTATTTTGATCACATCTTCTGGACGGAAAAGCTGATTTAGCAAAGGACTGTTCCATTCACCTTCCGCTGTGAACAGAGTAGACACCTTTCGGTTTAGATCAATACGCATCTCCCTATTAAACGGTCGTCTTGGGCTGTCATCAGGGATTTACTTATCTAGCCAGATATAAGTGTCCATTCCATCTCCTATAGACTTCATAAGGCCTTTTTCTAATAGTTCTCTGCCAAACAGGATTCTACGCCAGGCGTACGAAGGCCTATATCCAGTCTTTGCTTCAAGAAACCCAGTATCTGCAAAGTATTTTGCTTTGTACACCCTCGCTAGCAAGGACTCTGGATCATGTAGCAACCGCCACGGCTGTTTTGCTAAAAGGGCTTGATTAAATCTACCAATATCTTTAAAACCAAGCCCACCCCGCTCTTTCGTCTCACACATCTTTTCCCATGAAATCCAGTGCATTTTGTTTTTAGGGAAAATGACAGCCACACCCACTTTCTCCTAAAGTATTGACACTTACACCCACTTTCTACTATCCCTATACTTTTCTTATGTCAAATTACAACTTACACCCTCTAACTAAACTAACATTCTCTTTCTACTTTTTTTTTCCTTCTCATCTCTCTCTCTAAATTTTCTCTTTCTTTTCTAATATTTTTTTTTCTTTAACATTTATTTTTTATTTTCATTACTAAATTTTAAGTTTAGTAACTTTAGTTGGTGATAAACATACTAAATTTTAAGTTTAGTAACTTTAGTTGTTGACAAACAAAAAAAGTTAACCTTATACCCTAAATCTTAAATCCTAACACCACATAGACACAAAATCCATATAAGCCCAAAAACGTCAACCTTATACCCTAAATCTTAAATCCTAAACCACCCTAAACTATGGTGATGTTTGAACATGCAACAAACTTGTCAATAAATTTCATCTGGATTGCTTGTCCACGTGGTCAGAGTTTGGTGGTTAGGCTTAGAGATTAATAATGACCATGTTTGTTGTGTAGTATGCTTCTAGTGACACTTCTAAGTTCTAATATCTCTAATTCTAGCTTAAAAATAGTACAAAAACATTTGGCTAAAAGACATCTAAGTGGCTAAACTATAGTGATGTTTGAACATGCAACAAACTTGTCAATAAATTTCATCTGGATTGCTTGTCCACGTGGTCAGAGTTTGGTGTTTAGGGTTTAGGGTTTAGGGTTTAGGGTTTAGGGTTTAGGGTTTAAGGTTTAGGGTTTAGGGTTTAGGGTTTAGACAGATGAAAATGATAAACATGCAACATGCAACATGGATTTCGTGTCTTAAATCCTAACACCACATAGACACTAAATCCATATAAGCCCAAAAACGTCAACTTTATACCCTAAATCTTAAATCCTAATCCACCCTAAACTATGGTGATGTTTGAACATGCAACAAACTTGTCAATAAATTTCATCTGGATTACTTGTCCATGTGATCAGAGTTTGGTGGATAGGCTTAGAGATTAATAATGACCATGTTTGTTGTGTAGTATGCTTCTAGTGACACTTCTAAGTTCTAATATCTCTAATTCTAGCTTAAAAATAGTACAAAAACATCTGGCTAAAAAACATCTAAGTGGCTAAACTATAGTGATGTTTGAACATGCAACAAACTTGTCAATAAATTTCATCTGGATTGCTTGTCCACGTGGTCAGAATTTGGTGGATAGGCTTTGAGATTAATAATGACCATGTTTATTGTGTAGTATGCTTCTAGTGACACTTCTAAGTTCTAATATACCTACTTATAGCTGAAAAATAGTAGAAAAACATTTAGCTAAAGGAAATCTATGTGGCTAATTTAGGGTTTAGGGTTTAGGGTTTAAGGTTTAGGGTTTAGGGTTTAGGGTTTAGGGTTTAGGGTTTAGATAGATGAAAATGATAAACATGCAACATGCAACATGGATTTAGTGTCTTAAATCCTAACACCACATAGACACTAAATCCATATAAGCCCAAAAACGTCAACCTTATACCCTAAATCTTAAATCCTAAACCACCCTAAACTATGGTGATGTTTGAACATGCAACAAACTTGTCAATAAATTTCATCTGGATTGCTTGTCCACGTGGTCAGAGTTTGGTGGATAGGCTTAGAGATTAATAATGACCATGTTTGTTGTGTAGTATGCTTCTAGTGACACTTCTAAGTTCTAATATCTCTAATTCTAGCTTAAAAATAGTACAAAAACATTTGGCTAAAAGACATCTAAGTGGCTAAACTATAGTGATGTTTGAACATGCAACAAACTTGTTAATAAATTTCATCTGGATTGCTTGTCCACGTGGTCAGAATTTGGTGGATAGGCTTTGAGATTAATAATGACCATGTTTATTGTGTAGTATGCTTCTAGTGACACTTCTAAGTTCTAATATACCTACTTCTAGCTGAAAAATAGTAGAAAAACATTTAGCTAAAAGAAATCTATGTGGCTAATTTAGGGTTTAGGGTTTAGGGTTTAGGGTTTAGGGTTTAGATAGATGAAAATGATAAACATGCAACATGCAACATGGATTTAGTGTCTTAAATCCTAACACCACATAGACACTAAATCCATATAAGCCCAAAAACGTCAACCTTATACCCTAAATCTTAAATCCTAAACCACCCTAAACTATGGTGATGTTTGAACATGCAACAAACTTGTTAATAATTTTCATCTGGATTGCTTGTCCACGTGGTCAAAATTTGGTGGATAGGCTTAGAGATTAATAATGACCATGTTTGTTGTGTAGTATGCTTCTAGTGACACTTCTAAGTTCTAATATCTCTAATTCTAGCTTAAAAATAGTACAAAAACATTTGGCTAAAAGACATCTAAGTGGCTAAACTATAGTGATGTTTGAACATGCAACAAACTTGTCAATAAATTTCATCTGGATTGCTTGTCCACGTGGTCAGAATTTGGTGGATAGGCTTTGAGATTAATAATGACCATGTTTATTGTGTAGTATGCTTCTAGTGACACTTCTAAGTTCTAATATACCTACTTCTAGCTGAAAAATAGTACAAAAACATTTAGCTAAAAGAAATCTATGTGGCTAATTTATTTTGGACAAATTTCTGCTAATGTAAAGAATGAGCAAGATATTATATGATAAATATCCATAACTACTAATCCACATGATTGATATTCAATGTTCTAAATAAATCAATGTTGTTAATTTTTATTTTGTTTATTAACCACTTATGAGTGTATATGTTTCTGGACCAACACAAAATATGAAGCAAGGAGCTCATGGTGCCTATGGATTTAATTGTTTGGATGTTGTATGATGATTCTTTGGTCTGTCTACATTGGTATCCACAAAAAAATATCCACATGATCACATCCATAGGCACCATTCAACTGTTATTTTTCAGCTTAATGTCTAGATATGCTTTGTAAATTCATGGAGACCTATCCATAGTTTTTCTATCCACTAAACTTTGTTTTTTAAAGTGAATAGTTTTGGTTTTAGGTTCAAGGGTTTATGTTCTAGGATTTATAATTTAGAATTAAAGGGTTTTGTACTTATTTGATCTATGTTGTGTTATGGATAATATGCTATGGATAAAGATCTAACCAAATTTATGTATGTATATTTTGTATGAATAAACACAAGTAACTATCTATTAACAATACTGCAATTGATTATCCACTTATAATTGAACAAATGTTCAACGACCGATGGATACTGTATAATCTAAAAATTCATAAAAATATAGCAATATGTATCTTAAAATGTAGAAAATATATAATCATAATATATTTTATATAAATAAATAGAAAATTTGTTTTATTATAACAAATAAATATATTTTACTTTGTTAAAGTGTTAACAACAAAAAAGAAGAGAAAAAGAGAGAAAATAAGGAGAGAAAGAGGAGAGGGGCAAAATCGTCCAAAATGTGTGGACACATAAGAAAAAACTTGGGAAAGTATAAGAAGAGTGGAAAGTGGGTGTGGGTGACACAACTCATACCCAAAGTGGGTGTGGGTGTCATTTTCCCTTGTTTTTATCCTCAGTCTCATTCCACCAGAAGCTCGCCATGGCGCTTGTGATACGGCGACATTGATGTTTGGTCAACCTAAAACAAGACATAACATAAACTGGTAGAGCCATTGCTACTGATTTCAACAAAACCTCTTTCCCTCCCAATGAAAGGGTTTTCTCATACCATCCACCCAACCTCGATTTTAACCTATCCGTGATATAGTTGAGTAGTTCTCTTTTGGAGCCACTGAAACACTCCGGCAACCCCAGATATTTCCCATCACCACCTTCCTGGTCTATACCAGTAAATGACCCGAGCACTCTCTGCATATATGGGTCCAGACGCTTACCAAATGTGATTGAAGACTTTTGAAAATTGATCTCCTGGCCCGATGCGTTACCATATAGCTGAAGGCATTGTATGAATTCAGAACATTCCTTGAGGGTCGCTTGACAGAGGAACATGCTATCATACGCAAACAGCAAGTGTTGAATCGAAGGGCTAGACGGTGTTAAACGCATGCCAGTTAATCTCCCTTCTGTCTCTGCTTTGTTCATGATATGAACCAGTGCCTCTGCACATAAGATGAATAGGAACGACGATAAAGGATCACCTTGGCGAAGTCCACTCTCTGGCTTGATGAATCCATAAGAAGCTCCATTGAGTAAAACTGAATAAGAAACTGATGTTACACATTTCATAACCCACTGTACCCACTTGATGTCAAAACCCATTCTGATCAGTAATTCTTCTAGAAACTTCCACTCTACTCTATCATATGCCCTAGACATGTCTGTCTTAATGGCCAAGAACTCTGTGTCACAGTTTGGATTCGTTCGTAAGGCATGCACCATCTCATGAGCTAGCAGGATATTGTCCGAAATAAGTCGTCCCGAGACAAACACTTCTTGTGTAGCAGATATAATCCCAGGGAGATATTGTTTGAGTCTGTTGCACATCACCTTGGATACGATCTTATATAATACAGAGCACAAACTTATCAGCCTTAAATCAGTCATCTTAGACGGATTTGGCTTCTTCGGGATCAAGCAAAGTTGCTTGAAGTTCCATTCAGAAGGTAAAACGCCTGTGTTAAAGAACTGTTGTACCTCCAAAACTACCTGCGGACCCACTGTAGACCAATAATGTTGATAGAAGTGCCCTGACATCCCATCTGCTCCTGGTGTACTCTCCCCTCTGATACTGAAAGCCGCTTCTCTGATTTCCTCTAGAGTCACCTCTCTCGTGAGATCACTATTCATTCCACTGGTGACTCGTGGCAGGAAGCCATCTAAGGCCTCCGTGATCATATCTGGATTGGAAGTAGAGAAGATTCAACGGTCTCCTTTCGACCCTTCAGTAAATTGTTCTACCCCGTTAACGTCCAGAAGCGACAAGATACGGTTCTGTACTCTCCTTCTTTGCACACTACCATGAAAGAAGCGGGTATTTTGATCTCCTTCTCTCAACCACCGCTCCTTACTTTGTTGCTTCCAAAAGAGTTCTTCTTCCCGGTAAGCTGCTGCAAGATCCCACCGTAGATTTTTCATGAGCTGAAAATCCAGTTGCAACTTGTCACCTTCCTCCTCTAAACTCTGGCGTAATTGAGAGTTGCGTTCTTTGGAGTTTTGGTTGGTAGTTTTCTTCCAAGCTGAAATCATTCGTCGACACTCAGCAATGCGGTTCATCAGAGAAATTTGACCTGTGCCCTCTCCTTTCGACCAACCCTCCTTTACAACATTAGCAAAGTTCGGATTAGAGATCCATCTTTTATCTAAAATGAACCTTCCATGCCGTGAAATGTTCTCCTCCGCAAACCGAACAAAAAGAGGGAGATGATCTGAGCCAATCCTCTCCAGATACTCTGCTTGTGCGCGTGGAAACAAGTGAAACCAAGCCGAGTTCCCTAAGGCTCTGTCTAGCCTACACTGAATCCACATGTTGTTGCGCTCTCCTGCCCATGAGAACTTATTCCCAATACTTGGAACCTCCCGTAAGCGGCAATCGTTTATCATATTTCTGAAGGAGTAGAAAGTTGATTCCGCCCGTGCTGGTCCACCAAGTTTTCTGAGTTGTTTAAGATCTCATTCAAGTCACCCAATACCATCCATGGATCATCTCTAGAGACACCAATATTGATGAGTCTGTCCCACACTGCTTGTCGATGTTGTACAACAGGATCACCATACAAACAAGATACGAAGAACCTAAGACAACCCAACTTGACCTGAACATCAATAATGTGTGCATCCGAGTCAATGATCTCTACCTGATACGCTGACTTCCAGAATAATGCCAGCCCTCCACTCAACCCCACCGGATCGACAATGTGTGAATGATCATATCCGAGAGATTTTTGTAGATTCACCACGTGATTCCTGGAGTTCTTTGTCTCCAGGAGGAACAAGAAATCTGGGAAATGTTCACGACGCATTTCCCTCAGAGTAAGAACTGTCAAGGTGCCCCCCAATCCTTGACAGTTCCAGCTCACGAAACTCATACTTGCTTCGGCGGTTCCCCATTTGGAACCACCTCTTCTTCATTACGCTTAGCGATTTTTGATGATATTGAAGCTTCATCCGCAGCTTTCCTCTTTACCGCTACTCCACCTTCCCCATCTCCTTCCTTAGATATCTGACTTGTGCCAGTATCTTCAATCAGTGCTTGAGCTTTCCGTCGCCACTGATTTGGTCGTCTTCTCTTCTTGCCAGGTTTTGTCTTACCACTCCCACTTCCTGCCGAGAAACAAGCCTTAGCACCCATATAGTTAAGACCATTCTGGGAGTTAGTGGCAGATCTAGCAGACATGGTGGTAACTGGAAGCGACAATCTAGTCATAGCTCTTCCCGTTCAAACAGATGAAACCACCCGATCCTCTGCCTGATTCATGTCCGGGTTAACTTCTTCATAACCAAAAAAAAGACCCTTGCCTTTGTTCACATCTTTGGTGAATTCTGGTGGTGCCTCCAACCGCAGCAATGCTTGTTGTCCCTGAGGATCACCTCTAAGATTCCAGACTGATTGACGGACTCGCTCTATATGGACCTTCTGCAAATTAGGATCCCCTACAGAGAGATATTGACGCATCTCATCGAGAACTTCCTTAGCAATCTTTGTTTTTCCAGTAAGCGGGTCTATCCCTACATCATCATCCGTCAGAACTCCAAACAATGGGTCATCCTTACTTATCCGTGGGATTAAACGAGCTGGAATCTGTAAACCTGGCTTAATCCCTCCCGTAGCAATCTCCTTCCGGTTTGAGGGGTTCAGCGGACAGCGTTCCCTATCATGCGTGAGTCGGAGACATTGATAGCATCTTCTCCTTATCCTCTCGTATTCAATCCCATTGGTAACCTTTCCCCCTGATGGTAACTGTAGCTCCTTGGAGTTCTTCAAAGGTTTACTGACATCAAACAGCACTCGGACTCTTACATATCCTCTGCTCTGCGGCTTCAATGGATCAAAAGCCACATGAGTAACACGACCGATATGTCCTGCAATTTCCCTGATCGTATCTGCGGTGTTATGATTCACGGGAATGTTTCTCAAACGGAGCCAGATTGGCAGCACCTTAAGATAATCAGCTGGTGGATTCTCCACCCATCTCTCCAAGGTCATGCTCCAATCATTGAAAGTCCACGCTCCTGCTTCAATCACAGTCGACAGATCCGATTCCGAATCAAAGATGAACTGGAAATCTGCGTTAGGCAACGCAAAACCCCTTACGCGATTGTAAACTCTCCACATTCTCGGCATCTCATGGATCAGCTTCGACATTTTCTGGTTTTCTGAGCACAGCAACCGCCAATTATGCTACAGACGTTTCTCTCACGGGAACTGAACTGCGGCAAATTCTGCAAGACAATTGGCATATCATCTTCCAGTGACATTTCTTGGAGGGCTTTGTCAAGTGAATACTCCATTAGCGCAAAATCTCCTTGTAATCTACCTTTGGAATTCTGAAAAAGGCCGATTATAATGACGGCGATAAGAACATTCAATGGATGTGGATAAACCCTAAACATAATCTAAACAGATACGCAAATATTCTCTCAAAAACAGATAGATCTTCGTAAATCCGGCGAAATAATTTGATATTCCCGGTTTTCTTACTCTTTCACATTTAGAGTTGAAACCCTCTAATTGTGAGAGAAGGACCTAAGCAAAAACCATAGTTATATATATTTTTTGGTGAAATTATGTAATAATTTATTATTTCGGTTTAATCAAAAATATATAATATTTTTTAGTCATATCTAAAACATACCTAATGGTTGTTTCAAAGGCTTTTCAATGTTTTGCATTTTTCTCTTTTAATTTTTTTGCATTGATTTCAATGTTTTCTTATCGAAAATGTGCCCCAAAAAAAAAAACAGAGTCCACCACCATGAAATGGACAATAAGATTCACAGACGTAAATGAAAGAATAATAAAATCCAAATAAACGTATGGGGAAAATACCAGTATGCATTGGTATTACATGTTATACGATCCACATTACACAGGGTCATACGTTAATCACGAGAAGATGAAAAATCCTGTAGGGAAAATAATCGAAGATTTTTTTTTTTGCAATAGTTTGATCAATTATGTGCAAAAAGTTTTTATGCCAAATTCATATTCTACATTCTTATTCTCTCTCCTTATGGACTTTCTTACATTTGCAGCAACTTAAAGATTCCACTTGATAAACTTCCATCTATCTTTTTTGATGCTCCAAGTCACTTGATTAAAGCTTCCCCATAATCCCCTCTATAAATTATGATTCCTACCAAACTCTTGTTAGAAAAAAACCAATTCTAAAAAGAAACAAAACATAACAAATTAAGAAAAAAAAAAATGAAATACGCAGAAATATCACATTTCAGCCACCCTCAACACAATCTCAAATTCGACTACACAGAGAAACCATTCAAGTGTGATGGATGCAATGAAGTCGGTATCGGCTCTCGCTATCGCTGCTCCCGTGATGATCATCATGGAAGCTGCGACTTTGATCTCCATGCGCACTGCGCGTTACCTTTGGCCTCCATAACACATCCGTTCTACAAAAAGTGTACGTTTCAGTTTATGGCACAGCCGCCGGGGAACGAGAGACGGTACTGTAATGCGTGCGAGAAGGATGTTTCCGGATTCCTTTACCATTGCAAGGCTTGTGGTTTTGATCTTCACCCGTGTTGTGCTATGCTTCCTATGGTTTTGGACGATGGAGAGACCAAACTCTTTCTTTACCGCAAAGTTAGTTCGTCTTGTCATCGATGTGGAAGAAAAGGCCGTAGCTGGAGTTACAGGTCTCTCTTCTTGATTATATTATAGTTCTTTTATTATTATGATCATACCAATCGCCGCAATATCATGTTTTGGTTACTTTGGTAGATAGTAAAATTGAAAACTTTAACCAAAGATAAGCATGTAAGATTTTTTTTTTTTTTAAGTTTTTTTTCGATTTCTATTATAAGCATGTTTTAATATACGAATCAAATTAGCATTTCTTAAGTTGATTTTTTATTGTTCGTTGGTGTTTTTAGTCAACATTAGCATATATTCCAAATCAACATCTCTAAAGAATATTTTAAAGCAATAAGATAAAATTTTGGATTACGTTGATGTATTGATTCTTGAACATTAATTTCGTCTTTATTCCGAATGTTAGAGCAAAGGGGAAAATTAAAGCAATGGCATTCAAATACAAACTCTTTATCCTTTTTTAAAGAAATGAACTTGTGCTTGGTAATTGGTAGACATATATGTTACATAGCGTGTACTCGAAGTTAGAACTTATTATTTATCACATTAATTTTAGTTACTACTAATAAACTTCAAAAGTCTAAACACTAGATAAATAGATTTAAATCAGTTGAATACTTTTGTCACAAAAATACAGGTCGTCTTGCAAAAAGTATAATCTCCATGTCGCGTGTGTGAGAGAGATGTTGGTGGAGAATTGGCGAGAGCTGTACAAAGGACAAAATGGTAAAGGCATTGAACCTAAGAGCCTGGCCTTAAAGAACACACTTGAGCATCACCACCGTAGCAGCCGCAAAGGTAAAGTTCAGAAATGCTGCGAGATTGCTGGAATGGCTGTGCAGTTCGTTATTTCCGCCGTGCTCGGTGATCCAACGACCCTAATCGCAGGAGTTGTAGGCTCCCTAATTTCTCGAGGATAATTAGTGTATTTCAGTATGTGTGTTTAACTATCGTGTGATACAAACTCTTAATTAGGAGAATGTGAAAGTTGATACATTAGAGTTTGATATCCTATCAAGTTGCTTGTTCATAAACCAAAAAATGTCTAGTGTTAAAAGAAAAACTAATTATTTGTGTAACAAAGTTTACTGAAGTCTATTTTGAACTGTGATGTTATTTTTGGCAATTTAACATTTCAAGAAAGGAAAAAAAGATGAAAAGAAAAGATGATTAGAATTTTAATATGCACACTATATGTTATTATTATTAAACCTCAAACCAAACCAAATTGGACAACAGTTATGACAACAATTCATATTCAACTTTTTATTACAAACTATATCATATATGATATTTAGTTGGAAGGCTTCATTTCAAATTTGATGGCAGCAACAAGGTGATCATAAGCCTGACCCCAAGCGACCTTCATCTCCGGTGACCACATCTCCGGCACCGCCTCCTTTATCGTCTCCAGCAATGCATACTTTGTTACCTGCATATATATATCATTTTTGGTTTAACAAAAATAAATCGAATCAAAATATTTGTGTAATAATCCAAATTTTTTCAGATATGACATTTGAATATTTGATTGAGTAACCTCAAAGTGTTCGTCAACGACGCCGTATTTAGAATGGTTAGCACCAAGTCTCTTCAAAGTAGTATCCCTCACTGTAACTTTCCCTGTTTTCCTCAGTTGTACTGCTGATTCACAACACTGATATACCCCAAAAACACCATTCATTTAGTTAAACCAAGGCAAGAATCTTTGTTTTTGGAAATATAAGCAAAATCATGTGTTTTCTTATCATTGATTAGTTAACTTACCATGACAAAAACAGACATAGCGTGGGGCTTGAGTTTCGGGTTTTGCTCAGCAGGAATTGGTGAGTCTCTCAAGAATGAGAACATCTTCTTTGTTGTTGGTGCAATCTCAAAGATCCTACATTCCAAAATTGATTTCATATCTCAGATTATAGTTACAGATATGCATACAGATACAGTATAGAGAGAGATCAATGGGATCATTAGTGCTTACTTGAGGAAGAGTTTGAGACCCAATTCAGCTGAGTTTTTCTTCATGACACTCCATGACTTCACCACAAGAGCCTCTTGCTCTTCTGTGAACACAATCTTTCCTTCACTCTCCATAACAATTTCAGAAACTAAATGATTTTGAATATACAATTCTCTGTTTTGTAAAAGAAACTATGATCTTACTCTAATTAGGAAAAGTGTCCTCTACATATAGGTTTTGATAAAGACCCTTTTGTGCTATCGAAGAGACAGTTCTTGGTAACCAAGTTTAAGATAAAGTTGTCTGGTTAAAAAAATGAAACCATGTGCTGTGTGTATTGTAATGGAACCTGGTTTCTTAATGGTAGGCTTGACCAAATTAGTCAAAACACAGTTGAAAAGTATCCTTATCTCTTTATATCATTATTATACTGATTTATATACCACACAAGTGGTGCGAGTTGTGTAAAAATACATTGAATCCATTGATGGTAGAACACAAATCCCACTGCATATTGGATCTCTCTATATCCTAGATTATTTGCTGAGAAGCAGAAGCAAGAACAAAACTTGTGAAATGTTATGTAGCACCATGTGGCTTTCACATCTATGTGATTAAAAAAGGTCGAAACTTTACACACTGAATCCAGGCAATGAAGTGTTACAGAGAAGGGTGTTTTTTGCAAACTCAACCGTATCCGTAAGTTACATCGCGTTTTGAAACAACAGAGTCAAAGGGTATTTCGACTCTTTCCTTAACAAGGCACCGTGCTTCCCCATCTTCTATCACAAGAACTTTCCCCGGTGGACACTGGTTAGGTGTTTTCTTCCCTCTGACTGCTCGCTGCGGGAGAAGTCCAAGAAGGTTCAAGGACGCGCCTCTTCTCCTCATCTCTGGACCATAACCAGATGCAGACAATATGGAAATAACACCGATGATTGGAAGCACAATCTTCGCAACAGAGCCTAAGAAGCGTATTACACCATAATCCGAGCCTCCTCCAGATCCTCCCTCAGGACTTTTCACCTCTGCCTCGTTTCTCACATGTCCTGAGCCGAACCCATTAGCATCAGACTTCTTCTTGGAAGGTAAGTGAGAAAGGTAACCATTATTATCTACACCGAGAGACAGAGGAGGATGAACAGGATAAGGAGGAAGTAAGAGATCATTCTCATAATCAACTCTTTCTCCAGCAAAAGTCGTAGTCTCGCGTAGTACTTCGAAATCTTTCCCTTTGTACTCCTTAAGCTTCTCAAGCAACATTTTCCTACTGTAATCAATCTCAGATAGAGCCACTTGCTTCTCATACTGTTGCCTTTGCCTCAAATTCTGATTAACAAACAACAAAACCATTTCCACAATAACTTAGGACAAAGACAGTGAAATCCAACAACAGAACTTGAAGCAATTCAGGTTCAATTTCAATCAAAAGCAGAACTAACACTTTTAAATGTTCAATGATACACTAAAAGTCAGAAACTTGAATACCAAACCATAGAAGCAGAGGAAATTTAGGGTTTTTTTCTCAAACCTGTAAAGAAGCAAGTTGAGACTCGAGAGATTCAAGAGCATCGCGAATACGCAAAAGCCGCTCAGCTTCTGCTTCATCTACTACATCATCAGAGCTGATTGAGTCAAAATCCTTGTCTTGATTTCTAAAAATCTCATCTTTTTTTCCTTCTCCGGGAGAAGGATCCTCGTTTCCGCCGCCGTCGCCGCCGTTTTCGCTGACGGCGGTGCTGGAGCTATCGATACAATCGCTGATCTTGAGTCGAAGCTCGGTGGCTCTGGCTAAAATCAACCCGATCCCTTCTTCGTCTTCCATCTTAGCGATTGAGGGAAAAATTGAGGCTTCAGAGATTAGGGTTAGGGTTTTTGTAAGGTAGTGGTGGAGAAGGGGACAAGTAAACTTTTGGGAGTGAGTCTTCGAGTGATTGTGGTTGGCTTAACTCAGATTTTTCAGATTTGTTTCTGCTTCTTTCCCGGTTTTTAAATCAACGGCCACAAATATTTCAACTATTTCTGTTTTTTCTTTGTTTAATAAAATTTTTAGGAACTGGAAAAAAAAAAAAAAAAAAAATTGGGAAATAGAAAATAACGATAGAAATTTTTTGGAAGAGGGCCAATTTTGGATTTGAACAAAGATGACAAAATATATCATTCTACACAAAAAATAATTCAAGATTCTTTGTAACGTTTTAAATGTAGTCTTGTCTGTTATTAAACTCGTATATATTTGAAAAAAAAAACAAAAAATAGACTCGTAATTTTGTAATTGAGAACGTTCTAGAATCAAGCACTAGTGATTTAATGGTGATTAGTTACTTTATCATGGTGATTTGATGTCTATAATAAGATTTTTAAAGCAGAAAGTTTTTATCTACTCGAAGATTTACTATGTACTCCAAATTTAGGTAATATTATCAAACAAATATATTTTTTTTATTACTAGAATATTTCGAGTATTTTTAAAATATCTAGAGTGCCTTTGTTTTATGTCATAGAAAAAAACGTAATTACAAAAATGCTATTGTCATGTCAGACACCATATCAGAAATCGCTGACGTGTATTAAATAACTCAGCTGTAATCCGTTACAAAGGTAATGACGGCTGAGTTATGGTATGTTGGGGCTGATTTATGGAAAAAACATTTGAGTAAGAGCAGACGGCTGACTTAGAGCATAACTCAGCCAAGCGTTACAGCTGACTTAAAGAAATATGGTTGAGTTATAGCATAACTCAGTCATCCTTACCGCTGAATTTTCACCCTATGGTTGAATTATCAAAATTTTGACTAAGTTATCACTACGCTGAATTAACTTTTTTCGGCTGGCTGAGTTATGAACATTGGCTGACTTATGAGATGTCGTTACAGCTGAGTTATGGTTAACCACTATAAATCAGCCGTCATAAGCTGACTTATCGGACAACTTGGTCATTTTACGGCTGACTTAGTAGCAAAAGATTAATTACTAGAATATCATTCAGTTACGGCTGACTTGTTAAACGATATGAGTTACAAATTTTCAGTTCATTAAGAGGCTGAATTTGGCAACTATTTTTTTGCTTTTTAATTACTATAATAGTATTCATGTTGCAGCTGAGTTATAATCTTGTTTGATGGATGATTTAATTAGGCTGATTTACATGTTCGTTTGGTGGCTGACTTGCCACTTCGGACGCATCATCCATGTCAGCATTCCATGTCATCATCTTCTTCGGAAATACGAAACGTCGTTCCTTCGACTCTTGTTCTTTAACTGGTTAAAATGTGTTCTTCACCTTGTTATTTCTCTTGTTTTTCTCCTCATTCTTAACTTCTTAATTACACTCATTCTTATTAATTTCCTCATTTTTCCTCAGTTTATTTCATGGATCCAGTTCCGGTAATTGTTGTTTCAGGTAATTGGGTAAAGAAACACAAATATGTATTTAAGCAACACTCATGTTCGCGATGTAAACAAGTTGAGCACAATGTGAAAACTTGTCGGATGTAGTATTGTTGTAATACATTTTTTTATTTTATGTAATAACTCAACCGTTAAGTATTATAACTCAGACGTCATATTAATCGACGAGACCTTTCGTTTTCTGCTTTTAGATTATTTCTTGTGATAACTCAGGCACAAAGCATTATAACTCAGCCGTCATATGAATCGACGAGACCTTTTGTTTTCCCGTAAATACTATAACTCAGCAGTCAAGTCGTATAAATGAGTCGTTTGCTTTCAGATTATTTCTTGTGATAACTCAGCCACAAAGCATTATAACTCAGCCGCCATATGAATCAACACGACCTTTCATTTTCCCGTAAATACTATAACTCAGCCGTCAAGTCGTATAAATGAGCCATTTGCTTTCAGATTATTTCTTATGATAACTCAGCCACAAAGCATTATAACACAGCCGTCATATGAATCGACAAGACCTTTCGTTTTCTAGTAAATACTATAACTCAGCTGTCACATACCGGAACGTGAGCCTGGCAGCCTCAAGAGCCGTGATGTGACGGTAATGAGACGATGAGGAGCTTTTGTTCTAACAACGACCTGCACCCACGGGAACATTCCTCATAGTCCCTCCAGCTGTCCAATATCTCTGACAAGCCTTGCAGAAATGACGAGGCTGGTTTATGTTGTAGTTTTTGTTATAACGGAACTTGGTCTCTATGCTTTTGCATCTCGGACACGGGAGAATCTTGGTAGGTTTCTTCAGGGTTTTACCGTCAGTTGTGGTCTGTTCCTCAGGCGAGTCGCTGCTCTCTATCTGATCCGTTGAAGTCTCCTCCTAAGATGCAATAAAACACTAAATTAAGAACTAAAAAAAATCTTAATGAAACAACTAGTGATGTCTTAAAGACAAAACAAGATTAGAACTTCGCTTTTAAGTTTCTTATATCCAAAAGTCATTATTTAGAAACACAACACAAAGAGTTGTTAGTTGTCTGTGATTAAAAGGTTTTAGTTGCGGATTCAATCACTACTCACTAGTTAAGTAATTTAGACAAAACTAATTAAATCGCATTTATTTTTTAGGTCAACAAATTCCAAATTTCTCAAGCAAATACTTTATTATATTCTGATTTATCATCTCCACCATCACCGCCGCTGCAATCATCTTCTTCCTCTTCATCTACGGTGACTGGATCTTGGTACCAAAGAGCTTAAAAGCTGGATCTCTACTCTCCATCATCATTTTTTATTTTTTATTTTCTCAACCAAAAAGCAAGGCGCGAGAAAGCTTTGTGTAGTCACTAGTCAATTTTTTTGTTTTTGGTAGATTTAGTTTGGGAGGAGTGTGAATAGATATGAAAATTAGGGATTAAGATGATGTGTATTTGGATCAGATCATTAGATTTTTACACGGAGCTCTCAGGCACACTCCCTAGATAACTAAAAGAAGCTAACAAACTTCAAAAAAGTAGATCTTACCCACTTTTTACTTCCTTTTCTAGTAAACTTTGGCTATTTTTGGTAAACTCCGACGATCTCTTGCGGCGGCCGGTAACCTCTAGAAGTGAGTCCGGCGTAGGAGACGCCCCTCATGCTTGCGGATCTCCCCCACAAACTTTTCTTCACAAGGAGAACCCTCCCCAAACGTTTTGACCTCACGATGTTTCCACTCTCTACCTACATAGCTCAGAGTAAATGCGCTCATCAACCGCAGATCCCTTCCTCGGATGGTATTTTCTAACCTCTTTCTCACTTAAGAAAACCTTTTAAGTAGCCTGAATCCTCACACCTTAGGGTGAAGAAACTTTTCTTCTGCATTTATTACTTGTTATCAGATTTTAACCGCTGGTAAGAATCTTTTTGTCTAGAAAGGTTTTTGTCTAACTAATGACCAAACCTGCTTCTGGCGACTGACGCCCAACTCTCTCTCTAAGAACCATCTCGAACTCTTTGCAAGACCAAGCCTCATCTCTCCAAGATCGACAGCAAGCTGCTCTGCTCCAAGTTTAACCAACAAATAGCACTGCTGTTTATGTTCCCAAATGATGTCTCGACACTCTTTCTCCGCAAAAGGCAAAGGGATAGTTAGAAACTCCCCTCCTCGTTCTGGTTTGAGAATTACACCCATGGAGCAGAGATCTAGTCAACGTGACATCCTCTCTCCCCAAGCCTCCTCTCGCCGTTACTCTGAAACACATCCTACATAAAGCTATCTACCTCCCCTCCCTCACCGTATCAGATCCCCTGACTTGGATAACTCAGATCTCATCAGAGACAATGCTCTCACACTCATTGGGCGACTTACTAACCCAAAGGTTCAACACCTGTGGTCACTAATCCCCTTCCTCTCGAATAGATGGAACCTGAAAGGCAAAGCAACAGGGCCGGATCTGGGAAAATGATGCTTTCAATTCCGCTTCGACTACGAAGAAGACATGCAAAAGGTTCTTGACAACAGACCATACCATTTTGACGACTAGATGGTTATTCTCCAGCGATGAGAACCTATCATCTCTGACTCCTTCCCGTCCCAAATTCATTTTTGGATCGATGTACAAGGTCTACCTCTTCACTTCTGGAAGCTTCCGATGCTCGCAAATATCGGAGAAGTCATTGGCCAGCTCCTCGACCATGAGCTTACCCGTCTGCAGCAAGAATACAAGTTATGATAAATGGTCTACAACCTATCACAAAAGAAACAATTGTGGAATTCTCGGAGGGGAGTGAAGTGTTAATCACCTTGGATTACAAACGCCTGAAATCTCACTGCACCCATTGCCTCAGGCTTACACATGAGAAAAAGACTGCCCTGGTCTAATGACCGATAAGGGAACTCCCAAGAAACATTCTCGAGACCTCTCTCCAAGACAACAACGCTCCCCGTCTCATTCCAACAAGTCTCATTGCTCTACTAGCAAATACTCTAATAGATCCCTTCACCATCCATACTCTAGACCATCAAACTATGATCACACAAGATCGTTGGACGTATGGTCCAGAACCCTGGGGAAAACATGTAACCAACCCAACTACAACTCAGAGATCTCTAACTAGATCCCAGGATACTTATAGGGGCGTCTCCAGCAGAAACAGGGGAACAGATATACGTCCACAGGAGACTCACTTCCGATCCACACCACAATCGTCTTTACAGTGGAGAGAGAAATCACCAACAAGGGCAAACCCTACTGCTGAATCCTCCCAACTGTCAAGAAGCAGAAGACCTCCTTTGGAGCGCCACCCTGAGAACTCAACTGCTCAGGCCCCCTCGACTCACATCCCCACAACTGAAGAAGTCATGGCTGATCTGTGCGAAGTCACAGTACAATATACCAGCTGTGCTGATCTTACTAAAGCGCTGCTAGACAACAAAAGGTCCTGCAAGGGGAAGCAAAAGATTTAATGGCAAACACTGCTGCTATAATTATTGACTCTGCGATAAAGGCACATGAAACAAGCCAAATGCCCACCATCACTCACCAAACGCAGGAAGAACCTCTGTCTCCGGATTTACCCACTCTTGTCTGTCCAACCAATGCCCAGTCCAAGGACCATGCTCCAAAAAAGAAATGAGGCAGACCACAAACCTCAAACAAATCTACAAAGCCTGGAGCAAAAAGCCCTATGAGATTAGTAGGTGCAAAGACCTCAAAACGACAAATCATCAAGATACAAAACTCACCAAAGAGGAAAATCTCGAATGCGCAGGCACCGAACATACCAAATCCTACCAATAGCAGTTCTAGTAAATCGTCGGCCCCCAGAAGAATACCACTTTTGACATCGGATGCTGGAGCTTCCACTAGTAGAGCTCCGCCCCAAGTTCAAATGATCCCTCCCATGGTTTGAGATAGACTGGATTTTCGCAATCCACCCTCTCCTCTTCCTTAAAAGTGGCAAGCTGGAACTGTTGTGGGTTGGGGAATCTCATGACAGTCCAGCGCCTGAGAGAGATACAGAAAACGCTCTCTCCTAACATTAGATTCCTCTTAGAGACGAAAAATCTTGATGAAGTCGTTCTCTAGAAACTTCAAAGCCTGAACTTCCCACACCATACACTCGTCTCTCCACACAGTCTTGGGGGAGGAGGACTCGCTTTACTCTGGAAGTCACATATTGAGATTGAAACCTTGTTCTCCTGCCAAAATTATATAGACACCCTAGTCAAAGCTGAAGGAAAGACTTTCTATGCAACTTTTCTTTATGGTGAACCTAAAAGAGCGAAAAGAAAACTTATCTGGTCTCAACTGACAGACATAGGAATAAGCAGAGAAAGCCCTTGGTTATTAACTGGAGATTTTAATGATATCCTTGACACATCAGAGAAACAAGGTGGTCCCACTCGACACGAAGGATCCTTTGTCGACCTACGCTCCTTCTTCTCAGAATATGATCTTTATGATCTGCAACACTCGGGCAACCCTTTGTCATGGAGGGGAAAGCGGCATGACCATCTAGTATATTGTCGCCTAGACAGAGCTGTTTCAAATGGAGCTTGGGCAGCGACCTACCCGACAGGCAGATGCGAATACTTATGCTTTGAAGGCTCAGACCACAGACCTCTGATCACACTTTTCAACATGAAAAAGCGAAAGAGGAGAGGCATCTTCCGGTATGAAAGACGCCTTAAGGACGATCCGGAAGTGAATAATCTGATTACTGATGCATGGCATGAAGCATATGATACTGGGGAAGCGACAGTAGAAGGAAAAATCTGCAGAACAAGGAAGAGCATCATCACCTGGTCAAAAAACAAACATCAAAATAGCCAGAAAGAAATAACTGATCTAAAACAAGCACTGGAAAATGCTATGGTGAACCCTCTGTCGGAACCAAAACATATTTCTTTCCTAAATAATAAGCTTCTACTCGCTTATCAAGCTGAGGAGGCTTTTTGGAAGCAGAGAAGTCGTCAACTATGGCTGACCCTGGGAGATAAGAACACAAGGTATTTTCATGCTACCACCATGGGTAGAAATGCTATCAACAAATTTGCTGTCATTGAAGACTCCAATGGGCACTCACAGTACGAAGAGGAAGATATTTTGGCCGTCATCTCAAAATACTTTACGGATCTTTTTACCTCCCAGAGTGGTGACTGTGCATGTACTGTTAATGAATCCATTCACCCGTGTATCTTGACAGAGACAAACGACAAACTAATCTCCATTCCCACCCCTAAGGAGATCAAAGCTGCATGCTTCTTAATCCACCCTGAGAAAGCCCCGGGACCAGATGGTTTTTCAGCGTGTTTCTTTCAATCTCACTGGTCCACTGTTGCACCTTATGCCATTTATGAGATTCAATCTTTTTTCTCCTCGGGTGAACTGCCAAAGAACATCAATGTCACACATATCAGATTAATCCCCAAGATCAAAAGTCCACAAAAGGTAGCAGATTACAGACCTATAGCCCTTTGTACGGTCTACTACAAGATCATATCCAAGCTGCTATCCCTGCGACTCCAACCCCTCCTACAAGATATCATCTCAGAAAATCAATCTGCATTTGTTCCCCAAAGAGCTATTTCAGACAATGTGTTAATCACACATGAAATCCTTCATTACCTCAAGAACTTGGGAGCTCAACAGAAATGCTTCATGGCAGTCAAGACTGAAATGAGCAAGGCCTATGACCGTATTGAATGGAGCTTCATACGACATGTCTTGGAAAGAATGGGCTTTCACCCTACATGGACAAACTGGATAATGCAGTGCGTTACCTCAGTCTCCTACTCTTTCCTTCTCAATAATTCTGTCCAAGGATCAGTTCTCCCGCAGTGAGGCATACGTCAGGGTGACCCTCTGTCACCATATGGTCCATATCTGTTCATTCTTTGTACAGAGGTTCTCTCTGGACTCTGCACAAAAGCTCAGACAGCAGGTTGGCTCACAGGCATTCAAGTCGCCAAAGGGTGCCCCAGAATCACTCATCTCCTCTTCGCAGACGACACCATGTTCTTCTGCAGGGCAAACGGAACAAGCTGTCTAGAGCTCATCAAAATTATAGAAAAATACGGACAGGCGTCAGGGCAAATGATTAATAACCAGAAATCAGCCATCACATTTTCAAGGAAAACCCCGAGACCACTCAAAGACGCTACAAAAACCTCCTCAACATTCAAAAAGAAGGAGGTCTTCGCAAGTACTTAGGACTTCCAGAGCTCTTTGGGAAAAAGAAAAAGGATTTGTTTAATGGTATAATCGACAGGATCAGACAAAGAGCACTTAGCTGTTCATCCCGGTTTCTCTCTGCTGCTAGCAAAACTACACTCCTGACTTCGGTCCTAGCGGCAATGCCCACATATACAATGTCCTGTTTCAAGATTCCTGTGTCCCTGTGCAAACATATCAAGTCAGCTCTAACACGGTTTGGTGGGATGCAAATGATGAGAAAAAGAAGATGGTTTGGGTCTCATGGGACAAACTTACACTCTCTAAATGAGATGGGGGTCTTGGTTTTCGAGATATCCAACGCTTCAATGACGCCCTCCTAGCGAAAGTGAGCTGGCGAATCCTCACAAATCCAACTTGCCTTTTGGCACGAACCCTCTTGGGAAAATACTGCAAACATTTGTTGTTCTTAACTTGTAATGTCCCTAGTGCAGCATCCCATGGCTGGCGAGGGATCTGCGCGGGAAGAGACCTTATCCAAGGAAACATTGGGAAGGCCATAGGAGATGGAAAAGACACCAGTGTGTGGTATGATCACTGGTTATCCCTCTCACAACAAAAAGCTCCTATGGGACCACCAAACAAGGAAGACCAGTCTCTACGGATTGCGGATCTCTGGAACCCCGCAACTCAATCATGGAACCTGGAAAAAATATCAGAGATCATTCTTGAATATCATAATGAAATCATAGCAATCAGGCCAAGTATAATGGGAGCAAGAGACAAACTTATCTGGCTATCCTCGACATCTGGTGAATATAGCTCCAAGTCTGGCTATTTTGAAGCCACCAAAGACACAACTGCACTGATCAAATAAACCTGTCATATAGAAGATTTCAGTTGGATATCCAATGTGTGGAATATCAAAATCTCCCCGAAACTAAAGTTCCACTTGTGGAAAATGTTGAGAGAAGCTCTACCTGTGGGACAAAACCTTCGGGCCCGTGGAATTGATTTGGCAGCCCGCATCCACTGTAACCAGGAGGAGTCTAACCTCCACCTGTTTTTTCAATGCCCCTTTGCTACACAAATTTGGAACTTGGCTCATTTCAAGAACCCTTTTATACCCTCGCGAATCTCTTCTCTAACTCATGGAATAGAAACCCTTCAACGTCAAATCTCTCTGCCCCCAGTGGGATTGGGGGAGACTCCGCTTGCACCATGGATCCTTTGGCACCTCTGGACATCAAGGAATAAGAAGCTCTTCGAAGACCGCCAGATCTCAGCAGAAGAGACCCTCACGACTGCAATTGTTCAGGTAAAGGAATGGACTGCAGCTTAATTCGTAAAACCCTCAACAACCCGGGTGAATACCTCAGGACCACGACCTTTGACGGATCTAGATCTGACCACCATTTTCACTGATGCGGCCTGGCGAAGTGACACTCAGGATGCTGGCTTTGGATGGACTCTCTCTCACCCTGGATCTCAAACAGATCTCCGCCGACAATCATCCGCCAGACATGTACGATCGGCCCTTATGGCTGAAGCGATGGCCATCCACCAAGCTGTCCTCCATGCCAAAGATATCGGTATTACAAAATTCTTTCTAGCTTCAGACTCCTTACACGTGATCAAAGCAATCAATTTGGCAGCTCCTCAAACGGAATTTCATGGGATTCTTCATGACATCCTCCTTCTATCATCAGACTTTGAAGACGCTCAATTTCGTTTTGTCTCACGAAAAGATAATTGTGTTGCAGACGACTTAGCAAAATCAAGTCTCTTTAGTTTCTCCTTTTTACTCGGTTTAATTGGTTAACTGTTTTAATTCAATTGAAGTACTTTCTTTGACAAAAAAAACGATGATGTGTATTTTAATTTGCTGATGTGTATTTTTTATTATTTTTCTAATCAAAATCAAAAAAATAAATCTAAATGGTAAATTGTAATTACACCCAGAATACTAAATATCTGAACAATTTTTTAAAAATATATACATATCAGAAATAAACCAATTTTTGGATAACATATGAATAATTCTTTCATGTTTGAAACAATAGTCCTATGCTTCATGTGGATGTGATATAACGGATCGAGGGAAGAGGGCCATTTTCGATGTACAACTTTCCAACAAACAATTATTAATCTATTAAATGATAGAGTAACGACACAAAAGTTGCATATGCAACCAAAAAAAGTTAACAAATCAAAGGATTTTAAACTTTCAAAGTGAAGTTTTTCTCATCAAAAGTTGACTAATGAAACAAAAGGTACACATGAACCAAATAGATTCTCACTCTTTTTTTCTTCTTTTGAAGGAGACATAGTAAATAAACAAACAAGTATGTTTTCATCTTTGAGCTCAAATCAAAATATAACCCTCAAGTACAATCTTTTTTTTCACTTCAGATGCTTTTGTCAACATAAAAATATAAGGGAAAATAACAAATAAAAGAACGAACAAAAAAAATCATTATGAAATATGTGAACCTCTCAAGTGAGTTGCAAACTTCTTCAAAGCCTTTGAGGCAGAACTTTCTACATGATCAAATCAACATATATCTAAATTAGGGTAAATGGATATTACATGAAAAAATATAAAAATATATTTTATGAAGAACTAGTAGACGTCGACAAACAAATAGTAAGATTTGTATTTTAGGTCACATTTTTTTTTTTTGTTAAAATTTAGGTCACATTGTTTTCAGTGATTGTTTTAATAAGAATGCTCTGAACTCTTAATGAGTTTTCCGAGAACTTTTCAGCATCATTAGTTTAGGGGAACGAAATTCAAAGTTTAGAGCATCATTAATGGGGGAACTTTTTTTTGTGTTCTTAGATTAAATATATAGTGAAAATAATATAAGATCAGTTGTTAAGATCATAGGTAAAAAAAATGGGGGAACTAATTAAGGTGTTCTTAGAATAAAGATATAGTAAAAATTCTATCAAATTTTCAAGTTTCCAAATTTTATCAATTCAAGCTTTATTTGGAAGATTCTTGGAGAAAACTTGAAAAAGTAAAGAATAATCCTTTGATTATTTCCTGATATTGAAAGAACAAAGAGTTTAAACAACTAAGCAAATCTCAGAGTTAGTGAGTTTTAAAGTAATCTAGAGTCATTTTATCCTTCAGCTTCAATCATGGCTTTTGCAGCATCGATAAGAGCTGGTCTGAATTCGGCGGTAGCTCGGCCTAGAACAGTGTAGCCTTCCTTGTCTTCTACATCTACATCTGCACCATGTCTTATAAGTAGGAACGCAACCTGATCCATGGAAACACAAAGAGAAGCTCAAAAATTTAAGAAACTTTTAACTTTAAAGAGATGCTGGTGCTTTAAGGTAGATTAGCTCGAAAGTTACCTGCTTGTCATCGCAGATGACTGAATGCATGAGTGCAGTTTGACCCATTTTGTCCGTAGCGTCGATCTCTGCTCCTTCCTCGATAAGAAACTCACAAATTTCTAACTTTCCAACACTTGCTAGAGTTTCTGTGTTAACACAAGTAAATGATCCACAAGAAACAAGGCATTGAGAAGCTAGAAAACCTTGTCTGTGATGTTAATCATCGTCCTATGGTTTGAACAAAGTAAGTGATCTCTCAAGATATTATCACTCACTACACAAGAGTCAAACAACAGCTTCCTAGTCCTAGATACTAAACAAATGGCTAGTTTTAAAGGCTTTTGAGTTCAATTTCAAGCTACGGAAACAAAGGATCCTGCTAATATCATTTCACCAGTTTTAAGAACAAACTAGTCCATAATTGCAAAATACTCAAGTTCAGATCTTGTTATAGACAATGCATCATCATCCTATCCTATGGTTTGACCAAAGTAAGTGAACTCTCAAGATATTATCACTCACTACACAACGAGTCAAACAACAGCTTCCTTAGATACTAACTAAACAAATAGCTAGTTTAAAGGCTTTTGAGTTCAATTTCAATCTACGGAAACAAAGGATCCTCCTACAAACAGTACTCTGCCACGAATTACTTTCAACTAGGGAAGCCATAATGTAACAAAGACTTGCCAAGTTCTAGATTATGTTCCTGGACCTTAAAAACATTGTAACCTACTTCAAAACAAGTCTAAAGACTACTCCTTTCTCAAACTCTCTAAATCTACAATGTTTTGCATTATCCACAATCCACTAAATTTAAGAACTTGCAGAGAAATTGAAACGAGAAATAAGAGGTTAGAAGTACGTACAGGCCAAGAACACAGCGAGTGACTTCACTTCCCTTCTCGAGGCACTTCTCTGGATTAGGATCGTTCTTCTTGCATTTCAAGAACGCCATGTTTTCCTGCATACACCTGATTCCTATATGCTTCGCCGAAGCTGTTAAAACCGCCAACATAGGGATCGGATTCGCCGTTCCGTCCACCGCCGCATTCGCCTCCATAGCTCAAGATTTTTTACAACAAATCCCTATATCTATATAGTATATAATCAAAAATTGAGAATCAAAAACTTTGGACATTGTCGGAGAAGCTATCACGAAACGGATTTGTCGGAGAAGCTATGCAAAGATCGACTTCGAGAAGGAAGAGCTCTCGATTTTGGTGTTTCAATTGCCGGAAAACTAACCTACGGCGGCGAATATGGCGAGATCGAAGCTTTCGCCGTTTTGGACTCGATTTCGAAGAGAACGAGAGAAATGAAAATTTGGCGAAGTCTCACAATTATTTCGACCAATCAGAACGAAGGAAAAAAATAAGAACTGTCCATGGATCAGTTCTAACTTAAGATCATTTTTTTTGCTCTAAGCCCACTGTTCCATTTTTTTATAATATTATTGGGCTTAGAACACATGAGGTGTTGCCCCATTAATGATGGCCTAAGGAAACGTACTCAAGCTTCCATAAACTAATATATGGATATGATAGACTAGCAAAATAAAAGTTGCATATGAAAAAAAAATCACACCTTAACCTCAAATCCAATGTTTTTAACACTCCTGAAACGATGTCTCTACACTAATGAGTAGGGAACATAAAAAAAAAAAAAAAAAAAAAAAATAGATATTTTTCTATTAAAAGAGTAAAAAGAAGTGTTGAGATAGATGGTGATGAGATTGTTGCTAGGGATGACAAGGGTGTTAAATAGAGATAAACTAAAGATATACTAACAAAACAAAAGTTGTATATATACAAAAATAGATTCTCAATGTCTTTTAAAAAACTTTCCCATTTGACCTTAGATCAAACATTTTTAACCTTTGGTTCGTAAATCACTACAAGAAAATCGTCTTTCCGTAGCGTCTGGAAAACGCTATATGATGATACGGTAGCGTTTTAACAAGCGCTCTATCATCGCCCGTTATAATAGGTCAATGATGTAACGTAGCGTTTTTTAGTTTTGCTATATTATATTCAGATACTATAGCGGTTTTCTTGTTTGCTATTTTAGAGGTTATAATAGCGTTTACTAATTTGATATAAATAGTTAAGTTTTATAACGTTTTGGTTTTGCTACTTATTCAACTACTATTGCGGTTTTGTATTATGCTATTTTCAGGTTGTATTCAAGAACCTAATTTCTGTTTTTGATTAAATTATTAGTAATTGTGAAAACAAAATACTAAATTGATAGGGTAAAAGAGATTTTAATTTAAATAAGTACTGAAAATACATGAAAGTCAAATGAAGTACTGAAAATACATGAAAGTCAAATGAAGTACCGAAACACAAACATAAAATATTCAAGCAAAGTACTAATTATAAGGATTTAGACAAACATGATTTTATCATTAGGCCAAGCCACTGTAGTACCTATTGCATCAGCAATTGTTTCAACTTCTGAATTTGGTCTCCAAACTTTTGCATCTCCGACTTTTGAAACTTCAACCCAAACCTTGCTAGCATTAGGACCTAATGGGACAAAGTGAACTGTTTCTGATGGAGTACTTGAACAAACTCTGCCTTCTGCAACTCTTTCTCCAGAATTATTGCAATTTAACAAAATGCATTTTCTCTTGACAGATTTGGAGCTGCTACTTGTGCTGTTACTTAAGCTCTATAAACAATCAAGAGTATAGTAGACATGCTTTCAGCAGAAAGCCATCACACATAATAAATATGTAAAGAGAAGGTTCTGAATTTTACCAAAGGTGATGGTTTTGTAGGTGCTGATTCCTCCCTTGGAGATACCGTCACCAACTGTATATGACGAATAGGCCATGCGATGCTCTTATCTAGTGCGTCAGCCATGTTTGACATTTCAATAGATGGTCTCCACAAATAAGCATCTTTCTTAAACACTTTATGAACCTTCACAATTGCTGCATCCGGACCAAGGAGAATATTGTTGAGCAACTCGTTTGGTTCAGTTGAACACAGTTGGCCCTCAGCAATAATAGAATCCCCCAAACTCCAATCAAAAATGTAGACTGCATCGCGTACTGCATCTGTAGCCTAAGGATTTAAACATAAATTATAATATATATAATAGATTAGGGATATATATATACAGATTTGCTGTAAAAATAAACCAAATTAATTTAAAGCATTACCGAGTTTTGTGTACAAGTATTTTCAATCGGGGAATGAGCATCATTGTCCAGAATGATCTTACTGTCAGGCCATGCAATTTTGACTCCCAACGCTTGACCCAGTGAGGTAATTGTTGTTGTAGGCCTCCAAACATAAGCTGATTCTTTAAAAACAGTCTTCACTAAAACAGCAGCAGCATTAGGACCAAGTGCAATACGACCAATTTTGTACACAGGGTCAACTGAGCAGAATTCTCCTTCTGCGACAACAACATCATCATGCGAAGACCAATCAAGTAGTTGACACATAGCGCATAATTTTTGACATAAGCTTTAAGTGTTTTCATGTACCTACAAATTCAAAGATACAGGTTTGTCATATAATGGTTAAAAATATGAAATTTGAAAAGATGAAAATAGTTTGGGGGATACCTTTCAAAGGGATACATCCACCTAAAGTGTACCGGTCCACCCAAACGAGCTTCTCTTGACAAATGTAGTGGAAGATGAAACATGATATCGAAAAGAGATGGAGGAAAGAACCTCTCCATCTGACACATTGTCTCCACTAGCTCAGACTCCAATGATATTAGCTTCTCTGGGTCAATTACACGCTGACACAATCTATTGAAGAAGTTGCAGAGTCTGCTTATTGCAATCCTTGGTCCTTTTGGTAGCAAGCCTCTCAAAGCAATAGGTAACAAGTTCTGAAGAAGCACATGATGATCGTGTGACTTCAATCCACCAATGATAGGTGGATCAACTGAGACACAATTGGCGATATTCGCACAATAGCCATCAGGTCCTCTAAACTTAGACAACCTAGTACAAAATCTCTTTTTCTCTTCTCTAGACAACCAATAAGCAGCTGGAGGTAAATATGTTTTTTCCCCCTTAACTGTGTATGTAAGTTGCTTCGAATCCCCATATCCTCCAAATCTTTGCGTGCTTTAACCCCATCCTTTGATTTAGCATTTTGCATTATGATAGACAATATAGCATCAGAAATATTCTTTTCCACATGCATCACATCAATGTTGTGCCGGACAGGCATATCCTAATTAACACAAAAAAGAATAATTAGTTAGAAATAAATAAACATATTATAAATGTTCATTGATCAGTGTAGTGCATACCTTCCAATAAGGTAACTCAAAAAGAATTGACCGCTTCTTCCATCTCCATTGATCAGTGTCTTCCTCATATTCATCTTGTGACAACATCTCATCTTCACACACCTCTGTTCTTTTTCTTTTACCTTTTCTCTCCAAAGGTTTCCCAAAATCATTTCTAAAATCCTTAAGTATCTCAAATATCTCATTTCCAGTCTGAATTTTGTTTGCAGTCCCATCTTCTACAGTGTTGTCAAACCAGCCTTTTCTGCGTCGGTAAGGATGCCCAGGTCTAAGTCGCTTTCTATTGCTTAAATACACATGCTTCCGACTGAACTTCAACCATCTAAATGGTGTATCCTTTCCACAAACATTACAAGCTTGTTTTCCCTTGACTTTACAACCAGCCAATGTGCCTAAGGCTGGATAGTCACTAATACTCCACAACAACAAAGCTTAAGTGTGAAATTCTCCTTTAAGAATGAGTCATAAACCTCGATGCCTTCACTCCACAAATCTTTTAAGTCATCTATCAATGGTGATAGATAGACATCGATGTTATTGCTTGGTGCAGTAGGTCCAGGGATCAATAATGTTAACATAATATTCTCTGTTTTCATGCACAATGTTGGACTCATGTTGTAGTTAACTAGGAAAACCGGCCATGTACTATACTTTGTATTCTGTATAGCGAACGGGTTCAATCCATCAGTTGAAAGACCTAGTCTAAGGTTTCTTGGTTCAGCAGCAAACTGTGGCCATTTATCGTTCACTTGAGCCCAAGCTATTGAGTCCACCAGATGTCGCATTGTCCCATCTTCACTGCCATTGCTGTAATGCCAACGTAAATCCTCAGCCATCCTTTTTGATCTAAACATCCGCTTGAATCTGTCCTTGATGGGAAAATACCTAAGTACCTTAGCTGGAATTCCCTTCTTCTCCTCACCAGTGAGCTTATCCCTTTCCCATCTTGAAGCATTGCATCTTGGACAGCTCTCCATCACCTCATACTCTTTCCGGTAAAGAATACAATCATTGGTACATGCGTGTATGACATTATAGCCAAAACCGAACATCTTCAAGAATTTCTTGATCCCATCTGTGGATGTTGGAAGAACATTATCTCCAGGGAGCATATCATGAACTATATTCAGTATCTGATCAAAGTAATTCTCTGACAACCCACTCTTCACTTTTATGCGATACAACCCCATGATTGCAGAGACCTTAGTGTAATTGGGGCATCCCGAGTATAATGGAGTTTCAGCATCTTTGAGTTTCTTCCTGAAATTCAATTCTTCTTCGCAACATGTATGCTCAGGATTATCTCCATTCGGATTCCTGGAATCTGATTTTTCTTCACCCTCAAAAAACGCAGTTCTAATCAGCTCATAAGCTTCAAATTCTCCACTCAAGTCAACATCTGACTTAGCATTCCTTATATCCCCATGCTTACTCCAACAATTACTCCTTTTATATTTTTCATCCATTCCTCTAACAATTAGATGATCCAATACATTCTCCATATGTTGGTGGCATAGATTCCGACAATCTATGCATGGGCAGAACATTTCAGTAGGATTACCCAAACTCTCGGCTGATGCATGCACAAAATTAGTTGCTCCTTGCTCATATTCGACACTATTTCTTTGCAGCCAAACCCAAGACTTATCCATGCTCATAATCAACTCAGACACACAACTCAGACACACAACTCATATAAGACGTAGACACAGAAACAGAAACGAATATACCTGTTTAAATTCTTACTCCTTTGCTGAGATCCAGAAAACTGAAACTAAATTAAGAAACAATTAACCCAAAACTGAAACAAAAAACCCCAAATTGAAACTAAAAAAACTTTCAATTTCACATACCTTTCACTCTCGCAAACACCGAAATCTTCCTGTAAAACAACAATAAATTCGATTCAATACCAAACCCCAACTAAATCTATTAGGGTTTCCCAAATCTATTAGCTCAAATAACAGAAACCAAATTACCAAACCTATTAGGGTTCTTCAGTGGTTGCCGACTAAGTGAAGACGCGATTAAGGGAGATGGAAGAAGCGGTTTGGGAAAACGAGATTAAGTGAGATTGGAGAAGAAACGGAAGATGAGATTCAAGGAGAGTGTGGGAAGAATATGGAGACGCGATTAAGAGATTGGAGAAGTGTAAGATTGGAGAAGAATAGGAAGACGCGATTAAGAGATTGGAGAAGTGTAAGAGACGAGAGAGTGAGACTTAGAAAAAATAAAATTCCCCAATTTTATTTTTTTAACAAAAACTTTACCTCCAATGACAATTTTAATTCCCGCTAGTCACTTGTATAGCGTTTAATAAATTGTATGTGCTATTAAAAAAACCCACATTAGAATCTCTAACATAAAAAATATCAATACTCGTGTTTTTTTTAATAACCCCTAACTTATAGCGTTTCTGTTTTAACAAACGCTATATCATAAACAGAGTTAAGTCAACGATAGCATAACTATGTTAAACGCTATCATTTAACGCTATAAATACCCCATATTCTTGTAGTGAATGGATGATACTATTATTTCGTATATTTGGTAGAGAAGTGTACAAAATTTGTTTTATAAGCATTACCATCTCACTCGCTTGAATCTCAATAAGTTAAGCATACATGATTTGCACGTTTTACTCGAGAAGAGTTTTGAGAGATCGGATATAAGGAGATCTTCATGTTCTTGTTAGAATGTAACTGGAATATATTATTTTAAAATTTCAGTCTTAGAAGTTGTTCTTTAATCATGGATTTAATATGGACTTTCAAGGTTTTACAATCTATATAGTATATAGTATTTGAAATTATTTTAAGTATTTTTGTGGATTCCAAAATCTCTTAAGTATACCTTGAATTTTAATTCTAATAATTTACTCATACGAGAGTTCATTTCAAATTACATAATTAAAAAAAATTGAATAGTTACTTTTGTTCTGAATAAAACTAAATTTTAATGAAGTATTTGAAATCCTAATTGAATAACACCCATTTTTATAATCTACTAAGCATGATTTATAAATATAAGATCGGGTGACACCGGTTCTAAAACATGACTAGATTAATACCAATGTTACAGCACGATTGCACTTTATTTTATACAAATTTTTATATATTTTTATATGTTAAAGTAATATTTTTGATATGTATTATTACTTTTTAAACAATCTCATTATATAATCTTAACATTTTATATTTAACATCTCTTCCATATTAAACTCATAACTCAATCTATCATATGGCTCATTAAATTAAACTCGTCATCTCCTATATATATTTTAAATATTGTTTAAAAAAATAATTATATTATTTTGATTTTTTATGTGTTAAATATTTATCATATGCATTAAAATATCAAGTTAAGCTTAAACTTTATGATTTACCAATAAACTGTTCTTCCCTGATCGAACTTGAAAGTCAAATTTCTCTATCATCTTTAAACACAGATTCATGAATCTTCGCTTCTTCACAAGGAAATGGTGTGTGATAATAATTGTAGTTTGATCAATAATGGTTATAAACCTAAATTTGTTAGAAAATGTAATTATGATTTGATTATGATAAGTAATTTTTAATAAATGTAAGTTAAATGGTTTTTGTTTTTTGAATAAGAATTTCAGGTTTGACCCACAACCCAAGATATGATGAATGGATTAAGAATAATTAATGAGTTAATACCTTTAATGATATTTGATTTGATTTTGTTATGTATTTTACAATGGCATATGATTGTAGTTAACTATCCTTCGTAAAATTATTTTTTAATTAAATTTCAATTCTATTAAAAACTATAATTGAATAACACCCTCTTGGGAATTCTTTAAGTGTTCAGTTTTTTGAATGTCAAAATTCCAAATAATTTCTACAACAGGAAAGAAAACTAATCCTACCTATATTTTTTTTCCTCAGATAGGACAAGTTTGGGTTTATTGACACTAAGCCTCGGGTTAAAGGTTTTGCAATCTGCATAATTTCATTGTTGACCTAGCTAGAGGCGTAACAATCTCTCATAAGAAATAAAAAAAGAACAAGCGAACTCATTGTCTTCAAGTAAACTTCTGTAGATAAACATAACGTATAAGCAATTAACATACGGACAAGAGATTCATTTTATAAATTAAGAACGATCCATCTCGGTGGCAAATCTCTACGTTAAGAGTTAAAATTTACACCTTAAGGTTTTGAGAGAAGCCCGAGTTCATCATGAGATTCGATATTTTTTGGCCTTAAAGGGTTTTATTTTTTGCTGACGTGGAGGGCGATCACAAAGGCGATTTAGGGTTTCTAACTTTTCGTGCAAGTCTGATGCCGCCGGCGGCTTCTCCGGAGCTGGGAGAGGCGGATCTGATCATGGAAGAGAGGGGTGCATTGGTAGATGGAGGGCCTAGTGAGACGGTAGCTGTTGACTCGTCTAAGGCGCTTGTGGAGACGGCTACAGAGAGCCATTCAGACAAAGTTACAGAGGTTAACCCTGGTGAGATGAAGGCAACTCAAACTAAGCGTTCTTATGCGAACGTCGCCCGCAAGCACGTTTTCACTAAGCAACCGTTTGAAGTCGTAGAAGTGGATGGTAAGCAGAAAGTGATTGTCCCGAAGGAGGTTCTTGGGGATACAAAACCTCTGTGGGAGGACTTTCTAATCGGGAAGTTCTTAGGATCTAAGGCCCCTCATGTGGGTAAGATCCATATGATTGTTAACAAGATTTGGAGACTTGGGGACACTTCTGTTTTGATTGACGTGTATGAGGTGAATGAGACGACAGTGAAGTTCCGGATCAGAAGTGAGACCATGCGTAGACGGGTTCTAAATAGGGGTATGTGGAACATCATGGATATTCCAATGGTGATTTCGAAATGGTCTCCGTATGAGGAGGACACTCAGCCTGCGTTGAAGTCCATACCTTTGTGGGTCACGCTATCTGATGTTCCTCCCTCCCTGTTCACAAACAAGGGCCTGCAGTTTCTCGCCAATGCTGTAGGCAAACCGCTTCGATTGCATCCGACAACAGATACGTGTCACAGTTTTGATGTGGCAAAAGTCCAGGTGTTAGCAGATCTAACGAAGCCTCTACCACGAGATTTTGTGTTTATGGGGGAGGAAGAGGGAGAATTAGATGCTGTGGTAAAGTACTCTTACCCTTGGCTACCGCCAAAATGTGAAAAGTGTGATAAGTGGGGTCATCTAAAGGCGACCTGTTTAAGCTCTGATAGCTCGCCAGTGAGTCAACTTTTGGCCTCTACATTTCCAACTGTGCAAGAAGCAGAGGAGGATGTTCAATTAAATTTACCGGCAGTGACCTTTTCTGAAGTGAGTGAATGAGGAGGCTTGGTGAATGAGGAGGAATGGCAAACTCCAAAATCCGTTCGGAGTCCGGGAAAGCAAAGAGAAGTGGAGCGTGAGGGCGATAGTGTATCTATCCTCTCTAATGCGTTTTCAGCGCTAAGTGATAAGGGGGAGGCTGTTGATGATGCGACTGTTGATGATGAGTCTGTTGTTGATAGTGAAGCTAGCCAGTCTGACACTGATTCGCATTCTGATGAGGTTGTTGGCGATCAGGTTCAGGAGAAACCGTTGCAGGTATCTCTCATCCCGCCACTAAGTCCGTCTTTGCCTCGTGGCTCTAAAACCGCACATAAGATCATCTCGAATCCTTCTGCTCAACCTCCTAGTATCCAGTCTAGGGATCAGAGTAAAAGGACCACTTCTAGGCGTTCATAATGTCGGAGTTTTTTTGGAATGTTCGCGGCTTAAACAGAACTTCAAAACATTCCATCATTAAAAAATGGGTTTCTAATCAGAACTTACAATTTGGTTTTCTGATTGAGACAAGGGTGAAAGAGCGTAAGGCTCAGTGGTTAGGTACAAAGTTGTATTGGGATTGGTCAATTCTATCAAATTATGAGCATAATGCCCGGGGTCGTCTTTGGGTGGTATGGCGTCATAACTTGCGGCTTACTCCAGTGTTTAAGAGTAGCCAACTAATAACTTGTTTGGTAAAACTTGATGGTGCAGAGGAGGATTTTTTCTGTTCTTTTGTCTATGCCTCAAATTTGATGGAGGAAAGAAAAATTCTGTGGGGAGATATCCGCAGTCATAGAGACTCTCCGCTTATGAAGGATAAGCCTTGGCTTCTTTTTGGCGATTTTAATGAAACCTTGGCTGTTGAAGAACACTCTCGTGGTGAGGACAGCCCAGGAGTCACAGAGGGTATGAGAGACTTTCAGTCGGTGGTTAACCATTGTTCTTTTGCTGATTTAGCTTCTCATGGTCCGTTGTTCACATGGTCAAATAAAAGAGAGAATGATCTCATTTCCAAAAAGTTGGATCGGCTTTTGGTTAATGAGACGTGGATTGATGCCTATCCAACTTCTTATAGTGTGTTTGAAGCATGCGGATGCTCTGACCATTCACGCTGTCGGATAAACATCCTCAGGCCAGTTGAAAACATGCGACGGTGCAAGCCTTTTAAGTTTGTGAATGCAATGACAGATTTGGTGGAATTTAAACCGAAGGTGGCTGAGTTCTGGGAAGCAACTGAATCTATTCACATGTCTACATCCTCTCTCTACCGGTTCACCAAAAAGCTCAAGGCACTAAAGCCGGAACTGCGTTTTCTAGCACGGGGTAACGTAGAAAACTTGGTCAATAAAGCGAAATTGGCTTACACAAACCTCTGTGAAAAATGGGCTTCAAGCTTACTAACTCCATCAGCCGCTGCTGTGTTAGCTGAGAAAGAGGCTTATGATCATTGGAGTTTTCTGGTTGGTCTTGAGGAGAAATACTTGAAGCAAAAAGCAAAACTACACTGGTTGAAAGTTGGTGATCGTAATAATAAAACGTTCCATCGTGCAGTACAGTCTAGAGTGGCACAAAACATGATACGAGAGGTTCAAAAATCTGATGGTAGTGTCGTAACTGATGCAGAGGATGTTAAGTGCGAAGCTGTTCGCCACTTTACTGAATTTCTTCAGTTCGTGCCACCGGATTTCGAGGGTGCTATGGTTGAAGAGTTGCAGGCTTTGTTGAACTATCGGTGTACATCAGAGGATAAGATTAGTCTTACTAAACCGGTCTTAGCAGAGGAAATTCGTAAGGTTTTGTTTGCTATGCCCTCAGACAAATCTCCGGGGCCTGAAGGGTATACGGCAGAGTTCTTCAAGGCAGTGTGGGATGTTGTTGGAGGGGAGTTTGTGATAGCAGTCCAATCCTTTTTTGAACAAGGCTTCCTTCCAAAGGGTGCGAATGCTACTATTATAGCCTTAATCCCTAAGAAGTTGGAGGCGAGGGAAATGAATGATTACCGGCCTATCTCCTGTTGCAATGTGCTTTACAAAATCATCTCCAAAATTCTGGCAAATCGGCTCAAGGTAATCCTCCCAAACTTCATTGCAGGGAACCAGTCAGTTTTTGTCAAAGATCGACTTCTCATTGAGAATGTCCTGCTTGCTACGGAGTTAGTCAAGGACTATCACAAGGATACCATATCTAGTCGGTGTGCCATAAAAATAGACATCTCTAAGGCTTTCGACTCTGTCTAATGGTCGTTCCTTAGAAATGTTCTCTCTGCTCTAGACATTCCACCGGAATTTGTGCATTGGCTTATGCTCTGTGTGACAATGGCTTCTTTTTCCGTTCAGGTTAACGGGGAACTTGCTGGTTTCTTTCAAAACACGCGGGGTTTAAGGCAGGGCTGTTCTCTCTCGCCTTACCTTTTCGTCATAGTGATGGATGTTCTCTCCAGGATGTTGGATCGTGCAGCTGGTACACAATGTGCTTATCATCCGCATTGTAAACAACTTGGTGTCACTCATTTGAGTTTCGCCGACAATCTTATGATTTTTTCAGACGGGAATGTGTGGTCCATAGAAGGTATTGTGGCGGTTGTTGATAGCTTTGCTAAGCGATCAGGCCTAAAGATCAGCATTGAGAAGTCTACAATTTATTTGGGGGGCCTCTCAGAGACTGAACGTCAGGTAATCCAGAACAGTTTTCGGTTTGATGTTGGGCACTTACCTATTCGATATCTAGGCTTACCATTGGTTACAAAACGCCTCACTACTTCGGACTATTCACCACTTATTGAGCACATTAAAAAGAAGATTGGATCATGGACAGCTAGGTTCCTCTCCTTTGCAGGTCGCCTAAACCTGATTCAATTGGTCCTCTGGAGCTTGTGCATGTTCTGGGTGTCAGCTTTCCGGCTACCACGACAATGCATTCTGGAGATAGACAAGTTGTGTTCTGCTTTTTTATGGTCAGGTCCAGAGTTAAACCTCATAAAGCTAAGGTTGCCTGGGAGGATGTTTGTAAGCCTAAAACGGAAGGTGGCCTGGGACTGCGATCTCTAAGGGAGGTAAACGATGTATGTTGCCTGAAGTTGGTCTGGTGCATTGTTTCTTCGGGGAAATCTCTCTGGGTAAAATGGGTGGAGACTACTTTACTCAAGCACAAGAGTTTTTGGAGTGTTAAATCTACTCAAGCTGGTTCTTGGATGTGGAGGAAGTTCCTAAAGATCAGACAGCTTGCTTCCACACTCTGTAAAATAGAGGTCAACAATGGTCAGCGCATCCTTTTGGTATGACAACTGGTCCACGTTCGGTCGCTTGTTGGATGTAGTAGGGGAGCGAGGTGTTATTGACATGGGCATAAATTTACAAATGACTGTCACGGAAGCGTGGAGTAGAAGGCACCGCAGGTGGTACCGCTGTCCACAGTTAACTCAGATTGAAGCTGAGCTTATCTCGCAGCATGATCAAGCAACTTTCAGGGAGGATGTTGTCCTTTGGAAAGGCAACAATTATAAATTTCAAACCCGCTTCTCCACTAAGGAAACCTGGCTTCAGATTCGGACTCCAACAGTTGAGGTATCATGGTACCGCAGTGTCTGGTTCACTCACTCTATGCCAAAACATTCTTTTTGTACCTGGTTGGCCCTTCTCAACAGACTTTCTATGGGGGATCGTACTGCTCAATGGTCCACATCCGATTCTGGAAACTGTGTTCTCTGCAACTCGGCTACGGAAACTCGTGATCATTTGTTTTTTTCATGCAGCTTATGCTCGGAGGTTTGGTCTGCCATTGCCAAAAACATTTACAAGTCACGATACTCGACCAATTGGAACTCGATCATTGCCTCAGCTTGCAGCCACTGGCGGGAAAGAAGAACAAGTTATTTAGCTTGCTCTGTTTTGCAAGTTACGGTCTATGCCATATGGCACGAAAGAAACGGACGGAAGCATGGTGACCCTCCGAAGCCAGCCTCACGCATCACTCAAGATATTGACAAACAGATCAGGACTCAACTTCTGGCCATTAGCCTCCTGGGGGATAGACGCTATGACAATGGCCTAATCACCTGGCTAGGAACTAGATATTGAACTCAGTTTTTTCTTTAAACTCTGTTTTAAGATCTTCAAAACCTGAAGCACTAGTTGTACAAATGTATTTTTGTTTTTGAATATAATTTAACATTGCATTCAAAAAAAAAAAAAAAAAAAAGAAGCCCGAGTTAATAGGCCGCTTCGAACCTATTTACATAAAACTCCGATAAAATATGATCCACCATAACCATAATTATATATTAAATCCAAAACCGAAACATTTGTAAGGAAAAATGTACAGCTTGACCTTTTTTGTCAGAACTTGGGGAGGGTAAGGTCAGTGTAAAAAAAAAATCAAGCAGAGGGCTTGAGTTAAAAGCTGTACATTTCCGTGTAACACGCTTTATTTAAACTGGGAAGGGTAAGGTGGTTTGGCTATTTCTCTAATTTCCATCTATTCTGGAACGTTTCTTAGAAGAGCATGTGGTCAGTGCCGGCCCGACATTTACGACTGCCCTACGCAAAAATTTTAAATCGTGTTCTTTTCATATTTTACAAAAACAACCATAACAATCAGTAATACTGAAGGATGATAGTCACGATCAGGCTGAGTATGTGTGGAAAACACTCTAAGTCGATCAGAGGGTTTCAATATGAGCTGGGTTTGCATCAGCTTGGGTCCATTCAGGAGTGTTTGACGGGCCGAGGTGATCCACAAAGCTTCGACGTCCATTGGTGGTGAAGTCAAGCGTGTGTGACCACACGTGGGAGTGGTTGTCAGAAGATAAAAGATCTTCAAGACTCTTCCGCTTCATTGATCGCATTCTTTCTTTTGTATTGTTACAAGTTTTGTAGAGAGAGATACAGAAAGAGAAAAAGATTATAATCGCCATTGTTGTAGCTCGGTTTGAGCTCAGAAGAAGCTAGTGGATTCCGGAGTATAACTCCAACGAGACATAGGATTCCACATCGGAATCCAAACTTGTTAAACTCGCTTGTGTCGTTTCGCTTTCTCGTTCTTCTTTCGTAATCGTTCGTTAAATCTTTACTCAATATCTAAGGTTTAGTTCATACAAAGTAGTATTAACGCATAGAGGTTTTGGTTATCAGATCTGGTTTTGGATCGGAGATGATGAACTTGGATTTGAAGGTACTCAGTTTGATGGATTGGGAGATTTATCACTTTGGAAGACTAGGATGTACGCGCCTCTAAGAATTCTTGGTTTGAAAGATGCGTTAGTGGAACAAGATCCTATTCCACCTCTATCGGAAGCGGATGAGGCAGATCCAGCAAAGAAGAAAAAGCATATAAAAGAGGAGGAAGCAAGGATTGCTAGGAGTTAGAAGGCGATGGATATAATTTTCTTGAATGTTGACAATAAGGTTCTTAGGAAGATAGATTCTTGTACTACAGCAGCGGGAGCTTTGGCGTTGTTGGAGAGATTGTTTTTGGTAAAGACTCTGCCTAATAGGGTGTATCTTCAACTCAAGGTGTATAACTACATGATGCAAGAAACTAAGTCGTTAAAGGAGAACATTGATGTGTTCTTGAAGATAATTGCCGATCTAGGTCATCTGGGATTTGAAGTCACTAATGAGGTTCAAGCTATATTGCTGCTTAATTAGCTCTCTTCCACCAAAATACGAGTTGCTTAAGGAGACTCTGAGATACGAATGGGAATGAATTAAGTTCAAAGGTGTGGCAAGTGCAGCAAGATCGAAAGAGATGGAACTAAGAAAGAGTATCGGGGTTAAATCGATCTCAGAAGCTCATTTTGTCAGAGGCAGATCAGAATCTCGAGGGAATCAATATGGCAAAGGTTAGAATAAGTCCAGATCTAAGTCAAGAGATGGGAAAAAGGTCTGTTGGGTTTGTGGTAAACAATGGACACATGATGTTATTTTCATATGACTCCGAGGAGAGACTACTTCTTGGATATTAAAGAGTTGTCAAGTGGTAAGGTCAGAATGACGAACAATTTCTACTTTGAGATAAGAGGAATTAGGTCAGTGAGGTTCATGAATTCAGATGGTACCAGTTTTGTGCTTCACGAGGTGAGATACATGTCGGATATCTCAAGGAATCTGATATCCCTCGGGACACTCGAAGCAAAAGGCTGTGAATTCAAAGGAGGTAAAGGAGTCTTAAAGGTGGTCACCGCTTGTACAGTTTCCATGAAGGATGACATAAGGCAGTCATTGTATGTCCTCCAGGGCACATCACAGTTACAAGATTCTCATGTTGCTGAGGAGAGGGCGACGGTAGTGGACAAGCAAATTGCTGATATGTCAAAGTTATGGCACAACAGGTTGGGTCACATTGGTCAGAAAGGTTTAGATGTTCTAGCTAAGAAGGGTTGTTTCTGAGACAACAAAGTAACCAGTGTAGAATTTTGTGAGGATAGTGTCATCGGGAAGACTCATAAAGTAAGCTTCGGTCTTGCACATCATGTTACGAAAGAAAGGCTGGATTATATTCATTCAGACTTATGGGGTTCACCGAATGTTCCCATGAGTCTTGGGAGGTGTCAATACTTTATCTCATTTACAGATGACTACTCAAGGAAGGTCTGGATCTATTCTTGAGAACTAAGGATGAATCATTCAAAAGCTTTGTTGATTGGAAAAAGATGGTCGAGGTTCATACATAGAGGAAAGTAAAGAAGCTTAGAGTATTGTAATCAGCAGTTTGATTCTTTCTGCAAAAGGGAGGGCATCGTAAGGCACATGACGTGAAATTATACACCAAAACGGAGTAGCATAAAGATTGAATTGAACAATTATGAATAAGGTCAGAAGCATGCTGAGTGAAAACGGTTTGAGTCAAAGGTTTTGGGCTGAGGCAGCGTCAACAATACTTTATCTCATTAATAGATTACCAATGCCAGTTCTTGAGTTCAGAGTGCCATAAGAGCTGTGGTCTTCTAGTATGCATCCCTGGCTGGTTTAAGGATTTTCAGGGGTTTGGCATATGTTCACTCTAGTGACGGCAAGCTGGAACCAAGGGCTAAGAAAGGGGTCTTTGTAATAACCCGTATCAAGAAGTACGTATCGGACGGAGAAGACGTGCGATGCCCTTGGAAGACAGAGAAAAGAAATCCTCAAAAAAAAAAAATTCAATGAGTGACTTGCGAGAGAAGTGGTCACCGAATCCGGTGGTGCAAGAGAGCAGCGTTGTGCACTCCAGGACCGGGAGAAATGGTGGTGTGTTGGGAATGTGGTGCGATAGGTCACCAATTGCAAGACTGTCCGACCAGACCCGCAAGAGCAGAAGAAGGTGGACCAAGTGGAAATGAAGCTCCAGAGCCTGCAGCCTCGACCTCTGAGAACCCGCCTGCTGAACCAAGTGCCGACCAGCCGCCTGAACGATGTGTGTACAACTATAGGACGTGTAAGTCCTTGAGGGAACCCTAGGCACCTGTTAGCCATGTTATAGGGTATTGTGTAAACCATTTGGAGGAGGTTAGAACTTACCTTTTGGTGTGTAATATGTTTATCTAGGTCATGAGGACTAGATACTGAACCCGGTAGAGAGCGGAACCCTTTTATCTTTTGTGTAAGATACTAAGGATGAAGTGATAAGTTTAGCCTTGGGTGATTGTGTTTTGTGAGATTGCTTGCTAACCCCTCTTGTTTGATTGCTTGCTAACCCCTCTTGTTTGATTTCTTGCTAACCCCCTTGCATGACTGTTTGTGGTAGTAGTTGTGGTAGCTTGCATGTTAGTATAGACTGCATATAGGTTGCAACACTAACCAAATGCTTAAGCTTGCTTGGACTTGGCATGATTGATTGAAGATTCACCCAACCACCGTAAAAACGCGATCTGACCGGCGAGACAGCACAAGAGTGATCAGGAGGACACTCGGAGTGGCTAAGTCAAGAGAGGAGAATTGTCGTGAGGACAATCTTTAGGAAATGGTCGAGCGATTAGTCCGGGAGGGACAATCATTTGTGGAGTGGCAAGAGAGAAGATATTCTTGCATGGGCAAAATGTAAAATGGTCGAACGACTGATCTGGGAGGGACAATCCTTTTGGAAAGAGAGAATGATGTGGCAGGCAAAGGAAAGGTGGGATTTAACCAAAGAGAGTGGTTAAATAACGAGATAGTGTATTAGATCGACGCAAAATTTGACTAAGTCAAGAAAGAGAGTGCAAGAAAATAATGTGGCAAAGAAAGAAGGTGCAAGAAGATAATGAGTTAATCAACTAAACTCTACGCGAATGGTCGAAAACCAAGCGAAGATCTAACGAACCGACTTGTGGAGAAGAATTGAGGACTCCACAACAAGTCATATTAACGACTAATAGAATGCTCTGGAGTTAAATGGAGAGGAGCAAAGCGTGCTAGAAGGTGATCAAACAGACGCGAAGGTGATACATTAAGCAGAAGAATGGTGAGCTTGAACTCGTAACCGAGAGAGGTAGAGATCTAAATGAACCCACTAAATGCTGGAGATGAAGAAGCTTTGATGATGCAAAGTCATTCAAACAAAACATAGTGGTCAAGATGAGTCCAGCGAAGGTACCATAAAGGACGATACGACGGCCAAGAGAATACTTGAGGAGGAAACAATTGTCGAGGAGTCATGGACGTCACGAAGGGGTGATTGAGACTGATGTGAGCACGGGACACGCAGCCAAGAACGCTCGTACCAGACCAAGACGCCCAGGACGCGACCGAGACACTTGCACCACTTACGGGACAACAGAGGGCCAACGCACCGAGGATCACTGGAGGAGCCAATACGCGATCAAAGAGCTTGTCCAAGGCCGCAAGATAGAAGATCAACCGGTTTGTGCAAGCTTTTGTTCAAGAAGACGACCCGGCCAAAGCAGTTCAAGTGGAGACCGTTCGCACGGCCTTCATCCTTACCCAAGGATGAAGGCGACCATGTCATTAGGATCATGACTCGTACTCTTTTTCCTTACTCCGGGTTTGTCCCACGAGGTTTACCGGAGAAGGTTTTAATGAGGCGACGAGTCCTAACGCAAACCTCCATGTTTTGAAGCCAATGACGTGGTTCCCGCGTTAAAGCCTAAGACGTGTTATCTTTTACTTAAAGCTATGCGTTTTGAACTTTGTCTAGAATTTTCGTTTGTAACGTTAAGTAGTGTGACGTGTGTGGTTCTATTTAAACCACTTAGTAGGGCGACGTGTTCTCCATCGAAGGAAACACATCTAGGGCAAACGTGTGTGGACCATAGTGAGTCCGCGTGTCCCTAGTCCCCTCTAAACCCTCATACTATTTAAACCCTCTCTTACTTTGTAAAACGCAGACTTGAATGAAATATAAACTTTTCCAAAGAGCGAATCTTTGTTTCTTGTCTCACTTCTCTCTTTAGACCTAGTCCGGGGCTAACTATCGAGAAACCCTAGCCGATCTGAAACCGAGTTCGCCATCGTCTAGTCCGACCGTATCACGAGTAGAGCCAACACTCGTGTGTCATCATTCAATCCACCCTCGCTTCCAGTCCTCCTAGTAGAACTATCATTTGGTTCGTTAGCCGCTACCGCAATGGACCGTCCGTACGTCCGACGATGTGTCCATCGTTTGATCTCGCGTACCACTCGTCTGTTCTTCACCAAAACTTGTTTCCACCGTTTGTTTGTCCTAAAAACGCTATTCGTCAACGTTTGGCCCGAGGAAAGTTGTTTCTACCCCAACCTGGCCGAAGACGTGACTTTCTGTCCGTACAGCGAGACGACCGGTGCTCACATCAGCTGGTATCAGAGCTAAAAGGTTCTACCTAAAGGTGGTATCTTTCTGAACCCATAACTCGTTTCTATTTGTTTAACGTTTGAATCTTGAATGTTTCTAGTAGTCCCGTTTGCTTTCTCTTGTTCATCGTGTTCTTAGTATTGTTCATCTGTGTTCTTGTTTAGAAGTTGATAGATCGAAAAAGTTTAGTATTTGCTTTTGCGTTTGCATTGTGGTCCCAAATTTTGTCGTGTATCGCTTTTGCTTTTGCTTTTGATTAGTCATAGGTTTACTTTTGCATCGCTGTCATCAATCATTGTCTTGGCCAAAGAAAATATCTAGTCGTTGTCCATTGAACGTAATATACTCACAAATATTCGTTCTTTTGTTTCAACGAGGTTTAAAAACCAATCGGACCGCGCATCGTGTACGGATCGAGCCACATCACCATTGATCGTCCGTACAAGCACCATGGCCGAACAACATGCACCGGAGATCCCTTTACCTCCACCGGAGATTGTCACCACCTTGACGGCCCTTCGCAACGGCATGGGGCGCTTGGCCGAGAGAATGACACGCCTTGAACTCGAAAATCCCCCAAGGGAAGACCCATTGCCCATGTGACACCAACGAAAAGAGCCGGAGCGAAGCGATCAATCCGACGAGGACTATGAACCACGTCCGAGGCGACGTCATCTTTGCAACGATCAGTACGAGGACGCACCGCGGCCTAACGAACGTGGTTACAAGATGACGGCACCAACCTTTGCCGACAAATCTGACCCGGAGGCCTACCTCGACTGGGAGAGCCGGATGGACCACCTTTACTCCTGTCACAACTATCCGGAGCTTCGCAAGATTACTTATGTCGTAGGCCAGTTCACTGAATACGCGCTTACATGGTGGGATTGCTTAGTCGCCGAACAACGCCGCAACCATGACCGACCGATTGCTACATGGGAGGTCATGAAAGCCGTGATGAGGAGACGATATGTTCCACCGTTCTATCACCGAGAGCTCCAAAAGAAATTTAGGAGACTCACTCAAGGCTTGCGGTCCGTTGAAGAGTACTACGAGGAGTTCGAGCACCTAAGCAACCGACTCCAAGTCGAAGACACCGAGGAATCCCTCATGGCGCAATTCCTTGATGGTTTACAAGATCGGATCGCACGAAAGGTCGAGCGCCAACCTTACCAAGGGTTCGAAGAGCTGTTGCACCTAGCGGTGCAAATTAAATCCCAAATTAAAAAGAAGGCCGCCGCTACAAACCGAACCAGAGTTCAAGGATTGCCAAACTGGTCACCGAACGCTTCAACCTCCAACCAGCCACAAGAGAAGCCGAAAATGGCCAATGTTGACTCGAGGTTCAAATCTAAGGAGCCAGCCAACAGTAGTGAATGCGTATTTTTTTTATTTGTAATTTTTAAAAGAAAAATATTGAAAGTAATACCTTTGAACTCTTTGATCTTGGCAAAACGCAAGAGACAAACAACGGTAACACAATTTTCATATGCATGTTCACATGAATTGAAATATTCAACAGCATATTTTTCACAAAGTTACAGGCAATCTCTCATCACTAACGTATACATCAAGTTAACAGTTTTCGTAATAACAAAAATTTTTATGTTATGAATTTTTATTCAATAAAAGCTTACTTTTCATCTCTTAGCTCGAAGTCAATCTTCTTTAACTGGTTTGTTGTTAACATCAATGTCTTCAACATCACCAACATTAACAACTTGACCAATGACATCTGAAGAAGACAATTATTAATTAGATATAATTTTCAGAATATAAAATAAATTGAAAATGATATGAACTTACCAACCAAAATACTGGTATTAACCTCGTGTGCAAGGATCTTTGGAAACTTTGCTAGAGATAAGAAAATTGACTCACTAACATTGTCAGTCGCCCTAACATTGGTACCGTTAACAAAGTTAATCTTGTACACGTGCGAAGTAGGTGTGAAATGACCAGCAGCATTGGTTAGACTGAATGTTTCAATGAATCTCCATTGACCTTCAAGCAACTGATTAGCATCACGAACCACCAAATCCTTCTTGACAGATGCGTGGATCTTTGTATCCTATTCCAAAAAATATAATGTTAATATGTGGACGTTATTAAATATCAATAAGAGAAATAGGTTTGTAAAGCAACAACTTACTATGGAATCAGCTAAGATACACTCAAGTGTTTCACCAGCCTTAGGCGTATATTGATGTAACATCTGCAAACCAAAGTGTGTATTTTGGAGATGGGTGTCGATCGAAACCAATGGTAGTTTCGGTCGACACCAATAAATTCTGGTTCGACCAAATTGATTTAATTGGCGATTTGGGTCGGTTTGATTTAAGGAAAACCATTGAACCGAGATATTTAAGTGTTTTATCGATAAGAAGGGTTTGGGAAGTTCCTTCTGTCACTGCTTTTCAGAGTTTTGAGAGAAAAGAAGTGTGAGAGTTTGTGAGATTTGTTGACTTTTCTTGGGAGATCGGAGGCTAGGAACATGTTAGAAGCTTGCTAGAAAGGTTGGATTCGTCGTGGTTGGTCAGAAACTTCTTGCAAAGAGGTGAGTGCATGACCATGGCTTATCTAAGCTAAGATCTCTAGCTTTTCTGTGATTTGGTGCTTAATTGATTGTTTCCTTTGAGTTCTCTATGGTTTTTCGTGGCTGCTATGGCTGGGTTTTGCTTCTGAGGATGCATGGAGCAGATTGGAGAAGCTTGGAGGCGAGATTCAGAGTTTCTGATCAAAGAAAATCGATGCTCAGCTCTGTGCCGGTCGACACCAGTTGGGGTGTCGGTCGACACCAACGCGAGGACGATTCGTTAACTTTGGCGAGTGTCGATCGACACCATGTGGAGGTGTCGGTCGACACAAACTAGGGTTTTTGGGATGTCGAGCACGTGTCAGTGTCGATCGAAACCATCTGGTGTCGGTCGATAACCTTCTTCAGTTTCAACGGATGATGCAATGCTTTGTATATTGCCTGGTTTGTTTTATTGTTTGTTGTTTGTGGCATGTAGGGATCTTATTGCTTGTGTGTATAGCCCAGTAGATGGGAGGATTTCCTCAATGAGTGTTTATCAAATACTCATGCATCTCAATTTGTGTTTGTGGTGCAGGTAAAAGCAAAATGTGATCGTAAAATCAAGGCGATGAAGAGGAGGATGTTCTAGTGACTCGACTGGATGTTGTCTGGCTTGCTAGGTTGCTAGAGTTAGGTCAATAGAACATTGCTAGGTTGATGGTTCTATGTTTCATGTTGATTGGTTATTGGATAATTGATATGATTTATTATTGGTTATTTGATTATTGAATATTTATTAGATATTGGTTATTTATTGGTATTACTTATTTCCGCTGTTTGGTGTGTTTGTGGTTAGGAGGCTAGTGGGTATGAAACCACTAGCTTAGATTAATATATATATAGATATATATTTATTTATTTATTATTTATTTAAAAAACGGGTCGGATTGTTTCAATTGACGCCATGAATGAAGGATTTTACCTTGCACTCTCCAAATAGTCTTGTATTTGTACGCAAGTCACGAAGGAAAGCGAATGAAGCAGCCATTTTTAGAATCTGTTTTATCGTTATGGATGAAAGCAGTGTGTGAGTTGGTGAAGATGAAGTAACAAATATGTACGTATATATAGTTTCGAGCAGAGGGGGAAAAGAAAAGAGTATTCGTGTTTAAAAACCAAAATAACGCATATATACAATTTCAGTTTAGATGTTCACAAATAAGACATACGCATCCGTATATTTGGTTGAAGATAGATGATGATTAGAGAGAATAAGAAATTAGTTTGGATATGTGTCCATGCAGGATTAACAATCACACGATCCAACTTTTTAAAAACATTGGTTTGAACCCTTTACATGAGACTAAACGTCAAAAATAGAAACCACTACACTAAAGGAAGTTTTCTGAATTGGAGGCCCCTAAACTTTATGTAATATTTGGTGCCTAAAGTCCTTACGTATGGTTCAGCACAAAAATATAAGTTTAGGTTGTGAATTTAAGTTTTTGCTAAGTGAGGGAATGACTCTAGCACACTGCTACAGACTACATAGTTCACGTATGAATTTAACATACATCTAACATCTTTAGTGGAGATATGTAAAGCCGTTTTTCCAACTTTTCGGATATGAAAAACAGAGCATCCCGGAATATATAATCAGAACCGATAACTAACATTCGTAAAATGAAACACATTTTGAATGCACGATCTAAATGGTGCTATGCTTAGTGACCCAAATAAAGCCCACGAGAGATTCAGCCTTCTACTACCTAAATCTGGAGATGGGAAACTTGGTGAGCAAGTCCATTTCCTCTATAGCGACTAAAAAAGAAGAAAAGGAACATCACTACCGACTCTTCAATTAGGGTTTTCATTTTCACAAATCTCTTTGCCTTTCATCATGTCTCTGTTTCTCAACCAGGCTTCGATGTTGTGCCAAGGCAAACCTGCGTTGATGAGATCCTCTCATTTTCTCTCTAATCGTTTCTCATCTTCCTCACTGCAACTTCCTTGTAATCGTCTCTCATCTTCCCCTCATGTTACTAAACGTCGCCACACTTGTTTGGCAAAGAAGAAGGTGCCTGTGGATGATCAATATGAAATTATTTGGCATCCTTACACTTGCTGGTTAGCTACTTTCAATCAGGATGGAATCTTGGGTTTCATTCATTCTTGTTGGGAGTCAGGAGAACCAAAACACTTTTCGTAGCCTCCTTTGGTAACTTTACCTCGTTGCCAAACTCAAATTGTCACCAACGTTTCCTCATCTTCTCCACTTGATGACGAGGACTGTGTTGTGGCTGTCAAGTTTTTGGGGCCTCAAATCAGCTTTTTCAGGCCTGCTCAAAGTAACTCTGGGTGGACCAACGTTAGAATCGCAAACCCTTGCTTCTACTCATCGCAAGTCATGTTTTCCAAGAAACATAACATGTTTCGTATTCCTGGATCTGGAGGCCACATCATTGGATCATGGGATCTCCACACACACAAGCTAAAAACTCAGAATTTGAGGTTCCGAAACCTGCCCGGTCTAACCAAGACCCAACGCCAGCTTCTGGAATCTTGCTGCACTAGCGTACTCTTGCTGGAGTCAGAATCAACCGATGAAACACTCTTGGTTAAGTGGTACAGGAAAGCCTCTGGAAAGATCATGAGAACAAAAGCTGTAATGGTGTTCAAGCTAGACCATAAAGGAAACGCTACTTACACTCAAGACATTGGAGATCTCTTCATTTACCTCTCACAAAATGAAAATTCGAATGAAATTTTTTGTGATCTGGCAGCTGAATTTGATTCCGGTCTCGACTGGAAGCCTAACTACGTGGAAGTCATTGATGGCGACTGGTGCAGCTTCTCTATTAATCTGGCTAGTGGTGGATTATGTTTGTAGAATAGTATCTCTATGACATTTGTCATATGATGTGGGATAATATTTGCTATCATCTCTCTTCCAATTAATTATGTTTAAACACCAAGATGCTTTATTTGTGCAAGTATTTTGTGTGTTTACCTATACATGCAGTGGCTATTTATCTTCAGATTGAAGAAACTGATGAAACGGAAGAGGCAAAAACGGCCCAAATGTGTCTCTTGTGAAATCAAAACAGACTAAGAAATAATCGTCGTAGGTTTCGGAATACTTCTTCGTAGCAAACCAGTACGCATTTCCCTCGAGAGTCACGCCAAGGTGAAAAAAACGTATTGTCCAGTCTGGTGTGACATCTAGAACCCTCCATGAATCAGAGTTAAAATCGTAGATTTTGAACTCATCAAAAGTAGGACGCGTAAAATTAATAAACCTCAAGATTTTGTGGGATTTGCTACTCTTGTCGTATCCAAGAGCATGAGAATACATATCGATTATGTGGAATTTGTGTGTGGGCTCGATCGACCGGGTATGGCCCCAATACGGGTTCCAAACCACGAGACTAGTCTTTGTCTTTCGTGATGCTGATGCATAACAATAAACCATCGCAGTGAAAAACTTGAGATATCTCAACTTCATCGCCTAAGCTAATAAGTTCACCTTCACGCTTTAGATATGAATCGAGGTTGCTGTTGTTGTGGAGATTGACAACTCTCATCAAATAGACCCTCAAATTCATCATCATGACCACCATAAACTCCTTTGCTTCTGCTACTTTTGCTTGAACACCAAGGTACTTCTTTGCAAAGCCCCCACTTTTGGTTAATGTGTTCCATTATTTGCAAGTAGATCGAATTCTTCTCAGAGATGTCAACGGAGTTCTACAGAGCACCTCCTCCGCCAAATCCCTTGGAAGATTTGATATTTTCTTCATTGAACTAGATCGATGTAACGCAACTAGATAGCTTTTCCTAGTAAAAAAAACTGAAAACCCAAAAAAAAACCCATAAAGCTTAATCAGGTCGGTTAATTGGAATTAAAAGCCCAAAAACCTATCCAGTTATGTACTTAATCAGGTCGGTTTTGCAAACACAAAATATTATGTCGGTCGGTTTTTTTAGCAAACACAAAATAAAAGTCGCTTGAATCAAAGTTCGAACACAATAGGATCACACCCTCTCAAAATCTTTAATCAAAGACAGTTCCATTAGTTAACTTTTCCTGCGTTAATCGAGAAGCGCTAGAACGAATCCATAACACTGTCAAGGCACAATCTGATATCATCAACCTAACTGATTATTACAAACGTTGTTGTCTTTGATCATTGATCATAGCTCTGTTTTTTTTATGGTAGACGATGATAAGTCACTGCAACAGTTTCAGAGCATTCTCAACAGTTTATGTGTTTGCTAAAAAAAAAAAAATACATAATTAATTGGAAAGAGATGATAACAAAGTCATAAAATTCTACGAACTTCGCCACTAGCCAGATTGATAGAGCCAAAGAACCAATCCTCAGCAACGGTTTCGACATGGTTAGCTTTCTGCTTGAGAATTGGATTAGCTGCAGCTGGGGGTTCACACCAAATATGATCTTTTGAAAGGAAAATATAGAGATCTCCAATGTCTTGAGTGTAAGTTATTGATCGAGTTCTACTGAAAGACTTAACCGTACGGACGACCGTACAGCATCACAATAAGGCCAGAGTCTCTATCCAAGACATGAGAACATGAGAAGAGAAGGTCCAACAAGCCCACCAAGTGTTCTAGAATGCTCTAATCTAACCGTTGGGGAATCGAGAGTCACATGTGTGTATGTGCAAGTTGACTTTGGAGATGTCACTATCAATACTTGGGAAACTACTCTCTCTATCTCTCTGCAAATGTCTCTATCTTATGTTTCTATTTGTGTAAAGGAGTTGCCCTAGTTAGCTCTCCTATTTAAGGTTGTAGTCACATGTAGAAACAGAGTATTCTAATTGATTCTATTCTCTTTGCTTAACACAAATCTTCTCTCCACCTTTTCCTACATTACTTCTGCTAATTCTAACATAAGTAGTGTTTCCTTTATGGTCTAGCTTGAACACCATTACAGCTTTTGTTCTCATGGTCTTTCCAGAGGCCTTCTTGAACCGCTTGACCAAGAAAGTTTCATCGGTTCATTCTGACTCCACCAACAATAAGCTCGTGCTGCAAGATTCCAGAAGCTGGCGTTGGGTCGTGGTCCGCTCGGGAAGGTTGCGGAACCGCAAACTCTGAGTTGTTAGCTTGTGTGTGTGGAGCTCCCATGATCCGATGACGTGGCCTCCAGATCCAGGAATACGAAACTTGCCAATTTTCTTGGAAAACATGACTTCGGAGGAGTTGAAGAAAGTTGCAGTGAGGAAGATGAGAGACGATTAGAAGATAGTTGCAGTGAGGAAGATGAGAAACGATTAGAGAGAAAATGAGAGGATCTCAACAACGCAAGTTTGCCTTTTCACAACATCGAAGCCTGGTTGAGAAACAGAGACATGACGAATGAATAATGGAAGATTTTAGCGAAAGGCAAAGAGATTTGTGAAAATGAGAAAACCCTAATCGATAAGATGTTCACTTTATTTATAGACTAATAAACCATATAAATAAGCTTTTTACTAACAAAGAATAGTATGTCACATAAATTTTTTATTGGGGCGCCATCTAATATATCAAAGGAGAAGTCGAGAGGGCTGAGAGCCACTCTCACAAAATTTGACCTCCTTTGCCCTTAATGAAAATTACCCCTAAAAATTATTCGGACAAGCTTTTTCTCCCTATTTAAGTTGTTAAAACGCACCACATTCATCCTCAGACTTAAAATTACTAATTTGCCATTAATGAGATTCCAATCTGGACGTTTTTACCCTTCAAATTAATTTAGAAAATTATAAAAGTTTAAATAATTAAATATCTAATCTATATAATCGTCAAAACGTGATTTAATAAAATATAAAACGCTAAAACCTAAAATAATGGGCTTTCAAAAAAACCCAACCAAAATATACCGACCTATTCGAAACCCTAAAGTTAAGGTTGTTAGCTAATATATAAAGAGGTGCAGCCTTAGCATTCACAATAATTCGATATCTTTATAAAAAAAAGAGAAACCCTAAGATTCTCTCATGTTCTTAAAATTATATATGCATTATAGTCTTGCTGATCCTTTAAATTGTACTTCATATTCGTGTTTGTGTTCTAATGGTTCATATCCTCTTTCTGTAGTATTTGTTTGGAACGCAAGTTCGAGCATTACCAAAAACTTATGTATGTTTTTTATTTCTTATATTATGTTGTATACGTTTCTTGATTTACTAAAGGATTTTTAAAAGCTAATTATACTAATTTTATGTTTCAGGTGAGTTAGAAGATGGTTGTGATCATAATTCTATGTTCCTGCACAAGAGATCTAGGTATTTTTTTTTTGGTTCACGTAAAACATAATTCTTTATACCTTGATGCTAATTTGAAGGCTCATGTTTATACTTGCAGGAAAGTCTCCGAAGATGCTGATATTAATGGGATATCTTTGGTAAGTTATATAGTAAATGATACTATCATCGTTATTGAATTGTATACATGTATTTGTGGCTCTGATAAATAATTATAAAATCAATAGGTAGAGGTGTCGAGGACTATTGAAGATTTTAATTTGAATTCTGCATGCCCATCGTTGAAAACAGGTATGTTTTTAATTTAAGAGTTTTTTGTCAAAATTTCAATTATTTAAATGCTTTATTAAAAATTAATTCTTATGTTTTTAATTAAATCTTTAATTAGGTTATTCTACCAATGATCATATGGTGAAAAACAGGTATTGTTTTATTTTAAAAGAATGTTTTTAAAAAATTTCTATATGTTTGAGAAAATCATATTAATATTTGAAATTAATGAATATTGTTGCAGTAAAATTATGGATGGTGCTAATAATATCCCTACATTTGTGGTATATTCTTAAATAGATGAATTTGTTATTGTAAAAAATATATGTTTTTATTCTCGGATATAATATCATTAGTTTGATTTATCATCAGGTTAAATATTCAAGATCAGCAATACAATGTCTTTCGGCTATTGCTCGGTAATGGTTTATGTTAAAAACCCAAAAATTCTCTATATTTTGTTTAAAACATGTTATAGCGTACTTTCTACTTGCTTATTTTGTTATATTTACGGTAATAATTATGTTTAAAGGTCATCCTGATACTCTTTAATATAAGAACATTATACTATCGTTAATGATCAATTTCTTAAACCCTAATCCTAATTTTGGTGTTATATGCAGAGAAGTTGATTATCGTACAGAATCCAAGACGTTTCCTTCCCATTTAATATACACGGTAGTTATCTAATTATATTATTATTATTATTTTTTCTAATTGGTCTAATATATGTCATTGTACTTTTTAAAAATATAGGCTGCATATGGAAGAAGAAATGATTGGTGTCATAGCAAATATTCTGGCGTGAAGAGAGTAGAACGGAATTTAGAGAACAATAGGATGAATGTTCTAAGATCTTATATCTATTGTTTTTTGAAAGTTGTTTAGATGGATGAATATTTTATGAAATAAAATTATTTTGAAAGATTAATTAATTTATTAATGAATATATGGAATTTTCAATACCGACCAAAAATAAGTTTCGTGGAATACAATTATAACATATATCAAATTCATTCGAACGTATACCTGATTATTTGATCATCATAAAATTGAAGAAAAAAATTATGAATTGCTGTAATGATATGTATTATTTTATAAAGATGATAAAATTACCTTTAGAAATTTGCAGATTATTGTTAATTTATATGTAAGATTGTCAATTAAAAACAATAATTTAAAATGTTTTTAACAACTTTTTGAAAAGAATATTTTGATACGTATAATTTAGGGATAAAAAATAAAAGAAGTATATTAAAATCCAAACAGAATAGAATCCGTGTATTATCATTTTAAGAGTAAAATTACTGAAAGTAAAAAAACGCATTTAAAGTCGTAAAGATAAATATTAAGAAGTATAATAATTATCACTAAAATAAATGGAAGTGTATAGATCTTATGTAGGGAGATATATGCAAATAAGTTAAATGATTCGATAAACATAAATTCTTAAATATTACTTATAACGAGAAAATGTAAATAATGAATTTATTATATTTCATATACATATATATATATATGTCTAATTAACTGCTTTGCCTTTTAACCTAAATCAAACAAGAAAACATAAATAAAAAGCCATGGTTAGGTATAGCCTCTTCGATGATGTATCGCGATTAAATTCTTCGAAATACGAATGGAAAATTCGTGTTAAGGTCTTGTGTCTGTGGGAAGAGAAAGGTCCAAGTTTGGAGATGGTTTTGTCAGACATTAAGGTATTTAGCTTATTTTTAAACATAAAGCGTAAATTCAATTATACTTTAAAGTTTAAATATCACATATTGAGAAAATTGTTTTGGCATGCAAAATAATGTTATGTTTATTAGGGTGTAAAGGTTCAATGCTCTTTTCGTGGAGATATTTATGATCGTTATGTCACAAAGTTCAAGGATGGTGTTTGGCTTGATTTTGAAGACTTTAAAGTTGTTGAACAGAATGGTTCATGTTTAGCTACTACTCATCGTTACAAAATAGTTATTTTGTACAATACCAAGATTAAAGAGAACTCAATAGTTGGAGGTGAAGATTTCTATGATTTCGTCGATTTCAAACTCATTCATGATGGTACCCAGTGTGAAGATTACTTAGTCGGTGAGTGGTTATTTTAATTATTTAAAATATAATTATGTTTAATTAATTAAATATAATCTAATTTAAATCTTATACAGATATTATTGGTGAGGTTGTAAATGTTGGCGAATTCAAATGTAATTTCAGAGAATTACAACAAAAAGAGGAATTCAAAGGGGTGGAAAATAATGGGAAACATGTGGATGTCACACAAAGTGATAATATCCGTATGTTATTTAAGTACTGTACTCGATATCGTTCAGATCAAAAGAAAAACATTACTTTTCATGATCAATCTGAAACAGATTGCACCATCTTTGAAGACTCTGATGATGACACTGATGTTGGAGATCAGGACGATGATGACTATAAAGAAGATTTAATTTACAATGATACAACGGATGAAGAAGAGGATGATACTGACGAAGAAACTGATGATGATGGCGAATACCAATCAGATAACAGTGCTAACGATGATGAAGATGACGAATATTATGTCCAAGATTTAGAAGACGATGAAAAAGATGATGAGCTGCAAAGTACTGAAGATAATCTTAAGGATATTAAAAGAGGAGAGGATATCTCAATTAACCACAAAATCTCTTTTGATCTTCGTGATTCCAGGTAAATATAATATTCTAAAATATTTTTAAACATAATTGTACTCTTTATACATTATTTTGAAACATACAAATTTTAATTTTTTAATTTTAGTGGAACCCTACTAAGGTGTGAATTATTCGAAAAAACGGCTGCCAAATTCTACGATGCTTTAAGATCATTCCAGGGTGAACGTTTAATTTGTGTCATTCGTTGGGGTGTTATTGAAGATTTCCAAGGTATACAATTAATTTAATTACAACTTTTGTATATTTTTGTTGATCGTGTATTTAAAGGGATAAATACTGTTTTAACTTTGCAGGAAAAAGTATATCTTCTACAGTTTGTACGCGAATAAAACTCAATCCTCGCAATTCTGAAGTTACGAAAATGATGGAATTGTAAGAATAACATCTTTGTTTATTTTATAAAATAGATGAAAATAAATTACGTTTATAAACTTCTTATATGTTCTACTTAATTGAATTATAGGAGATCGAGGAAGAGGACTCGCGGATAGAAGACTGACTTCTTCGTTTTTATATGGCTTTCTAGGGGTTTTATGGGAGTCTAATATAAAATTATATTTAATTAGTAGTTGGATTTTAAAATATTCTTGCTTTGATATAAAAAGAAATATTTAAATTATTTATTTACATATAATGAGTTAAACAAATAAGTTACATATAACGAATTATGATATTAATAACCATTAATTTCCCTTTAAACAAAAATATAAAAAATTAATTACATATAAATAACTTAAAAAGAAATATGAAGTGGAAGACTTTTAGTTTTCCAATGAAGTTTCAAGAAAAGTCTAATGCAACATAATTAAAACGATATCCCAATGCATCATAATTAAAAGATGTCAGCATGCAAGTTGAAAATAAAAAAAAGAGGCATGCAGTCTGAAATTTATAGAGTTTCAACCGTCCAGATTATTTTTTAAAAAAATAAAGTATTCTGAAAATACAAAAACATTGATTATTCATATCGAACAGACACTCATGCAGCTTTCCCTGTTTAGAGCACAGGTTTTAATACAATCCACACAAATATTTAACTGTAATTTTAAAAATTCTTAACTTCCTTTGTCTATGAATATTTGAAGTACAAAAAATTGAAAGTTCTCTCTGAAACGTTTTTTTAGCTTCTAAATACACCCCAAAAAAAAAAACCCAATCGGGATGGTGCTGTACTTGAAAGATCTGAAACCTACTTTGCATAAGCCGAAAATTGCTGTGAAAATTCTTCGAGAATGGCCACCGCATTTTATACAAGGACAGCCTTTTTATCAAAGTTTGATTTTGGTCGACGAAAGGGTAATTTTTCTTCCTCATCCTATTTAGCAGTTTTTGCAAAAAAACAATAGAATGCTAAATTATGTTTATATTTTAGGGAACTAGGATTGATGCCAAGATAGATGCGGAACTGTATGTAGACTGTTATTATGGAAAGCTCAATGAAGGAGACTGGTACGAGATTTCTGGATTTGAGGTGATTGAAGGTCAACAATCATCCCGAAATTCAAACCATCCGTTTGAGATCCTGATCCAGGAAAAAACAAAAATGCTTCCAATAAATCCACGGAGTACTGACAATTTTATTCTTATGTATGATGCACCAAGAATGCAAAATGCAACGCCTGAGGAGAAGAATTGTTGTGTAGGTAAGTTTTTATACTCAAATCATGCTCATACATCCATCTTAATTTTACTATATTTGTAACATCCGTGAACCGGATTTCCGGTTTAGGATGTGCATCGATCGATGCAGTAGGAGCATCGATCGATGCTGACTCAATTCTGTGCGTTTTGACTTAAGTCAAACGCTGCGTTTTGGGGAAGGAAAAGGGGAAAAACCCTTAATTTCGAGAGTTTTGTCTCATTCGTGTTTTTGGCCGCATTTGAGAGAAACGAAAGAGAAAGAAACTGTTCTTGACTGTTCTTGAGTTTTCTGGAGATTTGGGGCGTTCTTGGGTGAGATCTGTAGCTGGGATTGCTGTAGGAGCTTCCTGGAAGTGTGTTCTTGCTGTTTTATTGTTTAGTTTCGTCTTGGCACAGGTAAGTGCAGGACCATGGCTTATCTAAGCTAGAGAATTCAGTGATTTGCTTGTTTCTTGTTGTTAGACGTATTAGGTTGATGTTATGGACGTTAGGAAGTTTTCTTGTGGCTTGGGATTGAGTTTCTGTGGTTGTAGGAACGAGATCCGGCGAGAAACTTCGGAGAAATCACGGTGCTCGACGTTGCGTCGATCGATGCATAGCTTGCATCGGTCGATGCAAGTGCGAGGACGGCGCGATGAACTTTAGGGTTTTCGTGTGCGTCGAGCATGCGTCGATCGATGCAGATTGGGTATCGGTCGATGCAAGTTATACTTGCATCGATCGATGCAGCTTCTGTCGATCGATGCTTCTCCTGTTGGGCATCGATCGATGCATGTGTGGCATCGGTCGATGCTATGTCCTGTTTTGGTTATTGTCTGTTGATTGTTGTGTGTTGATTACTGATACTCTAATGCTTGTGTGTATAGCCCAGTAGATGGGAGGATTGCCTTACTGAGTATTTATAAAATACTCATGCATTGCAATATGTGTTTGTGGTGCAGGTAAAGGCAAAGTGTGACCGTGGGATCCAGGCAATGAAGAGGAGGATGTTCTAGGGACTCGGTTGGTTGCTGATCTGGCATTGTTAGGTTGCTAGAGTTGAGTCTTAGAGCATTGTTTAGGTTGCTGGTTATTTGTTTTATGTTGTTGGATCTTTAGTTAAGATTGGAATTGATATTGGAGTATTGTTATATTTTATTATTGGATTATATTGGATATTGCTATTGAATTCCGCTGTTGGTTGTGTTTGTGGTTAGGTGACTAGTGGGTATGGGACCACTAGTTGTAGGTTATTTATTATATTATATTTATTATTTATTATTTTATTATTTTTTTAAAAAAAAAAAAAAGGTCGGTCGTTTCATTTTGGTATCGAGCCCTTACGGTTCTAGGTTTGGGTTCACTAGGCTTTGTGCTGTAGATGTTTGGGATTGCATGTCTTGATTGATTATGTGAGTTAGTCAATTGTGTGTGGCATGGAGTCCTAGAACATCCTCTTCGAGCCTATTGGTGATTCCACGGTGAGTTTCTTTTTGGTGATAAATAGTAATTGTTTGCTTAGCCTTCTATTCATGGTAGTGCAGATGGTTAGGGGTGGTGCTGTTGCTGGTCGTGGTCGTGGACGCGGACGTGGTCGTGGTCGCGGACGTGGTCGTGGTAGGGGCAGAGTCCCAGTGGTTAGTGAGGCCGAGGACCAGAGTGTGACAGCTGAGAGTGTTGGCGAGTCGCAGGGTGTTCCGAGGGATTCCGTGAGTGTGGCAGGAGGGCGGTGTTGATGCTCCAGTAGCCGGTGATGCTAGGGTCCCGGTGTGGGGGTCCCAGCGGGTGGAGTCCCTGGTGTTGACATTGCGGCTTTGCTAGCACAGGTGTTGGAGCGGTTACCACCTGTGGTACCGGCTCAGGCTCGGGTAGTGCCACCAGTGGTGGCGGAGGAGCGGCAGCCAGTGGTTGCGGATGTGGGGAGCATGGGCGTTATTTGGCTATGCTCAAGGAGATGAAGGGTCTGTTCACTGAGAGGTTTGTGGGTGGTACAGATCCTACTGCTGCGGATGCTTGGAGGACGAGTGTGGAACGTAACTTCCATACTCGAGATGTCCTGTGGAGTTTTGGGTGGACATAGGGGTCTACTTCTTGGGTGGTGATGCTGAGTTGTGGTGGAGATCAGTGGTTGCTAGGAGGGCGCAGAGGGAGATGACTTGGGCTGACTTCGTCTCGGAGTTCAACCGCAAGTATTTTCCTAGAGAGGCATTGGACCGGTTGGAGGTGCAGTTCCTTCAGATATCTCAGGGACGCGGTCAGTGCGGGAGCTGGATTTGGAGTTCAGTCGACTCTTATGTTATGGGGGTCGGGCTATGGAGTCCGAGGAGGCTCAGGTGAGGAGGTTTATGAGAGCTCTACGGGATGATTTGAGAGTTCACTGTAGAGGACGGTATTATGCTACGCGTGCAGAGCTGGTTGAGACTGCAGCAGAGATCGAGGAGGACATCCGGGCACAGTCAGTGTCGGTTACTCCAGCAGTTCAGCCTAGTAAGGCTCAGCAGCAGGGTGGTTCTAGCAGGGGCGGCAGGCATGCTCAGGGAACCAAGAGGAAGTGGGAGGCTACGCAGAAGCCGAGTGGTGCAGGTTGCTTCAGTTGTGGAAGCAAGGATCACAAGGTTGCTAGTTGTCCCAAGAGGAGTGTTCCGACGGCGGGGCCTCGGGTATGTTACCATTGCAGAGAGACGGGGCACATCAGGCCTTTTTGTCCCAAGTTGCAGCCGGCAGCAGTGGCAGCGTTGCAGCAGGTGCAGCCTGGTGGTCAGCAGGTGGCACGGATTGAGCAGGGGCCTCGGGTTTACTCGACAGCTGAGACTGGTGGAACCAGTGCCGGGCGATCACGGTATATTTTCTGGTACTTAACTTTGTGAATTTTTAGTAGGTTCAGATTGTATATGTTTCTGTGATAAAGTGTTAGGTTCTCAACACATGAGGTTTGTGTAGGGACCTTGTTGGTGGGCGGGTTTAAGTCCCATGTTATGTTTGATTCTGGAGCTTCGCATAGCTTCATTACTCCAGTGTGCAGAGTGTGCGGGGATCAGCGGGGATCCTGGGAGCGTGCAGGAGTTGTCGAGTTGCGGGAGGCGAGTTCCTGAGAGTGATTGGACGAGCTAGGGGAATTGATATTCAGATCGCAGGAGAGTCGTGGCCAGCTGATTTGCTTATCAATCCAGTGGAGCTGTATGATGTTATTCTCGGGATGGATTGGTTGCATCGGCATAGGGTGCATTTGGATTGCCATCGGGGTAGAGTGGAGTTTGAGCGTTCAGGAGGGAAGTTGGTTTTTCAGGGTATTAGACCGACTTCGGGAGTCTCGTGATCTCAGCCATTCAGGCTGGGAAGATGATCGAGAAGGGCCGTGAGGCTTATCTGGTTACTATATCTATGCCGAGTCAGTGGGGAAGTCTACGGTTAGCGGTATTCCGGTAGTGGAGGAATTTGAGGATGTGTTTCAGTCTTTGCAGGGATTACCACCATCACGGTCGGATCCTTTTACCATTGAACTGGAACCGGGACGACACCGTTATCCAAGGCTCCTTACAGAATGGCTCCAGCAGAGATGGCAGAGCTGAAGAAGCAGCTAGAAGATTTGTTGAGTAAGGGATTCATCCGTCCTAGTGTATCACCGTGGGGAGCGCCGGTGTTGTTTGTGAAGAAGAAGGATGGGAGTTTCAGGTTGTGTATTGATTATCGGGGTTTGAACCGGGTCACTGTGAAGAACAAGTATCCTCTTCCTAGGATCGATGATTTGTTGGATCAGTTGAGGGGTGCTACTTGGTTCTCCAAGGTAGATCTGGCGTCGGGTTATCATCAGATACCGATAGATGAGGCAGATGTGAGGAAGACTGCTTTCAGGACGAGATATGGGCACTATGAGTTTGTGGTGATGCCCTTCGGATTGACCAACGCACCAGCAGCGTTTATGAGATTGATGAACAGTGTGTTTCAGGAGTTTCTGGATGTATCTGTCATCATTTTCATCGACGACATCCTGGTTTATTCTAAGAGTCCTGAGGAGCATGCAGTGCATTTGAGAGCTGTCATGGAGAAGCTGCGGGAGCAGAAGCTATTTGCTAAGTTGAGCAAGTGCAGTTTTTGGCAGCGTGAGATGGGCTTTCTGGGTCACATTGTTTCTGCAGAGGGGGTTTCTGTAGATCCAGAGAAGATTCAGGCTATCAGGGATTGGCCTAGACCGCAGAATGCCACAGAGATCAGGAGTTTCCTAGGATTGGCAGGTTATTACAGGAGATTTGTGCAGGGGTTTGCAAGCAGAGCACGTCCTATGACTAAGTTGACAGGGAAGGATGTTCCTTTTGTCTGGTCAGAAGAGTGTGAGGAAGGCTTTGCAAGCCTGAAGGAGATGTTGACTACTGCGCCAGTATTGGCTTTGCCAGAGCAGGGAGAACCCTATGTGGTTTATACAGATGCATCGAGAGTTGGTTTGGGGTGTGTTCTGATGCAGCATGGGAAGGTGATTGCCTATGCATCGCGGCAGTTGCGGGTGCATGAAGGCAACTATCCTACTCATGATTTGGAGATGGGTGCTGTAGTTTTTGCCCTGAAGATTTGGAGATCTTATCTTTATGGTGCAAAGGTACAGGTGTTCACAGATCATAAGAGCCTGAAGTATATATTCACTCAGCCTGAGTTGAATTTGAGACAGAGGCGGTGGATGGAGCTTGTGGCGGATTATGATTTGGAGATAGCCTATCATCCTGGTAAGGCTAACACGGTTGCAGATGCTCTGAGTCGGAAGAGGGTAGCTTCGGCTCAGGAGCAGGAGATGGAGTCTCTGGTAGGAGAGATCAGTGCGTTGAGCTTGTGTGCTGTTTCACTGGAACCGTTGGGTTTGGAAGTAGTGGACAGAGCAGATCTTTTGAGTAGGGTGCGGTTGGCACAAGAGAAGGATTTGGGGCTGGTGAATGCCTCAAAGGATGTTGATTCAGAGTATCAGGTCTCAGATAATGGTACTATCTTGGTACATGGTCGGATTTGTGTGCCCAAGGATGAGGAGTTGAGGCAGGAGATTCTGAGAGAGGCTCATTCGAGCAAGCTATCTATTCATCCAGGAGCGACTAAGATGTACCGTGACCTCAAGAGGTACTATCATTGGGTCGGGATGAAGAAGGATGTGGCTAGTTGGGTTTCGAGGTGTGATGTGTGTCAGCTAGTGAAGGCTGAGCATCAGGTTCCTGGCGGGTTACTGAAGAGCTTACCCATTCCTGAGTGGAAGTGGGATATGATTACCATGGATTTTGTGGTAGGATTGCCAGTGTCACGGACTTTTGATGCTATATGGGTCATTGTGGACCGGTTGACTAAGTCAGCACATTTTCTGGCCATTAAGAAGACTGATGGAGCAGCGGTCTTGGCTAAGAAGTATGTGAGAGAGATAGTCAGATTGCATGGGGTGCCAGCGAGCATTGTGTCTGACAGAGATTCTAAGTTCACTTCGGTGTTCTGGCAGGCATTTCAGGCAGAGATGGGCACTAAGGTGCATATGAGTACAGCTTATCATCCCCAGACAGATGGACAGTCTGAGAGGACGATCCAGACGTTGGAGGATTTGCTGAGGATGTGTGTGTTGGATTGGGGTGGCCATTGGGCAGATCACTTGAACCTGGTAGAGTTTGCTTACAACAACAGCTATCAGGCGAGTATTGGTATGGCTCCTTATGAGGCTTTGTATGGGAGGCCGTGTCGTACACCGTTATGCTGGACTCAGGTGGGGGAGAGGAGCATGTACGGGGCGGATTTTGTTCAGGAGACCTCAGAGAAGATTCGGGTTCTCAAGCTGAACATGAAAGAGGCTCAGGATAGGCAGAGGAGTTATGCAGATAAGAGGAGAAGAGACCTGGAGTTTCAGGTAGGAGACAGAGTGTACCTCAAGATGGCCATGTTGCGGGGTCCGAACAGGTCATTGACAGAGACTAAGTTGAGTCCGAGGTATATGGGTCCGTTCAGAGTGATTGAGCGAGTTGGACCGGTGGCATATAGACTGGAGTTACCTGAGGTTATGCGTGCTTTCCATAAGGTATTCCATGTGTCTATGTTGCGGAAGTGTCTCCGTGAGGATGATCAGTTGTTGGCTAAGATTCCAGAAGATCTTCAGCCTAACATGACTTTGGAGGCGAGACCAGTGAGGGTTCTCGAGAGGAGGATCAAGGAACTTCGGAAGAAGAAGGTTCCTTTGATGAGAGTCCTTTGGGACTGTGATGGTGTGGAGGAGCAGACTTGGGAACCTGAGGCAAGGATGAAGGCAAGGTTCAAGAAGTGGTATGAGAAGCAACCACGACCTGAGCTTGCCTAGTCTGGTTCCGTCTGTAATCCGTGGCTGGAGCGGGAATGGAGTATTCCAGCCCATCTCTCTTGTTACTCGGTCGCTTGGGGTGGTTGGTTGTGCGACTCAGTAACAAGATGAGGTGGTGCTCGGGATACAAAGTTTCCGTGAGGCGGGTTGGGGAAGAGTTCCCGAAATAGAAGTTTCCTTAAGTGGAAAGTTTCCAGAAATGGAAAGTGCTAAATATGGAAAGTTTCTCGGGAAAGAGAATTTGTCCAGTTTTGTGGTGGGAAGCCTGGGAGAGGCTTTTGTGCCTTTGTGGCGGACTTTCGGGTCAGAGTGCCTGTGTGTGGCGGTCTTGTTAGACATTGTGTGGCCTTTGTGGCGGGCTTTTAGCCAATTGTGTGGTTTTGTGGCGGGTTTTTAGCCGTTTGATGGCCTTTGTGGCAGGCTGTTTAGCCAGAGTGTCTTTGTGACGGTCCTTCGGGACAGATGGTCTTTGTGACGGTCCTTCGGGACGGATGGTCTTTGTGACGGTCCTTCGGGACAGATGGTCTTTGTGACGGTCCTTCGGGACAGATGGTCTTCGTGACGGTCCTTCAGGACAGATGGTCTTCGTGACGGTCCTTCGGGACGAGTGGCCTTGGTGGCGGTCCTTTTTAGGACATTTGTTTGGCCTTGGTGGCGGTCCTCGTGAGGACATTTTGTTGGCCTTTGTGGCGGCCCTTGTGGCGTGTATATGATCCTTGTGTGGTCATATGGTATTCCAGTGAGGGAATATGTGGCTGGTAGAACATTGAGATGTTTTTACGCGAGTCACGGGAAGGAAACCTGGATAGGGATAGGACTCAGACGTGTTCAGAATCGTTTGCTCGCGGCTCTTGGAGGACTTTGGTTCTCCTAGTACTGCCATATTCGGAGACTTTGTGACTTTGGAGTATGGTTGGTATATCGACTTCGGACGACGGTCCGGAGGCGCGCTGTAGGGTGACGACCCGAGAGACGAGTTTGGATTTTTCCTTATATATTATGGCATGCGGGCTTAGGCCCGATGAGGAGCCAACATTGGCATGCAGACTTAGGTCTGATGAGGAGCCGATGAAACTCAAGGTTTAGGCCTATGAGAAAAAGGAAAGTCCAGTCGAGAGCAAATGATGCCTGGAGCGTGAGTCTATCGCCTAGAGGTGACCTTCTGTAGATCGGTCGGAGGAGTGCGGGCCGTGGAGACGGTTGCACGGGAGTCCTTGGCTGATGGTTGTTTGGGATTCGAGGACGAATCCAGTTTGGTGGGGAGAATTGTAACATCCGTGAACCGGATTTCGGTTTAGGATGTGCATCGATCGATGCAGTAGGAGCATCGATCGATGCTGACTCAATTCTGTGCGTTTTGACTTAAGTCAAACGCTGCGTTTTGGGGAAGGAAAAGGGAAAAACCCTTAATTTCGAGAGTTTTGTCTCATTCGTGTTTTTGGCCGCATTTGAGAGAAACGAAAGAGAAAGAAACTGTTCTTGACTGTTCTTGAGTTTTCTGGAGATTTGGGGCGTTCTTGGGTGAGATCTGTAGCTGGGATTGCTGTAGGAGCTTCCTGGAAGTGTGTTCTTGCTGTTTTATTGTTTAGTTTCGTCTTGGCACAGGTAAGTGCAGGACCATGGCTTATCTAAGCTAGAGAATTCAGTGATTTGCTTGTTTCTTGTTGTTAGACGTATTAGGTTGATGTTATGGACGTTAGGAAGTTTTCTTGTGGCTTGGGATTGAGTTTCTGTGGTTGTAGGAACGAGATCCGGCGAGAAACTTCGGAGAAATCACGGTGCTCGACGTTGCGTCGATCGATGCATAGCTTGCATCGGTCGATGCAAGTGCGAGGACGGCGCGATGAACTTTAGGGTTTTCGTGTGCGTCGAGCATGCGTCGATCGATGCAGATTGGGTATCGGTCGATGCAAGTTATACTTGCATCGATCGATGCAGCTTCTGTATCGATCGATGCTTCTCCTGTTGGGCATCGATCGATGCATGTGTGGCATCGGTCGATGCTATGTCCTGTTTTGGTTATTGTCTGTTGATTGTTGTGTGTTGATTACTGATACTCTAATGCTTGTGTGTATAGCCCAGTAGATGGGAGGATTGCCTTACTGAGTATTTATAAAATACTCATGCATTGCAATATGTGTTTGTGGTGCAGGTAAAGGCAAAGTGTGACCGTGGGATCCAGGCAATGAAGAGGAGGATGTTCTAGGGACTCGGTTGGTTGCTGATCTGGCATTGTTAGGTTGCTAGAGTTGAGTCTTAGAGCATTGTTTAGGTTGCTGGTTATTTGTTTTATGTTGTTGGATCTTTAGTTAAGATTGGAATTGATATTGGAGTATTGTTATATTTTATTATTGGATTATATTGGATATTGCTATTGAATTCCGCTGTTGGTTGTGTTTGTGGTTAGGTGACTAGTGGGTATGGGACCACTAGTTGTAGGTTATTTATTATATTATATTTATTATTTATTATTTTATTATTTTTTTTTTAAAAAAAAAAAAAAAAAAGGTCGGTCGTTTCAATATTTAAAAATTTTAAAAATTATTTTTTAAAATAGATGTCTTAGGAATGGTGGTACATGTAAACAATCCAAAGATGATTGATTTCCTCGATTATAAAAATGGCTACATTTCAGAGAATGAAGTTGTGACCTTCACTATCCTTGAACACAAGTAAGATAATTTAAAGATCTTTTTATAACATTGTAAATACATAGAAAATTTATTTTAAACAGTTCTTTATTAAATTATATACAATCATTTTTTTTTCTGAAAGTGGCCAAGTGATTGAATATGTTGCTGTTGGTTCGGTTTGTACTGCTTTTCTTGCAAAACGGAAACAAATTATGTCTTCACCTACCTATACTACTAAACAACCAATCATGTGTACTCTTCTGTTCTGGAGGATCTCTGTTTACGAAGGTACTGTTCAATATTAGTCTCATATACCATCCAAATTATCATTTTACTTAAATTCTACTTTGTTAGGTATGCAATGTTTGATGTCTCAGTTGCGATGCTCAAAGGTCATTCTTGAAGATGAAGTGGATGGAATTAATACTGGCGATATGCTGTAAGTTCATTAATTTAAAAAACTGAAAAAATTGTATAAACAAAATTATGTGGGAAGTTTAAGCCTGAATTGTATTATTTTTACAGACGCTGGCTAAACGTTGATTCCAGTGATGAAGATGATGAAGATGAAGATGATGAATAATTTCGTCATACTAGCAGCAATCTATAGTTTGTTGAAACTTTGGGCATGAATAATTATTTTGTTTATTTAAATATGTTTCGGAATGTTTGTTAAACTTTTTTAAAGTATTTTCTAAAATAACAAAAATCTTCACAAATAGACTCACATGATTTAATTTAACTTAAAATCTAATATAATTTGACCGAGAGGATCGAATGTTTTTCTTGGTTAACCTATATGGGCTTGGCCTTAATAGACGCTAATTAGAAAACCTTCGCGACTCTTAGACCTAATATTTAAGCATCCTAAGTCTTTATATATTATTATCGTGACCTTTTGTTTTCCCCTCACAGGAAAGAAAGAGAAAAATACAAGCTTATTATCATCCATAACCTTGTGGTAAGATCCCAAACGAGATCAAATAAATATTTTTGTCTCAGCAGTCCTTAGATTGAAAGTTTAAAGGTTTTTCTATTTTTTTTTTCAGAATCATAGATGGAAGGTGAAAGTTCTAGAAAAAGGAAAGAGCCCATGTCAGATTTCGGATGGGAAGATGGAGCAATCGACATGGTTAAACAAGCTTTCTTTAAATCGAGAGACGTGGTTCTAAAGGAAACTACGAAACATTACACTGCGATTATTGAAATGTTGAAAGAGTATATCAACAAAAAGGAAGAATCTGTCGGCTTAAACTGTCAGCTTGAAACAATCGATGCTCAAATCTCGCTAATAGACGATATCTTGGAGGGGCGCATCGACTTGGTTGAAGAGGGAAACAGGCTTGAAGATGTTAGGGTTGTTATTGAGAAAGATGAAAAAGATTGTGTTGTTCCTAATATTGACTGGGATAAACTTCGTGTTCCTTTCATTAGTGGTCAACAATGTTAAAATTTTTTACTCAATCCTTTGCTGTTCTTGAGTTTTAAATTTTTATTATATATTATCTGACATAAATTATAAACGAAGATTTATTTTATTATTCTAAAACCCGTAAATTCGGTAAAGCGATAATATAAAGAAGAGATATTGACCTAATTACGAAATATCAAATTAGTTTAAAGTTATTCTCATAAATCGTAAATAAAACATAATTTAGTCTTGGACTTTAAAATTTCCATAGATGTTCATGATATATAGTTCCTATAATCATTGAATGATATATTTATACAAATATTTAAAACTCTTAAAAATCGTAAATTTCTTAAAGGATTAGGTAAATACTTAAGATTATGTAATTATACACATATATTAATGATTACTGAGAATAAATATATACCATGATGATTACTGAGAATGAATATATACCATCGAATTTATATAATGATAAGGAAAATTGGGTTTTGACATTATCGTAAATGTTCAATTTCCAAAAAAAAAAAATAAAAAAAAATATGTGTATATATATATTTCCGATAACAACTTTTAAGTTCCTTTAGCATAAGTTTTTTTTCACTTTTATAAACATGGCATGCCTTCTTTCCGATCCTATAAAAAAAACGGGAAGAGAGACTATTTCTATGATGTGGATGACCTAAATCCTTTTATTCATGAGTGGACGATTAACGTCAAAATACTGAGGAAGTTTGATGTCTGCCATCCTAATTTTAAATCATCAGACTTGATTGTAGTCGATGTTAAGGTAATTTCACAGAATGCATCCCGTATGATAAATTTCAATTAAAAAAAAAAAAATATTGTGTTGATTATATATTTTTTAATCATGTAGGGTAAAAATCCAAGTCATGATGCGTCCTCCTTATCGTGACATCTTTTTAAACGATCTGGAAGAAGGTGACTGGATAACATTATCAAGATTCTCACTAACCATTGTTGATGGGGTTTTAAAGTTAACTGATCATCGTTTTATGATACATTGGGGAGACAAAACATGGTTTAAAAAAATTCATCCTCTGTCTTCAAAGCAGTTTTATTCTTTTGTATCATTTAATGATATCAAAATAGGGAAATTAGACCCTGATCATTGTGTAGGTGAGATAAAAATTAATATTTTATTTTCTTAATTTTTTAAAAAATACATGTTAAATAATTTCTAATGATTTTTTTATGAACAGACATTATTGGAAGAGTGTACACTGTTGGAAATCGTTTTGATGAAGGTCCTCCATATAAAGAATGGGATGAGTTGTACGTCGTTTTGGAAAATATTGAGTAAGTCGTTCTATTAACGAAATTTGATTTAATAATACAATCGTGTTCATTAATGTCTCTAATTTTACATAACGTATTATTGTAGGTTAGAACGATTATCATGTCGTTTACCAAAAGACTACACGAATGTCTTTTTCAATAACTGGATACATTGTGATTTTGATATCATATGTGTGCTACGTTTTGCCAAACTTGAGACTAACAAAGGTTTGAATTAATTATACATGCTGGAATATTATTGTTTATATTTATAATTGAAAATATGTAAATTAATTATTTAATGTTAATGTAGATACATGGATGGCAACAACGGTACACAATTGTACAATGGCCATGATCAATCCTGAATGTTCTCAAGTCACGCAGATGTTTGAGGATTTTGCCTTAATGGAGAACTGATATTATTGATAATAATTAAAGTGTAATTTGATATATCATAAAATATCTATTATATTTTCCCTCGGTCTTTAAAATGATTTTTAAATTTACGAAATAACCGTTTTGGTGATTATCATATAAAAAACTTATTTTGAAGAAATTCTCAGCGAGTTTTGTATTAATAATATTAATAGATTATTTGACTTTAAGATTGAATGAGATTAACTTAAACAATTTGAAACTGAGCATTATAATTATAGTATGATCTAATCAAAGAATTCTATTGAATTAGATATATATATATATATATATATATATGTATAGATATCTAATAATGTTATTTACAGATAACTAATTATGTTAATTACATAAAAATATGTTGATAATATAAATTATAACTATGAAAATAAAAATATTCTGTTATTAAGCTTTGCAGTCAGTTTAAATTAATTATTATTTTAATTATTATCATGCGGAAATTTTTGTGGTGATAACATAATTTGGAATGTAGATATTTGAAAAATATTGAATACTTTTACAAAATAGAAATTTTATAAAAATCACGGGAAACATGACAATAATGATTTACTATTATATGATTGTTTAACGAATATCATTAAAGTTTTCACGATGATAAATATAAAGAATATTTGACAATATCTTTAGATGAAAATATTCAAAAACAGAATTATGTATTATGTATATATAGATACGTTTGACAGACAGAACTCTCTAACAATTCTTTGAAAAAAGATTATTATGGCTAACCTCCTATCCAACGCTATTAAGAAAAAGTTCGGGAAGAGAGACTATGTTTTCGATGTGGATGACCTAAACCCCTTCGTTCATGAGTGGAAAATTAACGTTAAAATTCTGAGGAAATTTGAGTGTCGTCATCCTCTTTTCAAGTCAACAGACTTAATCGTAGTAGATGAGAAGGTATTTTTATATTATATAATGTTTTATAAGTTTAAATTTAGTTTTTTTACTTATGTATAACATTTACGTAGGGTACAAAAATCCATGTATTGATGGGTTCTCCTTATCGTGACATCTTTCTTAACGATTTGGAAGAAGGTGAATGGATTATGTTATCAAGCTTCTCATTGAGCAATGTTGATGGCGGTTTTAGGCCAACTGACCATCGTTTCAGAATACATTGGAGAGATGGGACATGGTTTAAGAAAATACTTCCTTTGTCTTCAGATCAATTTTACTCTTTCGTATCATTCAGTGATATTAAAAGTGGATTTCTTGATTCTGAATATTGTGTAGGTAAGGGTACCAATTTATTTTTATATTATATGTTATGTTTAAAGTGCTTGATTAGTTTAATTATTGTATAAATTTCCGTAGATCTTATCGTAAGAGTCTTTAGTGTTGGAAATACCATGGAACAAGGTCCACCATACAAAGAATGGAATGAGTTATTCGTTGTTCTTGAAAATATTGAGTAAGTTGCTTTAAATTATTGAACTTTCTAATTTAAATTTCAATGATTTGAGAAGTACTCAGTGATGGTAAATTCTAGGGGTGAACATTTCTCATGTCGTTTACCAAAAGACTACGCGAACAGCTTCTATGACCATTGGATACATCGTGACAATGATATTATCATATGTGTATTACGTTTTGCCAAGCTCGAAAGTAATAAAGGTTCGGACTATTTCTTGCTGATATATTTATAATTCTTTTTTATAAAAAGTTAACTAATTATCAAATTTTAATAATGTAGATACATGGATGGCTACCACAGTCCACAATTGTACCAGTTTGTGGACTGTGGACTGTGGAAAAGTCCACAGTATGAAGTATAAAAGTCCACAATATGAAGTATAAAAGTCACACAGATGTTGGATGCCTTTGCTGATATGGAAATTTGAAATTGAATTTTTAAAGTGCATGACTTTTATACTTCATATTTATAAGATAAAAAATAATACTTTAATCCCTATGATAATGTGATTGGATTTAAATTTGACTTATAATATTATTCGATTATTGTTTAATTTATAAAACGAAAACTATATTATTTTAAGTCCCTTTTGTATTCAAAATATACATTCCCTCAGATTTTTATATATTCATGAACCTTTCAATTATGTAGTTAAAAGGTGTGGATGGTAACATCCCTTCAAGTCGATACTTTTTATGCGACCATTAACACCTTATAAATTCTTTTAACGAGATTTAAGACTTAAAACCAAACTACTGTCTTTTCAACTTCTTCATTTCACTCTCTTTCTAAACTTCTCTCAAACCAAAATACTTTTTTTTTAAAAGACAAACATAAAAAAAAAATGGCGAGATTTGTGATGCTCGACAAATTGTGTCCTTGGACAATGGGATGGAAGATTCGTGTCAAGGTTTTCCGTTCATGGAGAGTGAGAGATCGTTCTAATGATGTGTCGACAGAACTAATCTTGGTAGACGAAGAGGTATGTTATATAGAAATATTTCGTTGTTACTTCAAATGTATTCGTGTGTCTAAAAACTTTGGTTAATCATTTTCTGAATTAGGGTACATTTGGACATGCTACTATCCCGGCATCACTCAACGGTGTTCCGGAATTTAAATTGTCGGAGGATCGAACTTATGTTATAGAAAAGTTCGAAGTCACGAATGATAGAGAACAGATCCAGAAAACTAAAAACGGTTATCGGATCTTCTTCACAGACAAAACTATAATCAGTTTTGCAAGAGATCCTATCATTTCCAAATCTTTTAATAATCTAGATTTCAAACGTGTTTATGATAATACTTTTCATGGAAGATGGCCTTACGGTAAATCGGACTTTATAATGGATTGTTTTATAAAAGTTTAATTTGTTATTTTTAATACAAATTATTCGTTTTTATGGCAGTTAATCTGATTGGATGCATCACCAATATGGGTGAAATCAAGAGTTTCAAAAAGAAGATGGTGTCTATCGTTGGAGCTTGATGGATCGCTACATAAAATTCACTATCGAGTCGATTGAGTAAGTTTATATATGAATAGTAATATTTTTAAGAACTGTTTTAAGTGCTTGATAAAATACGTAGATTGACATTATTATATCAACAAACCTTTTCCAAAGGGGATATGTACTTGACTGCTTCGCAACAGGAGTCTATGCCAATCATATGTTCAAAACTTTCAAAATGCGTAACAGGAAGAGGGTCTGTCTGTTCAAGATGTGGAAAGCAGTAAGATTCGGAGGTGAATATGTTTGTTTATAGATAATTATTTTAGTAATTCAGTACAGTTTATTATGATAATGAATAATTTGTTTATTTAACATCGGTAATGCTAGATGATAATGTTCTCCTAACCAACGGCGATGGATGCTCGGAGATTGTCGAGGATCCGAAGAGTGAAGAATTTGCAGACTATATGTTCATGTAAGTCAGAGATTTACTTTGGATGTTATTTCAATTATATATTTTAGAAATATGTGGATGTATCTGACTATCTTTAAATATTTAGGTACAATTACGTTGATCATGGCGAGTCAAGAATCAAAGATTTGGATGATACCGTATAGGTTCGATTTAGACCTAAGGTAATAGTAAAATCTTACTTTATTTGATTAATGATTAATTGTAATGAAAAAATACTGATTAGAATTTATCCTTCTGCAAATTACAGAGATTCACTTGACTCCTATATTCATCTTGCTGTTGAGGACTCCTTTGAGAAGCATCGGAGACCTTATTGATAACTATGCTCAAAACCGTTCTTCGAAGTTCTGTATTTTTTGAAAATTATTGAAAAACACTTTTGTAAGTTTATATTTGATGATTTTTTGGGATCAAATAAAATAATTTCAAAATTATTTTTCTAGATTATTATTAAATTTAGTTAGTTACAAATTTTAACATATAGAGTTTTGTTTAATTAAAAATATTAAAAATCATTATTTTAATTTTGCAAAATAACATTTATTTTAATAACGATATATGGTAATTTACAACTGCTTGATGAATTTCATTAAATCCGAAAGAGTGAAAAAATGTTAAATATACTTTTTAATAATGATAATAAGCATATCGAGAATATTCATAAATGATATGTTTACATTCCTCATCATTATCGTTTTAACAAAATAAAGTAAGAAAATATTCTAAAAAATAAAAAATCAAGTCGGTTGTATAACATCTCTATAAATATTGTTCCGCTAATGTGTTTATGAGTTGTATGCTCAATTCAATATGACTTCTAAAAAGATGAACGTCCGACCTTTTGTTCAGTTAAACAATCTCAACCCTGCTTTAGACCATCAAAAGATAAGAGTCCGTATCATAAGACTTTGGAAATCATTCAAGTCCCTTCAGATGGTCTTCGTAGATAGTGATGTAAGTTCTAATTTTAAATTGAAGCGTCATGTTTTTTTGAATTATCTATGAAATTTTTAGTGAAACTGTATATTAGTTTTATGACTTTAAATATTTATATATAGGGTACAAGGATACATGCATCTATTGAAGATGGTTTGGTCAGCAGGTTTCAAAATCAACTCGCTGTCGGCGAGTCTAAAATAGTCGATACGTTTAGCTTAGTGGATTATGATAGTAGTTTTAAGACAAGTTCTTTGGGATTTAAAATCGTCTTTTATAGAACCACTGTTGTGAAACCATGTGATGAATTCCCAGTTCGTGTTCCAGAAAAATATTTTCAGGCGTTTTCTACTATCTTATCTGGAGAATTAGATAAGAATATATTGTTTGGTGAGATGTTAATTAACTTTGTTTTTAAAAGTTATATTTACATGAAAAAAACAAAATATTAATTCATTTTTTTTACGTAGATGTGATCGGCCAAATCGTCAGTGTTGGAAATCTTGATAGCGTCAAAACGAAAGGGAAGGATAATGTCAAATTGAGCTTCGATTTGCAGGATTTAACGTATGTAACTTTAGTAAATATTTTGAAAATTATTTTAATTTAAATTAAATAACTATTTTTTTTTTCTTTTTCATGAATTCGTAATATAGTGGAACCCGGTTAAATTGCACGGTGTGGGGGGATCTTGCAAAGGACTTTGATACACAAATAAAAGAACATCAAGAAACTGTTGTCGTTTGTGTAATACGATTTGCATGCCTGAAGGAATGGAAAGGTAATATCTTACTTTCAGAAAAAAAAAACTTTATGCTTATAATTGGCAAATCTAACGTTGCCAATTACATCCATGTTACAGGAAATTATAGTATTTCCAATGCGTTCAACTCTACCGATATTCTCATAAATCCAGTTATGTCTGAAGTAGACGTGTTTCGAAATAAGTAAGTATAAATATATGTATATATATGAATATATATATTTCCTTTCTATATTATTCTGCAAGACATGCTTAAATCATACACATATTCTTATTATTATCATAACTATATAGGTTGCCTACTGATGCTGTTGATTTAATACAACTTGATGATGACCCAAGCCCTCAAACCCAGGGTGACATTATATGAGGAGTTTTTCATTGTGAACGAAAAGAGTACTATGGACCAAATCGTTTATGCACTTGAGGTAATGTTTCAAACGTAAAATTGATATCGTGATTTTTTTTTTTGAATTATAATTGGGATAATAAATGTTTCATTAATTCTTTACAGGCGCGAACATGTGTGACAATCGCGACAATTCACTCTGTTGAAGTGTTGCCCAAATGGTATTATATTGCCTGTAAAGTTTGCAATAAGAAGGTGCAGCCATATCCACCAGAATCTCAAGCTGGAAAGGATTTACTATATAGTTGTGGAGTTTGTGATTCTGATGTTATGGAAGTTGATTACAAGTAAGTACCAAATTGTCTCTTAAATTTTTAAAAGAATTGTGGATTATAACTATACGCAAATTTAAGTCGTACCAAACTGTTTATAAGGTATAAACTCATACTTCATGTTGGGTACGGAAGTTCACAAAAGATTAAGCTGCTCTTCTTTGACGGTCTTGCCCAACTATTTATTGGAAAAAAGCTGAAGAACTAGCTTTGGAAAAACCTAAAGTAAGTATAGTATCATTTGAATTCTTTTTGGTTTAAAGTTATAAAAACAAGTATTTAATATATATTTGACATTTGTTCAGGACGATACTGCACCTATTCCTGGAAGTCTCTCTGCCTTGGTTGGGAGGACTATGCTGTTTAAAATTTCAATTACAATCGAGAATTTAAAAAGCGACAAGTCTGCTTATGTTGTCGAAAAGTTTTGGGAAAAGGAAGACATGGTTGTGCAATTTGGAAAGGTACTAAAGTAAACAAAAAAAAAAAATACAGATATCCATAATATCATTATGTATTCTTTACCTTTTAAATCTCAATGTATATAATTCCAATGTAGGAACTATATGGAAGGAATGAACTTGTGAAAAATTCTTTGGATCTCGACGATCATAAGTTGCAAATCGCACCAGCTGAAATGAATTTGACTTCATCTAAGAGAGATTATACAGACAGCAATGTTGGATCGACCGGGGGTCATAGCATGATGACAAGGAAAAGGATCAAATCTGAACCTCGAGATTGAAAAAGTTGCGTCATTTCAAAACATGATATTAGTTAATTTTAATTTTCATATTTTTGTTTTATTTTTTTGAATTGAAAATTTTAATTATTTCGAACAATTAAGAATGCTTAAATACTTCTTAGCGTATTTGTATTGGACAAACTTTAATTCTATCAATTACTAAAATTATATTACAATAAACGAAATTAAAAATATATACAATATAATTTAATAAATATCATTCTATATAATCATTTGGGAAATTTTAATAGTTAGAATATCTTAAAACCACAAACTAAATTTTTTAAAACATATTTCAAAATTCCATAAATAATGATAATATGTTAAAAATAAAAGGCCAAAATTTAATGATCTGAATATTCAATACGATAATTTAATAAAATGATCATTAACGATTATGTTAACAAAATATTTTATATTAAAAACTTAATGGTAATCCTAAATATTTTGCTTTTTCAATACGAAATTTTAGGATATATAATATTAACAAAATTGTAAACTTATTTTATACATTTTATATGTATATATAAGTCTTATTGATTTATCATGTCAACTAGAAAGACAGAAAAAACTGAACCAATTCTTAAGTTCTTGCTGTTTGACATATAAGGTAAAGCAAAATTCAAGCTTTTATTATTTTGTATTATTAAAATTATTACATTCACATGTTTCAATTGTATACGTGCAGAATCATAATGAAACGTTCATCTGGAGTTCGTCGAACCACCCCAAAAAGATCAGGACCTGATGAAGATTCGCTCTGTTCGCATATTCAACCAAAACAATTTGTTTACTTTTGTGAGGAACCCATTCCGGAACCAGTTATTAAAAAAGTCAGGAAAACCAGAAAAGAATCAAGTTCTTCTGAAGATAACTCATTGGCGCATCTTGACGTTCAAAATACCATTGTTGACCGTGAAAATAGTATTTCGAACTCAACAAACAAGAAATCTCAATTTCAATCCTGGATGGAATGCAATGTCATACCTATCTATGAGTCAATTAACACTTATGATAAGGATGTTTCCGGATATTTCTGGTGTGTGAAAAACAAGAAATATGTACGCAAAGATATATCATGAAAAAGGATAGATCTTAGAATGACGTTTTTGAATTTTAGTTTCATATTTTGATATTCAATAATAATAACTAATTTTATTTCTGATTATCATCACGATGTTTTTATATTTCGTAAAAGGGATTTTATCACTTTTAAATGTTTATCAAATGTTAGTTTTATAACATAATGAAATTATCTTCCTAATTAATAATAATTATGATATGACAATTCAGCGGAAAGTTCGTTAATAGTATAATATTAATAATGGAATAAAAATATTGAGTTTTACATGTTTTAAAAATTCGTTACAAATAATATAATATAAGAATTTAAAAAAAAATAGATATTCAGTAATGACCCGAAAATAATCTACAAGATTATGGAAATATAACAAAAAAAGATAAAAAATAATGATAATAAAATATTGTCAAAGACCAATTAAGTAAATTTCAAAAATACGTATTAAAGATCTCCATACATAATAGAAAGATAAAATAAATAAAAAATAGATATTCAGTAATGACCCGATAATGATCTACAAGATTATGGAAATATAACAAAAAAAGATAAAAAAATAATAATATAATATTGTCAAAGACCAATTAAGTAAATTTCAAAAATACGTATTAAAGATCTCCATACATAATAGAAAGATAAATATCATATTTTTTAAAAAATTTCAAAAAGTTAAGATGATATATAGATACATATGTCAATATTCGTATATATCAATAATTAGTACATTTTAGATGGCATCATATATACGCACCATCTTCCAATATAAATAAACCTAACAGCAAATTTTAGAGTAAAATTGTCAGAATTACTCCATTATATGAATTCTTGATCGTACTTTGAAATTCATTTTGCAGATTACTACACTTGACGTATTATAATGAGACCTTCGAAGATTCCATATCGGAGGAAGAATGTAACGACACATGCCGTCTCTAGAAAACGTACAGACATTTTATATTCTTTACATTAAGATATATGTTACATTCGAAACTAATAGATTGCACTTAACAACATTATTAAACTACAGGTGTTAGTTCTAAGATAAATCTTCCTGCTTTTACGAATGCACTGAATTTTCAGTATCCTGATCCACATAAGATGGCAAGGTTGAAAAGAATGCAAATACTGAAGTCTAAACGGGCACTAAGGAAGAAAAAAGGTAATATGTTCGGGAAGGGATTTCAAAATGAGAATATATATAAAAAATATATAAATAAATGCTAAAACTAATCCAATTGTTGCCTATGCAGAAAATTTCCTTCTTCCCGGATTACAGGAAGATTTCGCATGTTTCGTCGCAACTGATTCGGATACGAACGATGAAAGTGATTCAGACAGCTCTACTGATGGGATTTCATTCGATACTAATGAAAGCAATGCGACATCTGAGATGTTTCTTGGCTTTCCTCCCATAAAAGCTAAGTTATTAAATAATGGTATATCTCGATGCATATCTGATTCGTTATACGACTGTTTTTTTAATAAGTATGTATATCTAACATATATTTGGAATAATAATTTTTTAAAAATGTATATATAGGTTATTATGATGATGGAGATCCTTATTTTTTATGTGATAATTGTGGAGCATATATGTGGTATGGAGAACGGGTGAACAAACGGACTAAAAAGGCAAAGCCTGATTTTTCACTGTGTTGCCATCGCGGCAAAGTAATACTTCCTACTTTGAAGACTGCGCCTAAAACATTATTATCGTTGTTTTATAATAATGACGATAGGGGTAATAACTTCCGCGATAACATACGAGCGTACAACATGATGTTTTCGTTCACATCATTAGGTGGGAAAATTAACCATTCAATAAATAATGGTAAAGGGCCGTATTTATTTCAAATGTGCGGAGAAAACTATCACCGTATCGGTGATATCTTGCCAGAACCTGGAAAGGAACCAATGTTTTTGCAATTGTATATTCATGACGTATGTAACGAGATAACTAATAGAATTTCTGCATTTAGGTAATTATATATATTGATAAATATGTATTAAAATATTTTCCATATCTTAATTATTTGTTAAATATCTACTAATCATTATTATTAAAAAAATTTGTGTTTTGTTGTTGATATAGATCATCAGGATCTTCTGGAGATTTAAAACATGAGATTGTTGGACTATTAAAAAAAATGCTTGATAGTCATAATACGCATGTTAAGGCGTTTAGATCGGCACGTGAAAGATTTAATATGGAAGAAGGTAGCGAAGGTCTGCGATTAATCTTACCTTCAGAAAGAACTACTGATGCAAGAACTCATAATCTTCCTACCAGTAAAGAGGTCGCTGCTTTAATTCCCGGAGATTTTACGGCTGGTGTGAATAAACGTGACATTGTTATAGAAAGTCGTTCCGGTAATTTACAGAGAATAAGTGAGCTTCATCCCGCATACTTGCCTTTACAGTACCCATTGTTGTTCCCCTATGGTGAAGATGGTTTCAGATTAGGTATCGATATAGGTTTCATGGATACCCGTGGACGTAAAAGGAAAACCGTAACCATGAGGGAATTTTATGCGTATAGAATATTTGAAAGATATGAAGAGTCTTCGACTATTGTTATGGCAGGCAAATTATTCCAGCAGTTTTTAGTCGATGCATTCACTACCATCGAGTCGAACAGGTTGAACTACATATGGATGAACCAAAGCAAACTCCGAACTGAAAGAGTCGATAAGATAATTGAAGCTGCTGAAAAAGGACATGAAGACCTTGCACAACATGGAAAAGAATATTTATTCCGTCATCGTTTACTGGTGGAAAAGATATATGATGCAACATTATCTTGACGCCATGGCTACTTGCAAGTATTTTGGATTTCCTGATCTTTTCATAACTTTTACGTGCAACCCAAGGTGGCCTGAAATTGATCGTTATCTAGCAAGGCATCGTCTTAGTAAAGAAGATAGACCTGATATATGTAGCCGAGTTTTCAAGATGAAACTTGATAGATTAATGGACCAAGTGAGAAAGGAAAAAACTTTTGGTATCGTAAATTCTGGTATGTATTTAATAAGTTTTAATTATTATTATTTATATTATTCTTCGGAAATAAATATCTTATTAATGTTTTTTAAAAATAATTATTTGTTTCAAAAAATTTCAGCGATGTATACAATAGAATTCCAGAAGAGGGGTCTGCCTCATGCCCACATGATTCTGTTTTTACACCCAGACAATAAGATGCGTACATCAGACGATATTGATAAATACATAAGCGCTGAAATTCCTGATAAAGAGGTGGATAAGTATTTGTACGAAGTTGTTTCTGATGTGATGATCCATGGTCCGTGTGGTCATATGAACAGAGATAGTGTCTGCATGAATAATGGGCAATGCACTAAATTCTTCCCAAAACCATTCATGGATAATACTGTTGTCGACGATGCTGGCTATCCAATATATAGACGACAAACGATGGGAGAATAGTGGAGAAAAGAGGATTTCAATACGATAATAGTTACGTTATTCCCTATAATCGTGATTTATCACTCCGTTTTCGTGCTCATATAAATGTTGAGTGGTGCAACCAGACACGTTCAGTTAAATGTTAGAGCCAAAGTAGGAGAAGAAGATCAGGAAAATGAAATTAAAAAGTTTTTCAATTGCAGGTAACAACTTAATAGGATTGTCAAATATTCTCATATTAAATTATACGTGACAAACTAATACAATATTTTTTAGGTATGTATCTGCATGTGAGGCTTCTTGGCGAATTCTTGCTTTCCCTATTTGTCATCGTACTACAGCCGTAGAAAAGCTCCCGTTTCATCTTCCAGGACAAGAATTGGCTATTTACAATCAGGATGATCCAATAGAAGATGTATTGCAACGTACAACAAATAGAGCTTCTAAATTTTTGGGCTGGATGGAATGCAACAAGATTTATCCCCAGGCCAGAGAACTTACGTATGCTGAATTTCCATCTAAATTTGTGTGGAATAAGAGAGAAAAACTTTGGAAGCCAAGATCAGAGAAACGGAAAAGTTTTGCAATAGGCAGAATTACGTATGTACGCCTTCTGTAGGACAAGCCTATTACTTGCGAGTACTGCTTAATAAAATTCCTGGACCAACAAGTTTTGACTATTTAAAAACAGTCAATGGTGTACGTTATAGTGATTTCCAAGAAGCTTGCTATGCTTTGGGATTATTGGATGATGATAAGGAGTACATTGCAGCTATAAACGAAGCAGGTGAATGGTGTTTTGGGGAATTTTTAAGAAAGTTATTTGCGATCCTACTGCATACAAAGAGTTTAACTGTTCCTCTTGAAGTTTGGAATAAAACGAAAGACATCTTGTGTGAGGATATTTTGTTTAAAGAAAGGAGAAACAGGAACGATCCAGGTATTTCAAAAACTTATTTTCTTTTATCAAAATATTCCGTTTTCGAAGTAAAAAAATATATATTTATATATAATAAAATGTTTAAAATTTTCTGTGGTAGGTCTAATGTTGTCACGGACTCAGATAGAAAATATATGTTTAACTGAAATAGAACTCATGTTACGATCGAATGGGACATCTCTTACGGCCTTCGAGACAATGCCTAGACCAGATGATAGTATAATGAACACAGGAGAAAATAGGCTTATCGCAGATGAGAGAATATACAAGCCTCAAAAACAACAGGAATTGTACAATAAGTTGTTACCTATGCTAACTGATGAGCAGAGACGTGTTTATCAAGAAATTATTCACTCTGTGAATCACAATAAAGGTGGTATGTTTTTGTCCATGGTTTCGGTGGTACTGGAAAAACTTTTATGTGGACTATTCTTGGTGCTGATATAAGGTCTAAAGGTAATATTGTTCTTAATGTTGCTTCGAGTGGTATAGCTGCTTTGCTTTTGGAAGGTGGTAGAACGGCTCATTCAAGATTTGGTATTCCAATCAATCTTAATGAATATTCTGTTTGTTTGATAGATGCCGAATCTGATCTTGCTGATTTAATTAGAGAAGCAAAGCTCATAATATGGGACGAGGCTCCAATGATGAACAAGCTTTGTTATGAGACTTTAGATAGGAGTTTGCGAGATATCATGAAGTGTGACCAGATTTTGGAGGTAAAGTTGTTGTGTTAGGAGGTGACTTTAGACAGATTTTACCAGTTATTACGGAAGGTGGAAGGGTAGCCACAGTTTTAGCATCTATCAACTCATCTGTTCTTTGGAATAATTGTAAAGTTCTTAAACTTACCGAAAATTTGAGACTTCGCAAAGCACGTAATAGTATGGATGCGGGTGCTCTTGCTACTTTTTCTAAGTGGCTTCTTGATATCGGGGATGGCAAAATTAACGAGTCAGATAGTGGGGATGTGGAGATAGAAATTCGGATGATTTATTAATTAATACAAGTGGAAATCCTATTGAAGCAATAGTTAAAGAGATCTACGGAGAACAATTTACAAGGAGGACTGACCCAAAATTCTTTAGTGAAAGAGCTATTCTAAGTCCAAGAAATGACGATGTTGATAAGATAAATCAGTTTATGCTTACTAAGCTTCCAGGTATGCAAATTAAAAAGGACATAGAAATTTTAATTTTTGAAAATTTTCTAATATTCAAAACATATACGAAATTTAATTTTAAATTTTGCAGGTGAGGAAAGACGATATCTTAGCTCTGATAGTATTGAAACGTCGATACGAGCGGACTTGATGATATGATTTACACTCAGGAATTCCTAAACAGTATTCAAGTTTCGGACTGCCAAGCCATATTTTGACTTTGAGAATAGGAGCACCGGTTATGTTGTTAAGGAATATAGATCCTAAGGGAGGTTTATGTAACGGTACGAGGCTGATTATTACTCAGATGGCCAAACATGTAATCGAAGCAAGAATCGTGACAGGAAAAAGGTTGGAGATAAGGTACTTATCCCTAGGATGTATGTTAGTCCACCTGATGCAAAGTTTCCCTTTCGTATGAGACGACGACAGTTTCCTATTACCGTGGCGTTTGCAATTACTATAAACAAGAGTCAGGGTCAGACGCTAGAACATGTTGGATTGTTTCTTCCGAAGCCGGTTTTCACACATGGACAGCTTTATGTTGCATTCTCTCAGTGACAACCAGAAAAGGATTGAAGGTGTTAATTACGGATAAAGATGGAAAATGCCAGAATAAAACACTTAATGTTGTTTTCAAAGAGGTTTTGAGACTGTTTAATTATTATGTTTGTAATTGAACATTGTTTTGGATTTTAGATTAAATTTTATTTTCCATAATTAGTTAAACAAATTTTTATGAACTTTGAATTACAATGTTACTCATAATATTCATTACAATTATCTGTAATATAATTAAAATTGTGGTATTTTGCTATGTAATTAGAATAGAAAATATAATTACGTAATGGTAATATTGTTTAAGGTATGATAAAGTCTTACTTTAACAATTAAATCTCAAACACATTTAAATTAGAACCTTGCAAAATATATCTATTAAACATGAATCCTGTCTTTCATTTTGTTATCATAATTTAAATAATAATATATAATGGTGAAAAGGAAAAGGTGTAAGCTAAACGTTAATACGCCGTTTAATCGTGACTCTTTGATTTCTTACAGTTCCGAAATCCCCTTTTCGTCTCCGACAAAGAGAATGAAACCCTAATTCGATAGAATCATGAATATCGATTATATTTCTGATCTTCATCGGGGAAAAACCAACTGGTCAAGCCAAGGTCTTGAATTCTTGGTATGTCTACGAATTCTTCAGCAAACGAGTTCTTCTACTTGTGGATGAAAGGGTTAGAGAATTTCCCAAATGATAATTTCTACTGATATTTGATATTTTAAAAACTTATATATTAGATTACTAACACAATTTATCAATTTTGAAGGGTGACACAATTGAGGTGGCCTTTGTTCCAACAACACTAAAAAGCTCCAGTATATTTATGAGGGTAGATGGTATGAGATTAGGAATTTCAAAATCATCGATCCAACCCTAAGGAGAGGAATACTCATCATCCTTTCCAAATCAAGTTTACGGAAGAATCAACCATGAATCAATTGGAAATAGTAAATTCGAAAAACTATTTCCGATTCGAAATTTGTTGATATATATCGTTCAAGAATCCATCATCCCATTTCTTTTGTACGTTTTTAATATACGGTTTAAAAAAATCAATTATACCTGTGGATAAAGCTTTTTGCTATCTATTGTTTAATCTTTTGACTTTTAAGAATTTTGGAACTTTGTGAATTGGTCCCTCCCATATAAAGTACAAATTTAGAACTTAGACATAAATAGTTTATGTGGATGATAGATTCAGAAACAATTATTCTTAGATATGCTATCTTTGTGTTAGTGAATCTTGTCTTTTCATAATTTTGGGACTTTGAGAATTTGGTTCTTCCCATATAAAAGTACAAACAGAACTTTAAAACTAAATAGTTTATGTATATGATAGATTTGGAAACAATTAATCATCTTTTTGAAATAAAGAAATGTCTTTTATGGCAAAAAATAGATGTTTGCGGATGTGTAGTAGCTGTAACTGATAACATGAAACATGCTGATTGAAGTTTTCACTTTCTATTAAATGGCGGGTAAGACACATTTATTCCACATATGATGTTGCTAAGATTTTAAGTCTCACTCTTTAAAAATATATTTGTT